>JANFAE010000047.1:0-401091 GCA_024613145.1 Pisolithus marmoratus
GTCCGAGGAGCATGTTAAACTCCAGGAAGAACGAGCTAGTTTAGAAGAGAGGCGGAAAAGATGGACAGAAGATAGGTTGACATGGACGGAGGAGTTGGAGAGATGGAAACTGGCCCACGACGTGTGGAAGAAGCAGCGGGACGAGTTGCCGGATCAACAACTGAAGCTTCCAGAACAGCCCACGGGCATGAATGGAGCTGCAAAGACTTATTCGGAGGAAAATCGGCCGATTTTGAATGGTGGACATACGGTGGCCTCTGGCATGAATGTGTGGGAGGCTGAGCGCAAAGCATTCATCGAAGAACGCGGCTTGCTATCTGAGAAAGTTTCCCAGCTGAGCGCTTCCGTCGATCAGATGGCCGCTGCAAAAGCATCTGTGGAAACGGATCGTGACTTCTTTCGTGAACAATACGCGCGAGCGTCTGGCTTCGTCAGCTCGGTTCGTGCTGAAAATGCTGAGCTGGAGGAAAGGGTGAAGATAGCTGAAGGTCAGGCGGGGGAGGGAGTGGCAAAGATTAAGCAGCTCTTCGAGGTAAGCATGGATCATCCTGATCTTCGGTGGCATTCCGTAACTGCAATCATATCCAGACCAATGTCAAGGCTCTCCAGGACGACATCCACCGCTGGAAAAGTCTTGCAGAAATGCTGCAGGAGAAGGATAGTCGGACGAATGACGAAGTGCGCACGCGTGCGGCGCAGACAACTGAGCTCGAGAGTCTTTGCAGAACGCTTTTGCGGGACAATAATTCCCTCGAGTCCGATTTGCGGAAACTCGGGCGTGCATTACAGCGGGTATCTGTTCAGCGCAATAAGCTGTCATCCAAGTTCTGTCGATAACGAAGGAGAAGGCGAAGTTGAAAGCGAAACTCGCCAAGTACTCTGATTCACAGGACTCGTTCAAGCCTACGCAGGACCATTCCCCGATTATTGTTTCAGATGATAGTCAAAGCGTGGGTCCCAATGCAACGGATATCACGACGTTTTCGCAGCCGACACCCCCGCACGACGACGCGAGCTATGACGACGAGGATTGGTTCGCTTGTTTGTGGCGCCACCAGCTGGAACTGTGTCCTCGGATATTTGATAGCAAGAGGTAAGGGATCCTCGGACATGACTTTTTTTTAGGGACGTTGCTAACTACACATATGTTCTTTAGGATTTATTGAGGCATGTGTCAGAACATGTGAGCTAGTAACGTTCGATGTAAGATGCTGTCAAGAAGCTGGGTCCATGCCATTTCTTGTATTTTTGTTACTGTTGTATTCCAACATTGATGTCGCCCTTCAGTATAAGGTTGATCAGTCTGAGGTCCCGCAAGCGACAAGCAGGCGCTTAGCGTATACCATACAACTCCGCATTTTATGTAAGTACATGACATGCTGTGCAGCTCGATACGATCGACATTTTTGAGCCATAAATGTGACGATTGTTGTCTTCATAACTTATCGGTATTGCTGAAAGGACTTCCAGCCGCCTTTGTTCGTCTCGCGCAGACAATATCGATGAATCCAATAAAGGCGGTCACTCCTCACGAACTGATTCTACTATTTCTTCACTCCAGGATTCCTCTCCTCCAAGGAGTAGCAAAAGCATAACAGTCTTCATTGGACTCTACGCTCCAGGTACCTTGCTCGAGTAGTATGGTCGATTGTGTGGCACTGACACTCATTTATTCACAGTGCCACTACACGTTATGGATGAACTCGATTGGGCGCGCGCTGAGCTGTCACAGTTGGAAAGTACAGAACGGACTTGTCTCGAGCAACTGTTGGCCGCCCGCACAGCCGTCAGGGCCCAAAGAATCCAGGTCGAAGAGCTTGTCAAGAAGCGGTACCCTGTCATTTACCGTCTTCCTGTTGAGCTCCTCGCAAGGATATTTGGCTTTGCGATGGTTCGTGAAGAGAGGAAGCCAAATCAATTTGACGTGATCCGCGAGCGGAGGAGAAACCTGGCCGGCGTCTCACGCCTCTGGAGGGGCGTGATCCTGAACACACCCAATCTCTGGAGCGACATTGGTTTGACATTCCTACGAGACCAAACCCCCTTGGTGTTGCAATTGAGGAGGAGCCAAGGAGTACTTCTCGACATCACGATCACAGATGAAGCTGAGTATCCCGATATCGAACGATTGCTAAGCGAGCTCCTTCCAACCACAAACCGCTGGCGTAGCCTCCACATCTACAACGTCGTTGACATTCCGAATTTGACGGCCATTATTTTCGAGTTGAGCAAGGTGGCATTCCCTTCCCTCGTTGATCTTTATGTCGATATGCAACATCCCGGAAACGGAGAGTACCCTGACCCGCACCACCTTGTACGATGCGCGTCGGCTCTCAAGCATCTGAAGCTCGGAAATTTCATCGCAACCTGATGACTTTTGGACAGGCCCTCTCGAGACTCTTGAGCTGATATTTGCAGGACGGCCTCGGTATACCCCGGCTGTTCCACTGGCTTATTCCTACACATTCGTTAATTATGCTCACTATCATTGGGCGCGTTGAGGGCTGGGCTCTTAGACGGAGCGAAATCCACTTCCCGCTTCTCGAGAAACTTACGCTCGACATACCACATCCAGAACTGTTTCTGGACGCCATTTCTGCGCCAAATCTTCAACACTTTCACTACATGGATAACAAGTCTCTTTGGGAAGCCTTTGGAATATATGGGGAAAAATTTAGCCATGTTCACCACCTTACTTTCGATGCGACGTCATTTTCGGTATCCCATCTTAATGGCGTAGCTTTCTGCCAGGGATTTCCTAACACGCGCCATGCAGCGCTACATTCGAGCAGCCTCCAGTTCTTCTTCGCACCCGTTCCCATGTCCAGAAATTACGGGGTGTGGTCACAAACTCCGGTAGACAACTGGACGAGCCTCGAAAGATTAACGATACTGGATTCTGGCATCCATACTGAAGGATTTAAACCACTCGTGCGATGGCTGGAAGCGCGACAAGCGTTCGCCTTGCCAAAATTGCATATCAAGCTCACAGGCGATCCACTCAGCCCGCTGGATGCTGTGGAAATATCTGTCCTTTATAGCAAGTTACAAGGCACCTGCGTGCTAGAACTAGATTACCTGCCATTGTCTCCCACAGCGCATCTTACCAGGTCAACCGGCCCTCCGTACTTGGTAAGTGATTTATTTACTTCGTGAAGCCTTTTTCACGCGTTGAGACCTTGAATCTTCAACAGATTTTGCCCGCTGTAGAGCCTGATCTTGTGAATGACATCTTTTGGGTCCCGACCAAGTGACACTGGGTGTCGCAGGGGTGGCGACAGTTTGCACTTGGACTGTCAAAGGGACCTCTGTCCACCCTGATAGCACTGTGGTTGTCTTGGTTGTACGTACGCATATAATCAGCTATGTATTCATACTTTGGAAGGTCGGAAACGGCCAAGACCCTTAAACGTCGGTATACGGGATCCAACTTCAAAGCTGTGCACCAGCGCCCAGATTGCATTAGGGATGTACCTTTTAGTTCCCTTTTACCCTACAATGAAACCCAATCTGAAGACGGGAGCTTCATAAGACCATTCGTTGGAGGTTTCATATGCTCCTCATATGCCCTCCCTGGATTGAAATGTTTGTAGGGGAGATGCCAAGGTGTGTTCCAAGAGTCTGCATGCATGCAACTTTCTGGATGCAAAAGAATTTCCTAGGTTTCATAGAAGGTTACAAAACTGCTGCGTTCTCAGGGTGGATTGTCTGCAGCATACACACTCGTTACCACAGTTCAACTGATCCTCCCTATTTGGTAGTTAGGAATAGAAATAAGATAAATTCAGCTGAATGGATCTACTTCGAGTTTACATAATTACGAGTTTGGATCTGCAGCAGATTTTGCCCGCGGCAGACCCTGCCCTTGTCAGTGATATCGTTTGGAGTCCTACCAACTGTAACGTGAAGTTTCGCAAGGGCAGCGATTTGGACTTGGGTTATTGATCCCTGTACAACACTGCGCTGCCGCGATTGTACATATCTTTGGAGGCAGCCGGGATAAATCATATCATTATTGACGTTGGACGCAATCCCCCAGTTTCCGGAACGATCGTGGTAGTACCCTATGATGCCCCCCAGCAGAGTTTTCCTGCGATGGTTAACCTTGTAGCTATTAAGGCGCAGGCTACACGATTTTCCACTAAAAAGTCCGATGCGGTCTTAAACCTCCCAATACATGTAACTAAACTCCGGTCGAGGTGGTTCGAAATGTCCTCGCAATGTGGTGACTTCGACAGACCCCGACTCTTCGAAGTTGGACGAGGTGCGCCTCCTTGACCTCGCCAGAGCTGCTCGAAGTGTACATACTATGTATAACTTCGAAAGTATATTTGCTCTGTGGCACGGAGTGGGAAATTGCCCACTTCACTGTGTATGCTATTGTCAACAGCAATACAGCAGTCTGAAATCATGGATGTTCTTGTAAACAGAGCCTGGGGACAGGGCGGCGTTTAAGTCTGTCATTTTCAATGCTTCCCTCCAGCCGTATCAAAATTAGCCATCTCGCAGCAACACTACCCCCACGTGGGACAAGACTTTTCCGAGTGAGGCTATAGCCTGGGTCTCATTACTCTGACTTCAAGCTTCAAGGCTTGAATCAAGGCAAGTGTGTGTGTTTTCAGTACTTACGTACTATGCCATCCTTTCGAGCTGCGAGGGTAAGTACGTATTCTGGTGGGTGCCCTTGACTTTCTTGTAGATTAAGATACGGATTCCGAGAAGGCGAGTTTCCTTTCGAAGACGTTCTACGCAGAAAACAAAGAAGCCCGGTGACAGTGTCGAGTAAGGAGGTAGCGAGCTTTCTTCGCCACTGAGACGGCTCACCTTATCATCAATTCAGTGCCTGGTTGGTTGTCCTTATCATCTTCGCGAAGGGGAAGGAGAGTGCACGTGCACGTGCACGTAGTAGACTACTGCCAATATAAGGGATGAGATGCGGTCCGTCGGAAAAGTGGAAACTGGATCTCAAGCTCAAGCGCGCGTGCCGCAGTGGGGTACTGCGTTGTGCGTGTGTGTCGTGCGTCAACGGTCCCTGAAACCTTCAGAACGTCCACCTGTCAACACAACCCTTGCCACCACTCCTTCAGCGCCCCCCCACACCTCAAACTTCCTTTGAACTCACGGTCACACTAACACGAACATATACGCACACAGAAAGACGGCCCTCACGCCTCGTTACTGAACAGGGGACTCCCATAACCGTTCCGGCGATCAGGCGGAAAGATGATGCAACTAAGCCACGGCATTTACAAGTTCTTGAATCGACAGAGCGGGACCGCAATGGATGTGGTAGGGGACTCCGTCGTAGGTGCGTAGTGGACGCTGTCATACGCAACCTCGTGACGCATCTCATCGAGCCGTTGCTTCTTATTTCCACCTGCGCCTTCTGCACTTCACCTCGTTGCCGGCTCCATGCCTACGTGACTGACGCACACAGGTATGCCACCTAGTTTGTCAGAGACGCAAAAGGTGAGACGAATGACGATCTCCTCCTCTCAAGTGTCCAAGCCTTCTCACGTACTGTACTCCTCAGTGGGAGATCGTGCCCTTGGGGGATGGGTTTATGATTCCGAAACGTCCAAACGCAGAAGTACCTCTCCGTCAAGACGCTTTTCCGGACATCACCCGTCGTGACGACGAGTTACCCAACAGCATGGCACATTAATAGGGTATATCTTCCTGATGAGAATGCGGTATTCTATGAGTGAGTTATGCTCCTTGTCTTCGCTTTGGTGCTTTAGCTACTGTCGTTCTCTTCGTGATCTCTTATCTGTCATGGTGTGAGCATGCGTGTTGACGACATTGTTATCTTGGCCTACTCCCTATTGAAATGAAGGATTCGGTGGCCTCATTCCGGCTACATGTTTGACCTCGCAGGTGGAGAATCCACCCCGAACACCAGGGTATCTGTGTTTACAATATATCCCTGAGCGGCAGACTCACTGAGACATTTCCCATTGGCTCCTTCACATCTATGACGGGACAGATTCAAATAATGGACCAGTCGCTCGAGTCCTCAGCCAGAGTACCACCGATGCCAGGCTCTGGAAAGCTCTCTTCTACCGCTCGGCTAGCGCGACACCGTATCAACATAAAGGCAGCCACCACATCCCGCACGAACATTAATACTCATGCTTTTAACACGACCCACAACGCTGTCGGGACGAACGGTGCCGCGAGGATACAATCGCATGGACTAAACCCACCTG
The DNA here is from genome assembly GCA_024613145.1 of Pisolithus marmoratus. NCBI lineage: Eukaryota > Fungi > Basidiomycota > Agaricomycetes > Boletales > Pisolithaceae > Pisolithus > Pisolithus marmoratus. The sequence continues at coordinate 6,210 of JANFAE010000047.1, forward strand.
CATACTCTTAACACGCGAACTCAACAACCAACACGAAGGGGGATGTCAGGGGACTGTAGTCGGAAACGAACGTAGAGACGCAAACTCGCATAATTCTACGGGAGTTGCCCCCCCACCCCTGTCATCAAGTAGGAGTTTTGGCAGGGCTCCTCATATGGCTCCTCCATAATATGCCATCGCAATCGAAGGCGCCGATGACGGGGATAGGCACGGTGGATGGGTGCGTCACACGCGCAAGCGCCGAGTCCACCATCTTCGCATAAAAGCGGTGGTTCTTCATTGCACACAGATCGAGTATGGGTGATTCGCAAGAGACGAGCTTTTCCACTCCTACGGGAATGTACTCCTCTGGTCCGGGCACTCAAGATGTGGGTGGTCAGATGAGAAACTGGAAGGAGGATGGGAGGCATGTCACAACCATGGAAGGGAAAGGCGGAGGAGGGAGGAAGGGATTCTTTGCGTGGTTGACCGGTGGTAAGACGGATAAGGCGGGCAAGTCAAAGGATCTATGACAAGTGCTGTTCGGACAAAATTTTCGATGGGAGAAGCTTTGGCTTGCTAACGTGCAACTCACCGTTAGTCTTCCTTGGATCCTGATTATGCGCAGTCCTGGCCTCGAGAGCCAAGTACGATGCTGTTGAGTGTTGACCTAGTTTGATATTTAAACACATATGTATACTTATGGCAGAGCGGTACGAGTACTAACATATCCACTGTCCTTAACATATGTGGTTGTAGGTGAATTGGAATGATCATATATTATACGTCATCAGGAGGTGCATCGTCATGGCATCCTACACAACTAATGTAATAAGCCACGATTGGCGGAACATATAAAAAAACGCTGTAACACGTAATCACAGATACTGTCGTTCCTTGCTAACCTTAGGTAGGGCTCAGAGCGCATGATACACCTACTGCGCTGACACTAGCCCGCTAGTGCCGTTACCCACCCATCATGGTACGAACTGGATGAGGCACCCGCTGAGCTGCACCGGATGGAAGGGACAGAGAGAACACTCTTCAAGCAGCTCGTAGGAATCCTGTGCAATCATAAAAACACAGAAAAGCAAGATCGACGAGCTTATCAAGAAACGACCTCCTGCCATCAATCGTCTCCCTGTCGAACTCCTTTCGCGGATAATATTCCAATCCTTACCGACTCGCTGGTGATTATCGAGAATTTCTAGAGCTAGCGAATTACGCAGGACAAATCTTGTCAACGGTGTCGCGGCTCTGGAGGGGAGTGATCCTGGACACTCCCAAATTCTGGAGTGATGTTCGTGGTGTGCCGCGAGCTACCTCTCCCTGTCGCATCCCTGGAGGCCCAACTGGCGAGGAGTGGCAATGTTCATCTCAACGTCTTCATCATAAATTTGCCTTATGAATATTACCAGCCTGAGGTACGATTTCTAGACGTCCTTGTCTCCAGCGCCGATCGCTGGCGGTGCGTTTACATACAAGATATGGTGCCTACAATCCTTCGTGCACTTCAAGGCTTAAAATTTCCTTCTCTGAAGGACGTTCTCGTTTATAATATGTATAGGATATCCTCCTATCCGCGATTTCTCTTGCCTGACCAGGCCCCTGCCCTTGGCAGTTTGAAACTTGATTACCTTTTCCCTACCCCTGAATTTGCAGCTGCCACGACCCTCACGGCTCTTGAACTGACATTCGGGGGACATCAGGACCAGAACATGAAACCTCTGTTTGTCCTTACTCAGTCACTAACGGTACTCTCTCTCGCCGGCGACACCGCTGGTTGGACGCTTCTGCCAGACAGCATTCACCTTCCGCTCCTTGAAGTGTTCAAGCTCGCAGTTGACAACCCCCAGCCATTGATGCAAGCCATCGTGGCACCGAAGTTAGTGTACTTTGACTATTCGAATTATCCGAGTTATTCCCATACGGTGCATGTCAGCTTTGGTACCGGATTGAAGTTCAGCCATGTTCAGAAGATTGCTCTCAACTTCTGGTATCGCGTGGAAGATGGAGATGCACTCTGCCGGGAATTTCGCGGGGCACAGCATGTAAGCCTGCGTGCACGTGCCTTGGACGCATTTTTTCGGGCCCAAAGATCAGCTCAATAACTCCGAACCAGTCCCAGCAGATCATTGGACAAGCCTCGAAAGCGTAACTATATGTGGCCTTCGCTCTTGTTACACTGACGACTTCGATCCCCTGGTGCGGTGGCTGACCAAGCGCATGAAGTTGGGCCGGCCACGGTTATCCGTGAAGCTCTCAGGTCTCTCAGCGGGTGGGCCAATGGTCGGAGTAGATCTTCGTAATATTTACAACAAGTTGAAAACTTGCAGCAACCCGGGAGTGGACAGTGTAGAGCTGAGCTCCTCGGTACACTGCTCTACGCCTGATGGGTTGTTTCGACTAGTGAGTGTTCGGACTACATTAAGGTATCGGATTAACATCCTGCTAGGATTTATCTGGAGTAGAACCTTTTGTCGCTGACGACATGATTTTGGATTGCCGAATTCCGGGCAAGTGTGTCGTGAAGAGATGCACGCCACTTGGTGCCTGACAACCAGGTAGAATCCTGTCTTTTCGCACTAACCTGCATCAAGGTAATGGTAGTCAAGTTCGCGCTTCGAGTAACTCTTGAATAGTCAGAAGGGTGGATTTAGGTCTTCTCATTAGACCTTGATACACACAGCAAGGTACGTATGTCTCCAAGAGATTACAAACTTGCAGAGCGGATTGAACACGCTCTCAACAGATGACCCATATAGTGGATGCTCGATACGATCATTATCATTACAACTTCATAACAGGATTCGTAACTGTACATCGGGGTGACGTAGTCAAATCCGACACACTCCTGATCATATCTGGACAACCTCAAGGTTCCTTCTCGTTACCCTGGGAAGTGGAATTGCCAAAAGTGATATTGCCAGCAGCAATTTGCAGAACCGACTCCTGCAATGACTGCAAACACAAATGCAAACCAAGGGTATTATGGCAACAAGTTTCACTGGAAAACACAAGATCGTTAGCGATCCGAGTCGCTGTACCTAGGGGAAGGAGGGCTTACAGTACGAAGCGTCCTTGTAGTACGGGCTCAATCCGAGAGCTTCCTCCATGCTTTGGACTTGAGCTGCCGGAACAGGCACCCCATTCAGCGTAGCGCTAACTTGGGCTTGCCGTGTCGCAAAGAACACGTCAAAAGGGATGAGGGTCGCCAGTAGCCAAAGGCCGCAAAAGTAGAGAGACCATCCCTGGAGTCGAAGGGAGAGCGCGGTGGTGCGGCGGGGAAAGGAGATGAACACGATGTAAAGCGCAGAAAGGACCACTTGGAGGGCACAGCCTGCGAGAAGAACATCTCCCACGTCGGAGATGTCTACCGGGAATGGGAATAACTAAACAGGCTGGTCGTGGGATCTAGGGTGAACCTGATGAACGTTACCTTTGGTGTCGACGCTGACGACTGCCCCCTGGGGTGCCGCGCTTGTAGACCTTGTTCACCGCGTCATTCGCCCTTTGTTTGGCGCTCGTGAAACGGTGGTACATATAGGATACATGAGGGAGTGACTTACTTGACTCTTGCATTGATGCTCACTCCCAAGGAAACGACAGCAAGGGCGAACGAGAGAAAAAGGGTACCGAATCTCTGAATCTTCAAGGGCTGCGGGGAGGAAGACATCGCAATCGACTACAGAGAGGGAGAGCCTGCACCGTGTGTTTCTTCCTCTTATATACCATCCGATATACGAGATCCGAAGGTATCCTGCTTGCTCCGCTGCATCTACCTTAAGTCGGATCCGCCCAAAAAGCGTTAATGCGTCGGTCGTCGGGCTTCTTCAGCGAGTCACGGTCTAAGTCATACTGGTATACCTGCTGCAATATGTTTGACAGGCCGTCCAGCCGGTCATTAATGCATCATACCGATTGGCAGACTGCATCACATGCAACCAGTTCCAGCAGTAACACCGTGCTAGACTAATGAAGGGTACAATTTATATAATTAAATAGTCGCGAGATTCTTCTTGCGTCATTTTGCCGCGGAAAATCCGGCAAATCGTCTCCCGGTTTCGTTAAGCCGATTTCCTGGCTATGGCACTGACGCAGTCGATGATCAAAGAAGCATCTTGGTGACAACCACCATGGCAGGACACTGGACCGCATCGAGGAGCAACGGGGAGCACCTGCTGACTATATTGAAGTGGCACAAGGGAGACGTCTTTGGTACGCTGACAAAAAGCTCCGAAATGGACTGGGTGAGGCAGCAGGACATGCGTCTTTTTTGGACTTTGCTGAGGTTCGAAGGGCGTCGAGACCTCGTATAAAACGTGACGGCTATTGAACTAGTTACTGTCTGATTATAAATGCTGAACACCAATCGGTTTGGTCGTCTCAGCAAGGTGGTCGTACGGACAACCCCAAGTCTGTGACAGCCGGACCGCGGTGACCGGATAAATAACCGCTTTCGATGGCTACAACGGGTGTGTGGCTGTCTTCAGATCCGGACGCTGTTGCTGTGGGGGAGGCCTACTGGCAAAACCTAATATCCTCACGAGGAGTTCGACAGGAAGACGATTGATCAGAGTGTCATATCCTGACAAGTTGGCCGATTTGAAGTCTTGAGTTTCGACAGCCAACGTGTGGAGCTGTTTGACGAGTCCGCTTTATTGGTGGGTTGCGTAAGCGGCTTCGTTCATCATGCCTCCGCGCTGAGGAGCATAGCCACACGTGCGACTAATATCGAGGATTTATATAACCAAAAGGAGCGAGGAGAGACTTTATCCTTGTATGACGAGATTGGATGGAAGTAAAGAAAAGGCGCTCCATACTACACGGTATACTCAACGAATTCTTTCGAATGAACGATGCCCCGCAGATCAAATTCTTGCTTTTCCTTCCAGCTTTGTCTCGACTATATATTGTGATAGTACTCACGACATGTGCAATATATTTGTGACGTAGTATAAGTAGTAACCAGTACATGCCTTTGTTCTTTTTTTGCCGAATGGTGTAGGTCGAGCACCGAATCAAAGGCCGGATAACCTATCTGATTGGAGAGAACTGACCTACGCACTTGAAGCATCCGAAATGTCACAATCCCTCCCATCGATGACGTCCCGTTAGCCCTCCTTGCATATCCAGGGTCTCCCAAACAATACACGAGGCATGTGAGTCATCGACTTGTTGCCGAGTCGTCAGGAGACCACACATCCTTCGGGCAACTCTGGTAATCCATCTGCACCCATCGCTGTCCCGGGCGGAAGAGGGCCCATTATCTCTTCGGGTGGTGATCCGTACGATTGCAACTGTGAGGCGGACGTAAACATCCCTGTAGTGAGTAGCGAGTAATAGAAGTACGAAGAAAGAAACGAGGAGAGCCTAGCAGCACGCGCAAATGGAAGACAGCTCACCTCGCCCATAATCTCAGCTATCTTCTCCCTTGACTTCGCATCCTCTTCATTATATCCTTTCCCCTCGAAAATCGTGAGGAGCTGCGTAATACAGGACCTCTGCTTTTCGTATCTCTTCTTGTCCTCCTCGGGGAGTGCAGGGTGGGAGGCTAGGTACGAAGGGAACTGCAGTCATGTTACGATGTATGAATAGATATCAATGTGGAGAGAACTACCATGACATACTTTCTCGTCCAACTCCTTCAATGGCTCATACAGGATGTCTTTGCTCATCAGCTGACCCATCATCGCTTCCAGCACACCGGTCAGCTCTTCTCCCTCCCCTGGACCCAACTCCTCAAGCCCTTTCATAAGTGTCGCAAAAGATTGGTCGTCTGAACCCGCAAATGTAAGTGGGGGTGCAGCGGGCGGGTCGAAACTAGATTCGGAAGATTTCAGCTTGTTCATCGCGTTCCGAATGCGTGATTGGAACTCATCGCCAGCCGCCGCAGATGGCTTGGCGGGTTCGGGTGTACTTGTCGAAGCAGGCGGCGTAGAACATTTCTCTTGGGACGTTGATGTTGTCGATGTCGATGCTGGTGCCGTACTCTGCATCTTGTCCATCTCTTCGACCAACATGGCCTCCCACGCAGCGCTAATTGCTGGATCTCGTCCTACATCATCCCGAGCATCGAGATCGAGTCCACCCTTCTCAGCTAGCTCGCGCATGAACGATTCCATGCCCTTTGCGAACTCGGATGCAAAGGCGGTGGCGAGGGCATCTTCGTCATGCACATCCTCTCCTTTACTTAGATCGCCCTTGCGTTCCGTTTGTTGCTCTTCTTTGGCAGCAGCTTTTGTGATGGGAGATTTCGCCTGATGTCGCGACGGTTTGAATTGTTCGAGAACATCTGCAGTGCAGTGGGTGAGTCAAACTACCATGCCGGCATTGTTTTGCAGGAGATCGTCTGTGGAAGGACCGAAAGAGAGTGCTAACCATCGAAGTCGTCGAAGTCATCGTCGTTCTCGTCAGGGTGGTTGTTCTGTGGTTGGGCTGGATTCGTACTGGAAGGGGTAGACATGACAAACCCTGTAGTCATCATCCATCCAACAAGTCTTATTAGATAAAGGATAACAGCTGGGGTGTCACAGCCACGTGACCCATCACATACTGTGACCCGATCCGCCGCCTCCCGAAAAGAGGACGCCCACTGGTTTTAAGTACTAGCAACGACTTCTTTTCGACTTTTTCTGCTGGCTAAAACATGCTCCAACTACAGAGGGTAATAAGCGAGTTTATTTGCCTGGATCACTGCTGACCACTGACCCGTTCTACCACTTGACAGCACGTCGTGCGGCGGTTGTGCAAGGCTACTCGTCAGCTCGGAGCATGGCAAGCCCAGCGCAGTCTGGCAACACCTTCCGGAGGTTATGATGCTTTGATCATTGGTGGAGGTACGTGAATAAAAGTTGTTTCCATATGGTCATTCACCCTTCCGCTAGGTCCTGGCGGTTATGTTGCCGCCATCAAGGCTGCTCAACTTGGCTTGAAGGTATATGTTTCCCCAAGTCATTCGCACATAGCTTGGCATCACTAAATAATTCATAGACTGCATGCGTAGAAAAGCGAGGAGCTCTTGGGGGTACTTGTCTGAACGTTGGTTGCATACCCTCAAAAGCCATGCTGAATAATTCACATCTGTATCACCAAACGAAACACGACCTTCAAAGACGTGGTATCGATGGTATGTGCGAAATTTACGTTTTTTCTCCATCCATGCTCATCCTGGATAGTGTCTGGCGTTTCCCTTAATCTTCCTCAAATGCTAAAGTCAAAAGAGCAATCTGTCACCTCTCTTACCAAGGGTGTGGAGATGCTCTTTAAACAGAACAAAGTAGACTACATCAAGGGTGCTGCGTCGTTTGTCTCTCCTAACCGCGTCTCAGTTAAACTATTGGACGGTGGACAGACTGAGATCGAGGCGTCAAACATCATCATCGCTACTGGCTCGGAAGTTGCCCCTTTCCCCGGTGGTGCCATTCAAATAGATGAAAAACAAATAGTAAGCTCCACGGGCGCACTTGAGTTACAGGAGGTACCAGGCAAGATGCTCGTCATCGGAGGTGGTATCATCGGTTTAGAGATGGGCAGCGTGTGGAGCCGACTAGGTGCTGAGGTTACTGTTGTAGAGTTCCTTGGTGGCATCGGTGGTGCTGGCATCGACGAAGAAGTTGCGTGAGTGTGGCGCTAGTGATATTCTTCTGCTTGACTGACAGCTGTCTAGCAAGCAATTCCAGAAACTCCTCGCGAAACAGGGACTTAAATTCAAGCTGAATACCAAGGTCCTGTCGGCCGAACAGCGAGATGGTAAGGTCTTCGTGAAGACCGAGTCTGCAAAGGGAGACAAGGAAGAGACGGTAAGTGCAACGAATTGCCTCAGGGTCATCAGATGACTTAGTGAGCTTTAAGCTCGAGGCCGATGTTGTCCTGGTTTCTGTTGGTCGCCGCCCGTACACAGAGGGCCTCAACCTTGAGGCCGCGGGTGTACAGTTAGACAACAAGGGCCGCGTTGTTATTGATGGTCAGTTTGCTACGTCGGCGAAGCACATCAAGTGCATTGGTGATGTCACATTTGGGCCCATGCTGGCACACAAGGCTGAGGAAGAAGGTTTGTCAGTCGAATATCTACAGTTGATGTGTGCTCAGTTAGGCACTGTCAAGGTATTGCTGCTGTTGAGTACATCAAGCATGGTCACGGCCATGTCAACTACAACGCAATTCCCTCCGTCGTTTACACTCACCCTGAGGTCGCATGGGTAGGTAAGACTGAGCAGGATCTCAAAGCTGCTGGCGTCAAATACAACGTTGGAAAATTCCCGTTCGCTGCCAACTCGCGAGCAAAGACCAATCTCGACACGGAGGGATTCGTCAAATTCCTTTCTGAGAAAGAGACGGATCGGATTCTTGGTGTTCACATCATCGGTCCCAATGCAGGCGAGATGATTTCAGAGGCAGTGCTTGCTGTCGAGTATGGTGCTAGTTCAGAAGACATTGCACGGACAACCCATGCACACGTGAGTGACCCTGACGTTTTCGCTGACCTCTTGAACTTATGTCTGGTACGTAGCCCACTCTTAGCGAAGCCTTTAAGGAGGCTGCTATGGCTGCGTACAGCAAACCTATCCACTTTTAGACGGGTTAGTTGGGGAGGATAGGAGTTGCACACCTTGGAGATGACCATGTGTAGATAGCCACACTATGCACGTCCTCTCATTGGAATTTCGTAAAAATCCGGCGGGTTTTCCTTCCGACTATACTGTTATTTTCTGCGAGGGACATGTACTACCATCAGCCCCTGTTATAGTACCTAACCGGGACAAACAACGCGTCTTCTAAAGGTCGTCCGGGCTACCAACCCCATACAAGTATTGCATAACTTCCCACTCAACTCTACCGTTATCTTCAGGACAGCGACCTAATGCATGTCTTTATCGTGGGCGGAACGCAAGGTGTTACTGGGCTCTCTTCTTCAAGCTCAAGATGACGATGAAATGGGTTTGGCGCTCGACAGAGTCCTGCATGGCCAGAACGTTGTTGGGAAAACATGTGCGTAGCAGCTTGAATCTATTCTCTTGGCTCCAGTTTGTGACGGTCCCCCAGCGACTACAATCAAAATCGATTCCCTGCGTTTCTCCGACAAAGATCTTGCTGTCCTCGGTACTCTAGACCACGGACAATTTGGGGTTGTGCGACCATTTGTTTTGCATTCAGATCTCGTGGAGTTTACGATGATCATCAGATAGATGTGGTGAACTGTACTCTGGATGGACGTGTATACGTACGCAAGTCCATCGAAAAGTCATTTGCTCTGCGAACTCGTGAGGTAAAGGCTCGCATTTCTTCGGGAAGTCTGTCTTGACACCCTTGCAATTGTTAGCAATGCTCGCCTCAGATCGAACGTGACATTTTACTTCTAGCTACACGACAAGACTCGCTATGGGTCCCTCATTTGTTATGTGCATATCAAACACCTTTCCGTCTCTGCTTCATCATGGATTATGCTGAGGGAGGTACCCTATGGGATGTGTTGGAATCAAGTCCGCTAAATGGAAGAATATCTGAATCTAACATTTTATGGTGGGCACCCCAGGCAGTCCGTGCGATTCACTGGTGCCATTCTCAAGGGTTCGCTCATCGGTAAGCTCGAAATAGTGCGGAGGTGGTCATATGTCCCTGACATATCAGGCAGCGATATCAAACCACATAATTTCGTCCTAACTTCTAGCTGTCGGTTACTACTTATAGATTTTGGTTCGGCAGCGCCACTGCAACCTCCCGAACCAGACGGCAGTCAATTGATTCCTCAGCAATACTGTCTAGTCCCCTGTGGGACATGCGATTACATTTCACCTGAAATACTTCAAGCTCACGAAGATGCCCTGGTGGCACTCGAGCTTTCTGACCAAAGTTCTATTACTGCCGCGCGCCCTCGACACAGCATATGTGGGTTGGAAACGGATTGGTGGAGTTTAGGGGTCATGATCTATGAGCTTGCTTTTGGAATTACACCTTTTTTTGCCAAGGACATCAGGACGACATATCTTCGGATAATGGATCACGAAGTGAGTGCCCTGCTTAACCTTTTCGGGTCGGGTGTAAATTCGTCAACAGACTAGTTTGAGGTTTGATAAATCATTAGCAATCTCTGAAACTTGTCGAGATTTTTTGCGGAGGTTCGTCGTACTGCATCATCGGTGCAATGGAGTTCTGATAGCAGCCAGACTTCTGACAAGTCGAGAGAGCAGACTTGGTCGATGTAGCGTCATGGAGATTATGGGACACCCGTTCTTCGCGAACGTTGACTGGTCGTTGGTTGGTAAAGGTGGAGACCACTTTAGATCGTGCACGGGTCACTTGATGCTATTGTTCTTCTCAGAAGCGATGCCGGCTGGCATACATGTGCCGCAATTCGCTTACTCGATGCCACCAACTGGGATACCAGGAACGGTGTCGGAGCCGCCTGAAGATTCTCAGTCACATCCCTTTGCATTCTCTGCACATTTCCAATCTTCTACTGACCATTCTTCGCCCGGGATATCTGCACTGCGTTCCATTTCCAGAACTCGCAGTAGCTCTGGTTCTATCCAGTCAGAGGCGGCTTTCATCGGATTCTCTTGGGGGCCTTTAAAAGATGCTTTCCCGTCACTTTCTGGTTCAGTCAGGGGAGGTTTATCAGATATGCTAATGACTCCTCGACCTTTGGAACCCGTCCACTCGAAGTTGTCTTCCGGCGGACTCGAGAGAGTGCCCTCGACGCACCTGAATGCATTTGCTACGCCAGTACGCGCATACAGCCTATCCCCTTATCGCACACTCCCTCGCCCTAGTACCATTCGTGGTACAGCTGCCCGTCGTGCTGTTTCTGACCGGGAAGCAATGCAACAACTAGTTGATTGTATTGGCATGAGTGCACGGAAGAAGGTCCTGGCGAGCGGCCGTAAACCAAGAATACTAGACTCACTTAATGGGAACAGTACAAGCACGATTAGGAAAGAATTAAGGTTTGGCCCACCCACCAGGTCCTTCGATTCTACCGACTTCCCCCCTGTAAATGCTTCATTGGACTTAAACGGTTCAGAGTCAGGATCGGAGGGTCCGCCAAGCCCGAGCCCGAGCCCACGGCCTGGCTCTGCCATGTCTACATTGAGTCGCCGGAGTGTTACTCCAACTACCACAGTCTCTTTCTCAGCCCGTCTTTTAAGCATGCCGTCCACATCGCAATCCGTTATTTCCCAAGACCCTTCAGGCCTCCATTCACACACCGAATGGAAGGACGATGCGATCTCCTTGCTCGAGGAAAGACACGCCGCCCTTATGTCCCGGTTTGGGGAAATCCAGCTTCGCCTGGATGACCTAAGGGCGATGATAGATCGGTAAGTCTGTATGTTGTTCTGGAGACAAGGTTAGCTGATCTTCTGTCGCGTGTCTGTGGCGTACATCAGCTACAATTAGGTACAGGCACTCTGTGTCCATTGCCGCCGGTAGCCCTGGGAGGGTTAAATGCTAAACAGACAAAGATGTCAATTCTGATAGACCCAAATTAAAGGGCTCTGATAGGCCAATACACTTACTGTGCGAGGTCACCGAACGTGGTCCTGATCTTTACGGTTTTAGGAGGACGACTGAGTTCAGCCCTTTGACGACCCAAAAATCACATGCAAAGGAGTCCAGACACTCCGTCGTGTCCACCATCGTAGCATACCCTGCTAGTTCTTAATACCATTTACGAAGCTCTCCTCTCTACAGTGCTAAACGTTCAGTTCAGTGTAACTGTTTTCATGTCCAAGTTCGCATTGCTTATTAGCTCCCATGGCAACGCTAGGGCGGCTTTGCCGATCTGGTTCCGTGTTAGACAGCGTGGGAATATTGTATATATGGCGTTGGCATTGAATTCGGCTGTCGTCGTCATTTGGGACGGCGGGCAACGACGACATTCGTCGTACTATACCTTCTGTTCCGATACCCATTCTATATTTGCTAATACCCTGGAAAGAGTTCAGTGTGTTGAACTGAACTTTGCCATCAGAAATGCCAGCGCCTTCTGAGTCCTCTCCACCGCGAAGGCGTTTGTCAGTTTCGAGGTCGACATCGTCCACAAATACGCGCTCGTCGCTGAGCCCACTGGCAAAACCACGCGCACTGTCCAACGCGAGTGATGCCAGCGGTTGCACAACCGTGAAACCGTCCTTGTCGACATCGTCGTCCATCTCGACATCGAAGCTGTCGATCGCCTCCGTGAGGTTAAACGTGAATGGTCGCTCGACCAACACAGCGTCAATGCCACTATCCACGAAGAAATCGACTTCAGTCTTTCCCGGCGCAGACTCGCAGTCAGTCCGCCGTCTTTCCGTTCCAGTCCAAGCACGGGGTGTCGATCCCGCATCTCCGACTCCCGTTCAGAAAGGAAGACACACGTCATTGATTGGCCCGCCAAGTTCTTTCCCCCGAAGTATGGCAGCTGCCGTCTCTTCCAGTAGTACTACGGGCACAGGCGTGCCGGCCACGCCTTCGCGTACTCGCGTTATGTCAGACGCCTCTAACCGTTCCAAATCTTCACAAAGGAATAGACCGCCAAACGCGCCCTCGGCACGTTCCAATGCACTCTCCACCGGCTATAGCGTTTTCTCGCCCTCAATGACCGTTACCTCGCCTAGTCCCATCAAAAGGATGCAAAAGGCATTGTCGCTGGGAGGTGACGCCAGTTCGATGCTCGACGCGCCTACTGCGAGCGTCAGCGCCTCTCCGCCAGTGGCCAAGCAGAGTACCCCGAGAAGACCCGATGCACATGGAACTCCCGGGAAGTCGCCATCACAAACCACTCCATCCAAGTCGCCAGCGCGAGCGAATAAATGCTCATTCGTTACTCCAGGAAAGTCACCTAAGAGTGCGAAGACTCCTGTCACAGGGTCACGGTCCCAAGGAACACCTAATGGTATCCCTGGTTCTACGGAGAAACATGTACAGCGACATGGGTCGGGTTCCTCTCGCGCGCGCGTAGGTACGAAGGATTTTTTTTCTTTTCGTTCAATGAGTAACTGAGTGGAAATGCAGCTGCTATGGGTGGTCCCTCCGTTCCTGGTGACTTGAGCACCCTCAGTCTAGTCAATGGTACTCTTGGTGCTGCAAGCCTGAACGATGAGGTGTATCCGTGGAATGATGATGGGGAGGACATGACTTTAGACATGGTAACCGATGTTGGGGAAGGTTCTGGTGATGAGGAGGTGAGTTTGCTGGTAGAATTCGGAATTTCCAACCGTCCTACTGGTGTGGAAAACCTATGCTTTATGCACGATGTCATGCATTTCACTGTTCGGTTGTTATTGCCTGTGAAGAAATCACAGTTAAGAATATCATCCTTCACTTTTATAGAGTGGATGACGCTCTACGTGTCGCATCTCTCATGATGTTTGCATATTGCTTACTGACTACACAATCTTTGTCCGAAACAGTTTGAATCTACCCTCAGTAACCTGCGAACCCTTCACCTTTCCCGCCTAACGTCCTACAAGCGTCTGCTCGAACGCGCCCAAGCAAGCAGCGCTGCCCAGGCTTATGCTCTTCAAGCTGAATTATCCATTCTCAAAGGACGTCTTCAATCGGGTTCCCACAATCAATCCGAACAAGATTCTGGGGAAATATGCGTGTGCGGCGGAAGGAAGGTCAAAGGTTATTGGAGTGGATATGATGGTGATATTGTTGATGACGAAGGAACTGGGTTAGCGGGGGCATTGAATGGGGATGGCAAAGGAACTTTCAGTGAAAAAGAAGTGAAGAAAGCGATACGGAGGCTTGGACGAGAAGCACGGATGAGGCTGTGAGTGGCATTAATTAGTTACTACTCGCAGGCACCACCTGCCTGCCCTGAGATTTCCCGTCGGATTGTTTATGGCTAACAAGCATTTTACTCTGACAGGATCGGACTAATACTAGATTGTCAGTGACTTTTCATCGTGCTCCGTTGATCGAGTTGCTAATGCGATGGTTTCGCTGCCTTATTTCCACGGCATGCAGCCCTTTTACCTGGTGACATCCCCTTGCAAATCCTTCTTCTGCAGAAATACCTCAAATCATCATTCGATATTGTCGGTTCGCTGGCACCTGACCTAGCATTGCGCATCTTCCGTCATTTGAGTGTAACAGAAGTTGTGAAAGCTGGCTTGGTGAGTCCTCTACTTATCACAAACTTTTTTAAAAAAAATCTGCGCAACGCCACACGGACTATATTTCGTTGTTCGGCAACAACTTGCGTGCGCGAGTTGAGTAGCTGACGAGGATCCACGTTTCAAGGTATCGAAGAAATGGTTCGCATTATCTCGGCATCCCGCCTTATGGCGCTGGCACTGTTTGCGTTTGACAGCAAACGATCCTATACCCGTCAAAGCTCCTGCAAAGCCTGAGGGATGGTGAGTCTTTCCTCTTCATTTGCATTCTCCAAGGTTTGACGCTCGTTGCGGTCCAGGTACCCCTTGTACCGCTCGCTGCATCATCGCGAGTCCAACTTTGCAAATGGACTTCCTCAGAGCATCAAGTTCTTGAATGGTCACACTAACTTCTGCACTACCCTACTCTTAAGAGGTGAGTACGATCACGTGTGCGGAAGTGTTGATCTGAAACCCTTTTGTAACGCAGGCAAGCGACTCATCTCAGGATCCTATGACGAAACCATCCGATTCTGGGATATTGAGACCGGGGAAATGAAGAAATGTTTACAGGTAAAGAAACCTGTTAGCTGCTTCGACTTCTTAGCAGAGGAAGGTTTGTACATTTTCTGCTCTTTATGTGGTTGTGCTGACACGGAGGTACAGAGGTCTTTGTTGTTGGGTTTCACGACGTTGGGTACGTTCCCGTAGATAATCGCTGGTCACACGATACACTCACAAACGAAAAGCCGTGTGCACCTTTTCTCTTCAGTCACCTTCACTCCTCTACAGCAGCTCGCCGGACACTTGAATGGTATCCGCGCTGTTGCACTTTCATCGCGCAATCTCGTCAGCGCCGGTGCAGATAAAGCTCTCGTTTGCTGGGACTGGCGTGCGGGCACTAAAATCGTGCGCTTCGGGCAGCAAACGACTGTGAATATTGGTGTTCAGCTCATCGGGTCTCCGAACGCGGAGGAGGGTGAGAGGGTGGTCAGTGTCACCATTGATGGGATCGTGCGCGTCTTCTCAATTAGTGCGTGTCCTGCCTGAGTCCAGTGGTGTCGCCTAACCAAGTTTTAGAGCGAAGAGAGATGATTTCTCAGTTCAAACTCTCGGAGCTAGGAAGTAGCGATCCTCTCCTCAGTGCAAAGTTGTGGAACGTTGGAGCGGCGCCCAGTAACATGCTACAATGGTTCGCAGCAAAAGGGACACAAATGACGGTAAGGTCTTTTGCGCGTATCCTCACGATTGTACTCATGCGGAACCGTCAGTGTGCAACAAAATCCATCATTTTACACCTTCAATGGACGGAAGACGAAGGGAAACCAATGATCGAAAGTGGAGTGATCAGCCCTGCAGGTAACAACACAGGCATGTTTTCTCCGACGACCACGTGTTCCCGTACAGTTTCCTCACTAGCAAAGTCGACATCGTCGGTAGCCACACCTGCAACGAGACAATCACTTAGCGTTTTTGTCCCGGCGACGGCAACTAGACCTCGACACTCCCTGGGGTCGCCAATATCCTCTCATCCTACCGGTCCTTTGACCTCTCTTCGAGCGGGCACGCCGCTTTCGCCCATAAGCAGCGGAGCCATTGGCGCGGAGGGATTTTCGATCCGTTTCGGTCGTGCGGCAATACTGACAGCGCCTCCCAAACTGATTGCGTTAGTGGAGACGCCTGACGTGGCTGTGGGCGCAGTGGACCCAAGGAAGAGGAGGGTGGTGACTGCAACCCGATTTAGCTCTAGAGCCGGGGCCGATCGCAGAGTGAGTGTACTTGTGTTCATATATATTATATACCTTTGGTGGATGCGAGCTAGCATTGATGGTTCCACCTAGATCCTGATCTCGACTCATGTGGACAAGGATCAAGCGGCGGCGGATCTGGCACGAGGTGATGGAGAAGACTTGGATGGTTCGACCGTAGACGAGGATGACAGTAGATTTGACAATCTGAAGCGTTCCAGCTCTCCTGCCTCCGTCGTCAACATCGACACGAATATCATACCCCTCGGTGGAGCCTGGGCAGCTCTTGCGCATGCAGGTGGAGATCTGAGTAAAGCCAAAGGCTTGCTAGGCACTTTACCGAGCAAATTTGCGGGTTTGGCTGTTCCGGAGAAGAATCCGATGTCGATGCAATTGAGCCACGAAGAAGTTGTGGTAGGGTGCGCGGACGGGACGATCTAGTCAGTATCCATTTATTTATTTTTCTTCTAATCATCTTGGAACCAGTGCTGATTTCGCGTTTCTTTTTCGTTGTAGCGTGATGAATTTTGTTGGGCACGAGTATCAGAAGGAACGTGCATCCTTGCGGGAGATTGGCGACTTCAATGACGGAGAAGAAGACGAGGGGTCTGATTCTTCGAGCGCGTAAACAAGCCGCTTCTCCCGCGGTTAGGTTACCCAGCTTATTGGGCGGTCGATCCCCTACCATCTATTAGCAAAAGAAGGAGAGAAGGAGTAGAAAAAGGACAGAAACGTAGATATTACTCGTACGCTCATTATTACACTATCATAGCGTTCCTTTAGATACCTTATGGTTACACCTTGCCTTGCTACCAGCACTCATGCCAAATGCTGACCTGCAGCTTCCGTACAGCGGGTGTGACTGTAAGATTTATTATTCAAATGACGTAGTAATGGTAGACTTCAGGCTCCTTCACCTCAACCATCCGGAGTATACAGCACAACTACAGAAGGCGCTCGGAGGAGAATAAGGAGAGGGGGAAGGAGACTGATTATGACTCGCATTCCGATGTGCCTATTCTGGCAGCTCGCAGAGCCCGAAGGAATATTCCGTTCCTTTTGACTTTTGAGATATGGTATGATAGGGATGTTGCTCAGTCGAGCCGAGTCTTGATTGCAGATGGATAATACTTTGTCATGAACTTCGGGACTCAGCTATACTCTGCCAGCTTGTCTGTATTTCTCTTTTTATAGAAGATGGTTTCTTGCGAAAGAGCACCGGGGGACGCTAAAGAGATACTTTAGTCTTTTAAACGAGGGTGAGTCGACTCCGTGCTCGGCTAGTGCTAACCTATTAAGTCTGTAAGTGCTTGTTTTTTTTTTTGCGGCGGTCAGCTCACGGTCGTGACATGACTTGGCTCGGAAATCTTTGCACGCCGAGCACAAAGCAGAAAATCCATCAGAATCCTTCAATCGTAACAAGCCCTGGACTGCTGTGTTTTCGATATGAGGATCCGGCAGCAACCGTCGAGCGCAATCAGCAACTACAATTTTTATGTTGCTTGTCGTACATAGCAACAGGCGTGGGCGAAAGAACCGCTGGAATGAAACCATTCAGTGGAAGCTATGAAGGTTGCATGCTTGACGATCTGCCCTTGATATTGATAACTGACCGTGACCTTCCAATTGTTCTGATCCCTAGATTTCATGTCGTATAGAGCCGACTGTCATAAACTATGTACTACATAAGTCGTCTCCGATCGCGGGACTACAGCTATGCCATCTCACACGCTACTGTACAGAACTGCCAAATCGATACGGCGACGATCATTTATCTCGTTAAGGGGCGGGCTTTTCCTTCTGGCTGCTGTGGTAGCCTTATCGTCGCCACACGCAAGCTACCAGAAGGTTGCTCCCCACACCCCACCCACCTGAAGACTTGTTTCATTTTTACCATTCATATGTCCAACCCGGTGGACCCGCGAACTAAACAACTGCAAAAGCGATTCAATGATGTTATCCATGGCAACGTCAAACTCGAGCCGCGCTCGAAGGCTTGTCACCTGTTCTTGGAAGGTTTATGTGTGCAGGACGACCCAGCCAAGTGTGCAAGCGACATTGTTGGCAACCCTCATGGGCTTCCCGCAGTCCAGCAGGCCATGCGCTCCGACCTCAGAGTGGAGTTCCTAAATGGTCTTGCTTCGGATGTGCTAGAGTTTCTTCTTCGTGCCGAAATGGGCGGCGACGTGCTGAACAATGTAATTGTCAACATCGTCGACCCGCCCATTTTCTGGAACGAGTTTTACAGAGCTTTCGAGAACGGGATTCTGAACCAGCGGGCTCAACACGTTTTCGCAAAAGTCCTGTCGTATCTCCTCCAAATGACCAACAGAGACATAACTAGTTACCGCCAACTTGCCAGTCGTCCTTCCATAATCGACAAGATCATCAATTCTGATCACACAGAGGTCAGATTAGAGGGATATCTTATCAAACACATCCTTTCTGCCGCTAGCGCAGCTTCGACCGATACTACAGATCCTGATCTCGTCCCCGGTGGACGTCATGATAATGATTTTGCTGATTTCCGCAAGATTAGCATTCTTCCTACAGCGGATGAGTTATCGAGTAGCAAGAAACCTGCATTACGGCCTGCCTCCCTTCTTGAAGATCCGGAAGGGAAGGAGACGCGTGTCGCCGACTATCTAGACAACACATTCCGTTTGCTGCGGGACGACATGATGCACGAGCTAAAGGAGGATATTGACATCGCCCTGAAGAAGAAACAAGGGAGACACCGAGGGCTGGTCATCGATGGGATAAAGGTGGTAGACATCCATACCGGCCCTGACAACCGGAGGAATCACTGGGGTCTCATGCTCCAATGCGATTCCGACTTTCCCATACTCAAGAATGTTAAGGAGAAGAACAGGAAACAATTCTTCCTTGACGATCATCGTGGATCGAGAATGCTTCGCCATCAATCCTTGGCTTGCCTCATCGGCGATGGCGCAGTTCTTAGCCTCGGCACCATCCACCGTGAGGAAGACTTGCTAGCGAAAAAGCCCCCTATCATTGTCTTCCAAATTGAAGGACAAATCAGCCTTTCGAAGGCGCTTTTACAGCTTAGAACGACTAAACATCTTCGCCTGATACAGATTGACTGTGCTGTCTTCGCCTTCGAGCCGGTGCTGAAAGCACTCCAGAAAATGCCACTTCTACCACTCTCAGAAGAAATTCTGTTTTGGGAGGATGGGAAGGCGATCGCGAGTCCCCCCGTCGTTGTTACACAGGTCACCGACTCACTTAGTCAAAATCCCTCAATGGACCTCAAGCCGCTACTTCGGACCCCGAACTCCATCATTCTTGACGTTTCTCAAGTATTCTCCCTTCTTGCTGGACTTAAACAGAGGTTATCGCTAATTCAAGGCCCACCGGGTGTGCTTCCTTGTTCGGCGAGTCTCCCAATAGTATAGCTAATCACATGTCTTTAGGCACTGGAAAATCCTTTATCGGTGCTCTTCTCGCTAAAGCACTGCACATGTTCACTAGGCAGACCATCCTCGTGGTGTGCTACACGAACCATGCGCTCGATCAATTCCTTGAGGACCTTATAAGCATAGGCATTCCGAGGAAGGACATTGTTCGTTTCGGTGGCCGCGCAAAGCCAGCGCTCGAAGACCTCAGTGTCTTTAAACTGCAGAAGGAGAGAGTTATACGCTCAAAGGCTGAGTGGGCACTCATCGATCAGGCGAAGCAGCAAGCAAGTCACCATCTCGAGAACCTCCAAGCCTCTTTTGGTGCTCTGAAGTCATTTCAGCCAAGCCCCGAGACTTTACTAGCCCATATCGAGTTCGAGGATCCCGACTTCTTTGAAGCATTCCGTGTCCCTGATCCCAGAGACGGGATGAGGTTCATGGGGCCTAAAAGAAAGGCGGTGGATAAAACTTTCCTCATTTTTCAATGGATGCAAGGCAAGGATGCTTGGATGTTCAAGCATGAGCGTCACATACAAGATGCGCATCAAATATGGAATATGGACATGAATCGACGTCAGCAGAAGTTAGAGGATTGGAATTCAGCCATCCTCAAACAGGTGGTGGAAGATTTCTGCACGGCAGGCGAGCAGTATAACTACTATCAAGATGATTTATCGCGCAAATTTGGACAAGCCCTCGTTGAACAACTGAGAACCAAAAGGATCATTGGGTGTACAACGACGGGCGCCGCAAAATTCGCGGAAGATATCAGGGCTGCTTCTCCGGACGTGTTGCTTGTTGAAGAAGCTGGTGAAATCCTCGAGAGTCATGTCGTCACGGCTCTAAGTCACACTACTTCCCAAATGATTCTCATTGGGGACCACAAGTAAGGCCGTTCGACCTTGTTTATCTACTCTGCCGCTGACCCGCTTCAGGCAACTGCGACCCAAAGTCAATAATTATACTCTGACAGTCGAGAAAGGTGAAGGTTACGACCTCAACAGATCACTGTTTGAACGACTCGTGCTGAAAGGGTTCCCTCATGTTACGCTCTCTGCTCAACACCGCATGCGTCCAGAGATATCAGCTCTGATTCGTGCACTCACATATCCAGACCTCAAAGACGCACCTAAAACAAAAAACAGAGACAACATTCGCGGTGTGCAAAGCAATGTCATTTTCGTGCACCACAACCAACCTGAAGACGAAGATAAGCGTATATCTGATAGGGCAGATGCAGGCTCGGCATCATCGAAACAAAACACATACGAGGTGAAGATGGTGCTCCGAATAGTGCGGTACCTCGCGCAGCAAGGCTATGGAAGTGATAACATCGTTATCTTAACACCTTACCTTGGGCAATTATCAAATCTCCGTGATGCACTCAAGAACGAAACGGATCCTATCTTGAATGATTTGGATTCAAGTGACCTCTCCAGAGCAGGGTTACTGACGGATGTGAACTCAAAGAAAAAGAAAACACGTATTCGACTGGCTACGATTGGTGCGTGGTGCATGTCTATGTATCATCGATCATTAAGCTGAGCCACGGGTAGATAATTATCAGGGAGAGGAGAGCGACATCGTGGTTGCAAGTCTTTGTCGATCGAACTCATCTAATTCCATCGGGTTCATGGGCTCGCCTGAGCGCCTCAACGTACTCATATCACGAGCGCGCAATGGCCTCATCCTCATCGGAAACTCAACTACCTTCGAGCATTCCAAGAAGGGGGGAAAACTTTGGACTGACTTCATGGATCTTTTGCGGAAGGGAGGTTATGTATTTGGAGGTTTTCCTGTCAGGTGTGAAAAACACCCGGACAAGACACGTGAGATAGAGCATCCCGACGATTTTGATGCTTACGCCCCCGATGGAGGCTGTACGGAGCCCTGGTGATTATCGCATTTGATATCACGTCTTAATTACAGTCTGACCCCTTCTATACAGTGGGATGATGCTAAAGTGCAATGTCCATTTTTGTGCTCTCAAATGCCATCCCCTCCGAACGGCTCCCAACCAGCCTAATATTCACGCTACTATGTTGTGCAAGGCACCGTTTAGTGACAAGTGTCCGATTGGCGCGCATACGATTACATGGAAATGCCACGAAGGACGTCCATCCAACTGCAAGCAGTGCGACAAGGAAATGAAGCGACTCGAACGGCAGGCGAAGCGCGACCTCAAGGCGAAGGAAGAACGTGAAGCTGCAGAACGCGAACATGATCTCCGGATGTTAGAACTTGAAGCGAAGTTGCAGTTTGAGAGGGAAGCATTGGCAGAGTTGCAGAAGGCCAAAGATAGAGAGAATGAGGTACGCCAGAAGGAGAAGGATATTGAAGACTTGAAGCAGAAGGTCAAGCGTGCCGTTGCTAGAGGTGACCCCAAAGCGCAAGCAGGCCACGAATCTCAGTCTCAGTCAAATCCTCCTAGTCGTCCACATACACCTTCCCAAGGCCCGTCCTCTGAGAACAACCAGCCTACTAATCAAAACATTCCACGACCTAAGCTCGAGTCGGCTGCTAGGGATAAGTGGGAGTATCAAAAGCAGGTCGAAGGGGTAAAGAACGATGCCATCGATAAGATCATGGACATGACTGGGCTGGAAGGGGTGAAGGAACAAGTGCTACGCATAAAGGCGAAGATTGATACCACAAAGCGTCAAGGGGTAGCCTTGGACAAAGAGAGGTTCAACCTCGTCTTACTCGGGAATCCCGGTACAGGTAATCCGCTCCTTACACCATTGGGTTAGAATACTTTTGTGACTCACAATTAGGGAAAACTACTGTTGCAAGGCTATATGCGCAATTCCTGGAGTCCGTGCAGGTCCTTCCTGGCGATGCCTTCCTAGAAACCACAGGTTCATCCCTCGCTAATGACGGTGTCCAAGGAGCCAAGAAGCTCATCGACGATGCTCTTAAAGCAGGCGGTGGTGCGATCTTCATCGACGAAGCATATCAACTTGTCAGCGATTACGATCCATCTGGTCGGCCAGTCCTAGATTTCCTCCTCGCAGAAATGGAAAATCGGGTGGGAATATTGGTTTTCATCCTCGCGGGATACACCAAGGAGATGGAGAAATTCTTCGAACACAATCCAGGCATTCCCAGCCGTGTTCCTTACAGCCTCCAGTTTTCAGACTATACGGACAAAGAGCTCCTTACCATGCTCGAGGATCTGATTCTCAAGCGGTACAAAGGTCGGATGCAAGTTGAGGATGGTATTCGTGGTCTCTATGCACGAATTGCAGTCAAGCGACTTGGGCGGGGAAGAGGGCGGCCTGGATTCGGAAACGCACGCGCGCTGCAGAACATGTTCGCGAAGATATGTGAGCGGCAGGCCGAGCGGGTCCAGAAGGCGCGTACATCCGGCACGCCTGCAGACGACTTCTTCATGTCCAAAGAGGATATGATCGGCCCCGATCCCTCCAAGGTTCTCCCAAGTAGTGCAGCATGGGCGAAGTTGCAAAGTCTCATAGGCCTCGAGTCCGTGAAAGAATCAGTTCGCAATTTCTTCGCCCTTATAGAGACGAACTATCAAAGAGAACTGGATGAAAAGGAGCCAATGGCAATGTCCCTCAATAGGGTGTTTCTTGGGTCTCCTGGTACGGGGAAGACGACCGTGGCTCAGTTGTATGGCACAATTCTTGCAGAACTGGGCCTTCTTAGCAACGGTGAAGGTCAGTCTCGTTATGCATAGTATCATGTAGGCAGCCACTGACGGGGTACTGTAATAGTGGTAGTGAAGAACCCAGCAGATTTCGTTGGGGCACACCTAGGACAATCCGAGAAGAATACCAAAGCCATCCTTAGCAGTACAATAGGAAAGGTGCTTGTTATAGACGAGGTAGGTCTGCACCACCAGTGACAAATGCATTCTGTCCCCACAGATGTGCAGGCGTATATGCTATACAGCAAGAATGCGGGCCAAGATCCGTACAAGACATCCGTTATTGACACTATGGTTGCCGAGATTCAGAGTGTCCCAGGAGAAGACCGTTGCGTCCTGCTACTCGGTTACAAGGAGCAGATGCAAGAAATGTTCCAGGTAAGCAACTGCTCAATTACAGACATGTGGAGTGCTCAAAGGCTCCTTGAAGAATGTCAACCCAGGACTAGCGCGCCGTTTTGCAATAGAAAATGCTTTCACCTTTGAAGACTTTACTGAGCCTCAACTATTGAACATACTGGATCATAAGCTCAAAAACCAAGACCTCTCCGCTACCGATGATGCAAAACGCGTGGCTCGAGACCTGCTCAGTCGGATGAAAAATAGGCCTAATTTCGGCAATGCTGGTGAAGTGGAGAATATACTAGGCCTGGCCAAAGATCGGTATCAGAAACGCATGGCAACGATCCCTGCGGCACAGAGATCTCATGTCACCTTTGAACCCCAAGATTTTGATCCCGATTACAAGCGAGATCAGAACGCATCCGCCAATCTAGCCAAATTGTTCGAAGACGTTGTGGGGTGCGACAACGTTATCAAGAAGCTGGAAAACTACCAAAAAATTGCACGTGTAATGAAAGCCCAAGGATTGGATATGCGGACCCAGATACCTAGCAACTTCATCTTCAAGGGGCCGCCTGGTGCGTAGTTCCTAATTCACATCCAAGCGCCCCTCAAGTAGCTACTAAAACAGGTACGGGAAAAACAAGCACAGCCAGGAAACTTGGCCAAGTATATTATGATATGGGGTTCCTGTCCTCGACAGACGTCGTGGAGTGTTCTGCATCGGACCTCGTTGGTCAGTACGTCGGACAGACTGGCCCAAAGACAAAGGCAGTCTTCGAAAAGGCTCTCGGAAAGGTTCTCTTTGTCGACGAAGCCTACCGCCTGAGTGAAGGGCACTTCGCAAAGGAAGCCATGGACGAGATTGTCGGGCTGATGACGCAGGAAAGATACATGAACAAGCTTATAATCATCCTCGCTGGCTACGAAGATGAGATGAACGCACTTCTGCAAGTAAACCCTGGACTCTCTAGTCGTTTCGCCGAGGAGATTGTGTTCCAAAATATGACTCCTGACCAATGTTTGACGCTGTTGGACAAGGACCTGCGCAAGAGTGGGATTGTCGTTACGGAGTTTAAAGACCCGTCGACTGCCGAGTATCTCACAATGAGAAATATTATCGAGGGCATGTCGTCTTTGCCTTCATGGGGAAATGCTCGGGATATAAAGACAATCGGAAAGCGGATGGTACGTAAAGCGTACTTCAATGCTGCAGATAATCCTGGCCAGTCAGCATCTCTGCCCATCAATGACGCGGTCTCCATCCTAAACTCAACCTGGGAGGAAAAGCAGAACAGGCAGAACCTGCCTAGCTCTGGTCATCTTAAGAACCCTCCAATGACACCAATGGCGAGTATGAGCGGCCCTGCACCCCCACCCCCACCTACATCTTCGAGTACGAGCACGTCAGCTCAAGGGCCAAAACCCCCTCCGCCACCTCCACGTCAGCAGGAGTCGAAAGATCGGGCACCCAAACCTTCCCGCAACCAGAGAAAGCCCAAGCAATCCCCAGACGTGCCCACCTGTGCCTCATCGCCTGCACCGTCTCAGGCCGACACTACTGATAACCATAGCCAGAAACAAAGCCGAGCCAACAGACATGCCACTACTAAAAATGACACAGGCCCACCATCAGACTGCGCTTGCCGTGACCCTGGTGTATCCGATCGAGTGTGGACTCAGCTCCAAGCTGCCAAAACCGCTGAAGAGGCACGGAGGCGGCAGGCAATAGAAGAGGAACGGCGCCTTCAACAGGAACATGCCCGTGCACAAAGAGAGGAGCAGTTGGCAGAGAAACGGAGGAAAAATCTCGAAGAGGAACGTGCGAAATTGGCCGAGCAAATCAGGCTAGCTGAGGAGGCAAGGCGGCGTGAGGCAACCGTGCGAGCTGCAAGGGATAGAGCTGCCGCTGAACTGAGGAGAAAGCAGGAGGAAGAGGAGAGAAGGCGGAAAGAGGAAATGGTCAGGAGGTTGGCGGAAATAGAGAGACAAGCTGCTGAAGCGAGGAGACGTGAACAAGAGGTGAAGGCTGCGAGAGAGAGAGCCGCCGAAGAGCTCAAGAGAAAACAGCGGGAAGAAGCTCTGAGGCAGAACAAAATCGAGGAAGCACAGAAACGCTTGAGAACAATGGGGGTTTGCCCTGTTGGATATCAGTGGATCCGTATGGGCTCGGGATGGAGATGTGCGGGCGGATCACACTTCGTCTCGGACGCACAGTTGGGTGTGTCAGGTTTCTAAACTGCCTGTGACCCCACACGTTTCTTTCACACGAGACTGCTCCTACGAACTGCTGAATGCTCTACTAGCAATATGTTTTTGTGCAGCTGGCAAGCGAATTACGATACGTACATACATGGATGATCACTGTCGGACGGCGTTTAACGTTGAACTCTCTGACTAATTTTGGCGAACGCGGGGTCTCTTATGGATGTGCACCTTCGACATTGAATATTGAACGACATTGGTATTCTGCTGGCCTTCAATTGCATGCTCCTTGGCACAACGATCCTATCATATTGAGCCTCAGCACGGCAGTTTCACTTTTAGCCTATGATGGTCGTCACCTGACGTGGCCAACTACATATTAACAAGGACTTCGTTCTCTGCTTCCTTGTGCTACCATCTTAAATGATCCGAGATCGTAGAACGTTTTACGCCATTTTCTCGACATCGGTATTGTACCGGCCGCATCAGCCGTATTCCAGACCATTGGCAGGATTACCCAATTTTAGACAGCACAGCTCTCGACTCCGCAAACTGTGCACACTACGAGTTCTATCTAACATAACCTACGTTGTCCCTGCCCAAATCTAGCCTAATAATGTAGTCTATTATATTAACATCAACTACTTGTGTGAGTCACTTCCGATGTACACATGTGACCAGTATTATTTCCAATCCGCGATCAATCGCCCGGGTGAAGCCACATGATGCTATCAATGTAGGCACACAGCACTGCCTGGGAGATCCCAATATCGCCCTCCGTGTTGCGCGCAGGTTGCTCTAGAGAAGTCAGGGCATAGGGAAGCACCGCAATACCTGGTTACGACCCTAGACATCACACACAACCCTTTAGACAACTCCAGTAGTCCATTTACACCTCTCGCGGCACCAGGTGGAAGAGCACCCAAGAGGATTCATTAAGTGCCTCTTCTGTTGATGATGCAGATAATTACGAATGCGATGCAGACATAAACGACACGGTGGTGAGTTACGAGTAACAGAGGAGATACAAAGAAACGAGAGGAACATAGTAAATATATGCAATGGCAGACAACCCACCTTGCACACAGTCCCCGCTATCTTCACCCTAGTCGTTGTATCCTCCCCATTATACCCTCTGCCGTAGGCAATCGTAAGAAGTGGCTTGGTACGGGATCTTTTCTTCTCGTATCTCTCCTTGTCCTCCGGGAGTGTGGCGCAGGAGACTATGGCACCGTAGTCGCGTTACGATATATCAATGTTGTATCAATGAAAAACAGTCTGGATCTGTCACGACATACCTTCTCCAGGACATCGTTACTCATCAGCTGACTCACATCGCTTCCAGTACACCACCCAACCAATCACCCTTCTCAGAAACCGTCGTCTCCAGGCCTTGCCCAAAATGTGACAACCAATGGGTCCTTTGAACCTGGAAACGTAGGTAGGAGTAGGGTCGACAGCTGAAGCGTGAACTCGGGATATTCCAGCTTGACTATCGCGTTCTGAACGCAGATTTATGGCTGTTAAAGGAGGCAGCGCGAAATGTTTGTACCTCGACGTTGGACCGGGAACCTTGACCACCCCCCTGACCAACGCGCTTTTTACATATAGTCAGTGCCATTCTTCAGTTCCTCCGCCACCCGTACTATCTTTTCGTTTTACTCGCGGCTTCTTATCCTGTCCCTCCCCCACAACCTTACCAGCTGCGTCACAGCTCTGTGATGCGGAGTCGTACTTTCCCGTGCCAGGCACTCCATCTCGAGCATCGAGATCCAGTCCGCCATCCTCAGCAAGTTCGCGCATGAGCCACTCCATACACCGCCGGAGTCCAAGAGCAAAGGTAGCAGTGGGGAGATCTTGATCGCATTCACCTTCTCCTGTACTTAGGATGAACCTTACGTTCTGTCTGCTGGTCTTGTTTAAGTGTTAAAGTCCGGCGCTATTATAGCAGGTTCTCGGGATGTTGTTCTGGATTTGCGACGATCCAAATTATTTGACAACATCTGTGACGAAGGGCGTGAGTTAACCAAATGGTGGGTGTGGTGTTGCTTCGCAAGGAGATCGTTTTGTCCGTGTTTTATGTGAACGAGGAGTGTTCGTAGAGTGCGTGCGCAAAAAGCGGGATGAAACCCCAGGACCGGGAGGAGTGCTTGCGTTAGCCACAACAAGGTCATCCAGCGTGACGACTTGGACCAATTACTCCCGCTTACGCACATCGCCCTTTGGTAGTGGAACGTGTGTACCTCTCCGATTCAAGATCGTAGGGTGTTGCATATGCACTTGATCGGTCAACACGTTCTATGGTCTCGGGCGCGGATCTAGGGGAACGGCACCTGCGTTGACTTCTATATGGATAGCGTCGCCTACAATGATCTTCCCCTCGCGCATCGCTTCATTGACAGGTGTCAACTCTATGATCTTGCCCTCACAAACCACCTGTCTCTTTTAACCTCAAACTTCTGAAGGTATACGGAAATGGATGAATGAAGACCGTGTGATGTGCGTGTTTACTCACTATTGCCCGTCCGAAGGTCAGGTCGCCGCCACAAGGACTTCCGTCCTCTTTACCTCTCGGACCCGACCATTGGAAAGGCCGGTAATTCGACTTCAAATCCGTAGAGCACGGTCAACGCAAGAGAGGTTCTTTCCCGTTCCAGGTGCACCAGCGAGGAGTAAGGCGCATCCAGGGAGCCTGCAGGATCGATGACACGCCTAGGATAACTCGTGCCATCAGGTATGGCGAGTAGCAGACCCATAACGTCCTGCTCACCTCCCGTGCATTTACTCGTCCAATAAAACTGGCACCATCAGGTAACGCGACGGCCTGTGAAGAGGCTGAGATGGGCCGTCTGAGCCACAGCTTGCTACAACTACAGTCAATTACATGTCACAGCTAAGTCGTCAAGAGGTTTGAACGAGTGATAACGCTTTCATCAAGACGTCAGCATTCGAGCCTTCATTTGCTAGGACGTTTGTCTGTTCCATCTTCCCCTCTACGTCCACGATGTACTCTGCAGCTCCAGACATCCAGGATACCTCACAGCACAACGCGTGTAGCGCAAGAAAGGCTGGGTGAGGGAGAGGGTACTGAGTTGCTGTGGAGAGTGTCACGACGTCTGGAATGTTCATTTGCGTCTTCAGTCCTTGCCGGGCTTCGCATACATGATATGTGTCTCCTAGACCCTGTTAGCAGATGTAAAGGAGTGTTACGAGGGGAAGAGATCCGGTACGCACCTCCACAGGCTTAAGCCACAACACAAGTTCATTAAAGGCTCGGTGACAAGTTTGCTGCATGGACATGACGTTCTCGAGCCGATGGATTCGGTTGCCCGCCAACTCCTCAGCGATGTTGACATTAGTGAACATCGATAAGAACGACCAGACACCCGCAGAATGAAATTGCTATGCATGTTTCTTGAGTTGGCAGAAGGAAGACCCCGCAAATACCCACCTTCCTGCCCCCTTCTCTGATACTTTTGTTATTCACGTCTGGGATGATGTGAGCAGCTTCGACCCACACAAGACCACCATCTCGATAGTCCTTCTTTCCAGTAAGCATGCAACAATTGTCGTCACGACGCCTTGCCTGTTCGAGACGTCAGAGGGAATGGTCTGTAGAGTCTGCATGGGAGCGTACAACCGCCCGAGCCGTGCGATGGTCCACAGTGTCCAGCGCCATTATGACCGTGGGGTGTTGTTGAAAATCTTCAAACGATGTGTGAGAGAGATGCTCAGACGGCGCGGGAGTTAGTCTGCCTGCACGCTTAACTACGAAAAGACCAGTAAGTGATCCCAGTCAGTAAGAAGGTTGAGATGTACAAGCGCAGATGAAATGGCTCAGGTAAAACCTAGCCAAGTTCATAAGCTTTATATCGTCTGCTGCCACGGTGATTTCGCGTTGAACGTGTCGTTGGCCATTACCAGCGGGGGCCAAGCGTAACAAATGACCGAGAAGGCGAGCACACAAAATAGGGGGAGGGCAGTGTTGGGGAGCATCGGAACCTGCAGCCTCGAGGGTAAGGCATCGTTGGTACGCAATATGGAGTTCACTTTCCAGGAATGGGTTGGGAGCGAGTGGAGTGGGGAACATCCTGTTGACTTACGATGACGAGACGAGCAACGCATTTTTGACACCAAAAGTTAGTTGGGGATGCCCAAGAGAGTCGGGATTCCACTGACAGGGGAGCCCAACACGTGATCAGGTGTCAGAGCTCTCGCCGAACACCCGTGATCTGATCAAGAATGCTCAGCGCTCAGCGCTCAACAGCTGCCCTTTGCAGGCGGCAATGGGCATGTATTAGGCTGTGCTTTGGGATCGGATCCGTTGTCCAGTTGCACCGACCCACCACTACGCCACAGGAGCTGTGCCCGGCGAAATGTATGTGCTTCAGCCTCCATTATTGTATATATTGACAATTAATGTGTATATCTCCAGGGAAATGCGCCATGAGGCCTGAGGCGCTGCAAATCAGAACTTGACTGTATTAGGAGGGAAAGGTCCTCCCAATCGCCTCTGCCATGCAGGTTTTTAACTCTTAAGGACGCTGTACAGGAAGGCGACAAGTCATATGTTTCCTCCTTTTAGTACAAGAGCCGCGAAGGAAACCCAGCATTTCCATCACATCTAGCCTACTTATTAGCATCAGTTTCCCTACGGATGGGGCCAGGAATGATAATCAGCCTGCCTTCCTGCCAGCCCCAGTCATGAGTGCTCAAGGGTCCCCTCTTATCATCAACCCTAACGTATATCTCAACTACCTCAGCCCGGACGAAGCAAGCAATTATGAGCTCAACAGGAATGTCACCTTAGTGTCACTTGGTGTACGCTCCAAGCCTGGTGTCTACGCATAGCTAACACGAATTCCGGAAAGGCACTGATCTGGGATATACTCTCCAGCATCCCTGATGACTACAGGTTGGTTCGGACAGGAAGACCATCAGTTGTTCTCTTTGCCTATTTTTTGGCTAGGTAAGAAGTTTGAACCAACATCTGTCGTGACCTTGTTGATGTTTCCATAGACCGTCTGTGCTTGCTGTGGTTATTCTGGCCATACTGCTCAAGAGTGAGTTTCTCCTAATATTCAGAGTGAGTGTGAACCCTGAGATCATTTGTCTGCAGCTGGCCCGGTCTCGAATTGCACACTTGTCGCCTTGCTTTTAGTGGCGTTCCGAACCGTATCGTCTGCAGCAGCTTCCTTCCTCTTCCTCAAACGTATTCATGCCATCTACTATGGCAGTAAGATCATCCAATATGTTTTCAGCTTCCTCTGGGTTGTTGGAGTCGGCACTTCTTGTGCACTGTTCTCCAGTACTCTACGTGATTATAGCGAAATTGCCAACACCAAACACTGTGTTCGAGTCGAAGGTTGGAGCGCCCTGTCGATTGCCTTTATAGGTCCTGTTCTCTTCGACACCCTCGTCTATTTTGCTATCATGTACAAGATCCTATCCACTCATCGGAAGGGTCAGAAGAATCACTGGAGGACACTCTGCTGCGGAAATGGCCTCCCTCACCTTTCCCGTGCTGTGTTTCAAGGAGGACAACAATACTATCTGTAAGCAAACCAAGCCATCTCTGCATTGATGTCTTTGTGAAACCTGGACAGGATCACCACTGGCACTAATATGACGCAGTTCGTGTTCAGCGCAATCCCGTCTGCATCTCCTTTATTTCAAGTTATGCTGTCAGCACCGGCCGTAGTGTTGACAAGTGTTATGGCTTGTCGGGTGCATCGAAACCTGCTGATTGAAGCCCTAGATAAAACCCATATGGATAGCAGGGAGCTGACGAAGCTAGTATTTGCGAATGGACAAGTGGTGAATGTATCACTACCACCACCGGAGGTGAAGTCAGATGTAATTGGTCAGCATGGGCGAACTGATCGCGAGGAAGTTTAACGATGACTGGCACTACCCAGTGTATCCCAAAAAAACGATAATGTGTGCACTGTGTAGCCCGTAGTAGTAGTATGCATATCTGTTTTTGCATACATGTATGTGAGAGCATCTGACCAACACCGAATTCGCCTCTTACTTCTCTTCGGCTCACTTGCATTCACACGCATGTCTCTTCAGTGTGTGGATGCGCAGTTTGCAGCAGTCTTCACACAGGAGCGAACGCAGATGGCATGACGACCAACCTCTTCACGTAGTTCGAAGAGTTGTTCTTTGGGCAAGCGCATCCGGTTCCTGTTGGGTCACATGCGCTTGACCAACAAATCGACACAATTTACGGTTGGTGTGAGCCATATTCAATCCTCGTAACCTGTGTGCGTGGCAGTGAGTAGTGGAGATGGTAACCGTCTGGTGGGTGACATGCCATTTCTTGGCCACTAATATACTAAACCGTACTCCCGCGAAGTGCATGACATCAGTGTCGATGAAGGAAGGCACTTCTGGGGCACTGTGAGGCCCAATGGGTTCTCAAACTCATTATCGTATTCTGAATTTGCAAACTCAAGCCCATGCGGTTTGACAATGAAGTCCTGGCATCCTACCCCAGCCTCCTCCTCCGGTGTACAGCCCAAACTCGCGTTCCCTGTTCCAGCGTGTTAGGGAATCCTTCACAATGCACGGCATCCCCAACTAATTCGAGACGGTTGCGTCAGAATGAGAAATGCCTGCTCATCTTGTCACCGATATCT
The DNA here is from genome assembly GCA_024613145.1 of Pisolithus marmoratus. Taxonomy (NCBI): domain Eukaryota; kingdom Fungi; phylum Basidiomycota; class Agaricomycetes; order Boletales; family Pisolithaceae; genus Pisolithus; species Pisolithus marmoratus. Next base: position 38,298 of record JANFAE010000047.1, read on the forward strand.
CTAACATCACTGTAGATCACAAGCTACAAGACGTCATCCCTACTCAAGGCCCCCTATGTTCCCTCATACCCCACTCCCCCCAATATGTGATTTCCACGCGTACCAACGATGCCTGGCCCCCGAGGCTGCGCGATGCTTCCTAGCACTGTCCTCCCACCTATTGTGTGCGCTCGCCTTCTTGGCCATTGGTTGCACTTGGCCCCCGCTAGTAATGGCCAAGGATACGTTCAACTTGAAGCTTATGGAGTTGGCCAGGTTTTATCTGAGCCATTTCACCTGTACTTGTACATCTAAGCCTTTTTGCTATCTGGGATCACTTACAATTACCGGTCCTCTCACTGTTAAGCAGACCAGCGGACCAACACCTGTGCTGTCTGAGCACCCCTCTTGCCCATCGTTTGAAGAGGCTCGTTACTATGCATTTGCTACAACCCAGCAGACTGGTTTAGATCATTACATGGTCCCGGCGGCTGTATGCACCCATGCGAATTCTGCAGGCTACTCCTGACATCTCGAAAAGGCAAGGCATCGTGCTAACAATTACTGCATGGTTACTGGAAAGACGGACTATTAAGACGGCGGCTTCACATACCATCAGCGGCATGAAGCACGACGTCAGTTAACCTACCCCGTTCCCGTTTTAAGGCATGTGACATGGCATCCATACATGCGTATGAATGCACCAGAGTAACCCTATTAGCCAAGTGGGTATGAATGCAGAGGGGACAGGACAGAGCAAAACAACGAGGTAGCGAGAAAATTGCCGGCTAGTCGTTAGGGTGCCATTCATTCGGGAATGACAGCTTACAATCCACAACACTCACATTCTCGGCGGGTTTCCGATCCCGCCAAGGTGTCTGGCCGTATCAGTTGTGTGCAGCAGTTCGAGGCTTTAGACGAAGGGCGAAGGCATCTGAGAGTGCCGCTCCTCAGTGTTTGCTTCTGCGGCCACAAAGCACAGGGCCGAGCCGGGCTTGTGGGGGTTCACGCGCACTGTTTGTGTTTAGTGAAGTCAGAGCCAGGATTTCCGACGTACCAAGTACTGCGAAATGACATGTTGGACACAAGGGGACAACATGAGAAGCGGAGTTTTCAACAGATTCTAACGCTCTCGCCAAGAAGTTGACAAATGAGCCATCATATACTAGGACTCTCGTCTGATCTGCCTCCTTCTCTAGGTCTCATGATATACTCTGCAGCTCCAGACATCAAGGCAACCTCACAGCGAAGCGCATGAAACGCAAGATAGTCGGGATTGGGGAGAGGGAGATCAGTTGCTGGTAGAGAAAGTCACCAGTTCAGGAATTCCCAGGTACTGCTTCAGTCCTTGCCGAGCTTCGCATACGTGATATGTCTGTGGTAAACCCTGTTGACAGATGGGAAGTGCACGAGGGAAAAGATCCGGTACGCGCACCTCCACGGGCTTAAGCCACAGGGAAAGTTCGTCGAAGTAGTGGCGGCAAGTGACTTCCATTGACATGATGTTCTCGGGCCGATGAATTAGTTTTCCCGCCAACTCCTTAAGGATGTTGATATCAACAAACATCGACAGGATGGTCCAGACACCCGCAGAGTCGAATTGCTACACAGGTTTCTTGAGTTGACAGAAGGAAGACGTCCCAGATACCAACCTCCCAACCCTCTTCTCTGACGCTTGCTTCTGGGATGATGTACGCGGTCTCCACAATAGCGAAGCCACCGTCTTGACTGTTCTTCTTGCCAGTAAGCATGTAACAATTGTTGTCACGACGCCCTGCCTTGTTGAGAGGTCAGAGGGAATGGTCTGCAGAGTTTGCATGAGACATACAGCTGCTCGAGCCGAGCGATGATCTAAAGCACCCTGCGCCGTTATCGCCATGGGATATTGATGAGTACCTTCAAGCGATGGGCTTGGGGGAGGCGCAGATGGGGCTCGCGCTCGTCCACTGCTACTCTCAACTAATCCCAGACAGCGCAAATGCTGCGATTTACAAGCGCAGATGAAATGCCTCAGATAAAACCTGGCTAAGTCCATAAGCTTTACATCGTCTACTGCCAAGGTGATTTCGTGTTGAACATGTCCTTGGCCATTACCGATGGGGGCCAAGCGCAACAAGTGGCCAAGAAGGCGAGCGCACAGAACAGGGGAAAGAAAGTGTTGGGAAGCATCGGAGGCCGCAGCTTCAAGGGCAAGGCATCGTTGGTGTGCAGTGTGGAGCTTGCTTTCCGGAAAGGGATTGAGAGGGAGTGGGGTGGGGAACATGCAAGAGAAACTCGGATAGATTTACTACATAAAGAAGCTTTTCTAATGATGTGCGATGAGATGGGATAAATTCAGCGTTGCATGGGAAGGGGACTGGATAAGCGGATTCATGTCACAGTATGTACTAAAATACCTTGCAAGCCCCGAAGACAGAGTGCAAGTACTAGACAGATCAGAAAACAAGAACGCATCGTAAGTAATCAGGAGGCATCAGGGGTCGCCGACGCCTCGCTCACTGGTACTCCCCACAGCCGTCTGCTGGCATAATCCAAACTTCAAATTCTATCCCCATCCATAGTCCCTAACGTTCACCATCAAAAACGAAGGCTGCGACTATCGCACATAATGTTATGGCACCACCTCCAGCTGTTTGAACAGCGCGACCATCTCGCGTTGCCCAATGGTGCCGGTTCCATCGGATAATCAAATACACGGGAAGTGAGTAGGGCATCATGGGTTTAGCATTCGCCATTCCTGATAGCATGAGTTATACTGCGTATGTTGCCGAAATTATGAAGCCACGTAAATTCTCTGGGCATACCTTACTCGCTGGTGCATCTGGAACAGGAAACAATGTTCTAGCACTAGCCGTGTCTCACAAACTTGGAATCAAGATACCCATTTTGTCCAATGGCCGGGTCCGAGGTGTACAGTATGGAGATGAAGAAGACAGAAGTCTTTGCGGAGGCTTTCATCAGACCAACAATAAGTGAGTAAACACGTATGTCGCACGGTCTTCATCCATTCATTCCCATCCTCGCTGAGGTTTCACGATCGTATTTTCGCGGAATAGAGGATAAAAGAGACAACGAGGTCTATAGGGGGGAAGTGCTGACACTGTCGAAGCAACCCTCTGAGTGGGTATGGAAACGGTGTCGCAGGGTCATAGGAAACGAAGCAACTTCGGCTCGACCTTTATTATCAATCATGAAGCGATACTCAAAGAGAACATTGTTATTTATCTACATAGAAGCCAGTGCAGATGCCGTCAAGATGTGTTCTTCCGGATCAGATCCGAAGTCCAGGCGGAGACCGTGCACCGCGTGGGCCGAGCAGATGACATGTGCATCATCCTAGGGCTGGGTGGGAAGTTGGTTGAGATGGACAGGGTTCCCGATTCGGCGTCGATGTCCCAACTGGAATGTTTTATGCCACCTCCTTTCACAACTACACCGAACGCAATGAACGAGCTGGGACCTTTGGAGTCCAGTCCTAGCCTGCCTATCCGCTCTTACTTTACCAAGTTCAGACGACCCATCGGTCGCCGTGTTTTTGCGGGGGACTTGAGACGACAGTTACTGGGGGTATGATCAGGTGTGTTGGAATTAAATATCTGAGTCCACTATTGAGTAAAGATGTCCTGTGAGGGAGTTGGAGTAGGTACGTCCTGAGAGATCCAGAGCATTTGCCATTGATATGTCGTAATATAACAACGGTTCCCCTCGTGCCTGCACAGCTCTATGCCCCCCACCCCGCGGAGGATAAGGAGAGATATGAAAAGCCAAAGTCTCGTATCAAGCGATTTCGCAACGATCGACAACGACAGAGGGGGGGGGGTATAGGAGGTGATGCAAGACGGGGGAGAAAATAGTCAAGGCTATAGACGATGTGAGTTGTTTCCTCTTCCAGGTTCTCGTTTCTTTGTATCTCCTCTGCTGCTCAGAGGATCATTTACGTATGTATCGCATTTGTAATGATACGGATCGTCACCAGAAGAAACAAGGAGTTCTCTCTCGGCGCGGCGATGGGTGCAGATAGATTACCGGAGTTGCCTGAAGGGTTGTGTGGTTTGTGGAGGGAGATCTAGGGGCATGACCAAGCATTGTTTGCTTCTTCACTGCCCTGATTTCTCGAGAGCGCTCTGTGCGCGGCACGGCATGAGCGGGGGTACGATGTGTGCCTACAACGGCAGGCTATTGAGATATCAAATAGGTTTTCCCGGTTGATTGATGCGGATTGGAAATAGTACTGGTCCGAGGTGACTCCGACATAGGTAGTTGATAGCGGTACAACAGGCTTGCATTATTAGGATATATTTTGACGGGCAGGAAAGCCGGCAACTTACAGGTCGCGGTTCTTCACTTCCACAAGTCATTCGTTAACTCGTACATGGGCAAGTTCTTTTTTCCACAACAATTAGCCCGCTGCATTGGGATATTTCGTGACCTGATGCGACACACGTCTCAGCAAAAGTATGCTGGAATGGGTACGACAAATGCAACATCTCTGTTACAGCTAGGTTAGACGGAGATTGCTCCTGTCGAGTGTGTGTGCGTCCCTGCGTGCTCTTGCGGGATCTCCACGACGATAAATGTGATGGTGCCAGGGCGACCGACGAAGTACGTAGGATGACAGCGACCAAAATCAGACTTTTGAGGTACTTACATACATCGTAACAATTCACTTTTAATGAAATCTGCATAAACACCAGCAAATTTCAGTTACGCTCCGATGGAGCGCTGAAAAGACGGAGGTCAGTCGTGGAGCATAGAGGAAAAGCTTCCGAAGTGATCACGTTACTCGACCTAGTACGTATTTTGAACATTCTTGATTTCATTCGAGGAAATACCCTGAAAAAACAGTGCGCAGCCCGTCGTGATGGCCGGTCAAACTGTCTGGGCTTTGGAACCTTGTCCTGAGATGCCTCGTGTAATTAGCAAACGGGAGGAAGGCGTGTGGATATATCTTATCGTGGTGCAAGCACTGGGCGCAAGTCATGAACGGTGGTTCATATCTATGGGTGCGTGTGTTGGAGGATGGGATACTTGGATGGGCGATTTGCGTCCATTTGTGATTGGAGGTTGTTTTGCGCAGCCGAGTAGGAGTCCAAATGCCTTTGTTGATGTGGCGGAATGCATGAGGTGGTTCGCGAAGAAGGGTACATTAATAGTTAAGGTGAGAACTTTTGGGGAACGAGTGTTGAGCTTGTAAGTCTGAACGGAGGTGAACTTGGCTGGGTGCTTATACGGCGGTTTGCCATCGAGATTCGGGGGATCTCAATGTATTTTTGTTGTAGTAAATGAAATCAGCGGACAAGTCAACCGAGCTAACCTTGCAGTGCTCGGAGAGGTGGAGGGCGCCCAAACAACGAGGTACTGCCAAACGGGAATAGAGACGTCCATGTGATAGGGACGCTCCGCGTTATCCTCGCTGAATGGACCGGAGGGGGTAAAAGCGTTAATCCGTTTATTACACGTTCCTCGTCCCCAACCATGCCTGTGCAATGTGTCGTCGCATATTTGTATACATGCATAGCGCCATTCTATGTCCGACAACGAGGAACTGACGTATTATGGTGGATATTCAAGCGATTAGGTTAGACTAGCCGATTCAAGTGGAGCAAGCAAGCGTCGATCGAAAGCAGAGAAACGCTCGCACGGGTGTCAACCCACAGCAAGCGCACACGCGTCATACACGTTGCATACGCACGGCTGCTACACGATGTTGGCCTTATTAACTGAACTTGCTGGATGATATTTTGTTGGGTATTCAGTTGTTCCCTAGTATTACTTGCCTTCTGAAACCAGGCCCAGAACGAGCGAAAATAGTCTAACTCAGGGGGGAGTTGGACTGCCTAATTCAGAATAACGTGACCGAGGGCGTGCCGAGAGACAGCTTCCACATATGGAAATATCCCCGATCGAGCGGGTTGAAACGTTGCCGAGATATGATCGTGTACGAGTTGTATGGTCCATGTTGCGGGGAGGAGGGGCGCTGGCAGTCTGTTTATTTATTTTATTTTATTCTCTCGTGTATTTCTTCACCGTCCGGTTGTCTTTTCCCCCCTTTCCTGCTATTCCTCCTCGCTAGTGGAATGGTCAGTGACCTTCCTTGAACATGCCTGGCTTCCTCCGCAAAAAACCTTCCCCGAGCAAGACGTCCTCCGTAGCAGACACCGAGGCTCCCAGCAAGAAGTCTTCGTCCAGCGAGGCGCCTCCTTTGTTGCCTCCTCTTTTTTCGTCCCGTACTTCTCACTCAAGCCCATCTCGCAAGGAGCCCAAACCAGAAATAGCATCTGTCTCGTCGCCATCGCATCCCGGGCCACCTAAAGAGAATGGCTCTGACGGCAATTCCAATATCCCTGTTTTACTTCCAGATATCACCCCTCTACACAGTTCCCTCGATGTGGACGTCGATTGGCAAGCTCTCCTCCAGTTTATAGACTCCCCGCTGGCAGGCAGCTCTCAGGAGACGAAGCCACCTACGACCTCGGAAAAGCATAAACAGAGTTCGGCTCCAGGTGCGTCCCTCAGGGAAAATGGCCACATGGATCACTGGCGCTGACATGTCACAGGGGCAGCGCTAGTCACATCAAATAGATACCTCTCAAATGCGCAAAAGACTCGCATGGCTCAACAACAAGGGTTGAAGCTGTCTGACACTTCCGAGCCATCTCGGCGGGCCTCGCCACAGGTCGACAAGCCAAAGAAGGAAGAGAGTGAGGACATTACCAAGTCTAACGCCACCTCCGGATCCTCCATGATCTGGAATGGCTTCAGCGCTAACCACGCAAATCCTCTCCGTCATCGAATTTCTTCTATTTTGGAGGATCATCAGGGTCGAGTATGCGATCCCGGTGTGCAGGCGGATGTAGCGACGAATGGGAACGCGAGTGTGGTATGCGTTTGGGAAGGGTCTCGTTTTAGAAATATCTTTACTGATACATCCCAATTACCAGCAGGCTAACATGAATCTGAAGCATGGAAACACACTCACAGAACGCGCCTCGAGCAAACGCAGAGAAGGTTCTCAAGGTACGGTGGCATTCCTGATAGGCCCATTCAACTGAGTCAATATTGTCGTCTGGCATTGCTCCAGGTCTCCAAGCCCTCGATAAGCCTGAAGCGCCTGCGCCGGCCCAAGACGCAAAGCCGACACGGAAGGGCTCGAAGACCTCTGGGAATGAACATGGAAGTCTCTTTTCCAGGGTAAGTAAGCCAGTTGTTCCTACACCTTCTGTTTCCTCTTCACTTTTTCACATGGTTACGTTATTTCCACTTTTGGTTATTTCGCATATGTTACCCGTTTTCTTCCATTGCGCCAGCTCCCAGCATTAGTCTTTTTGTTATTTGGCATTGTGGTTTGACAGCCATCAAAGCCTTCGAAGCTGACCTACAAAAACGCTGCACCTTGCAACCTCTTCTAACCGGTTAATTATATTTCTCACCCGCCTCCGTTAGGTTATCGACATACGCGAAGGACGCTCTGGGCGTTTTTCGGTTGTGCGACGAAGCGATTTGCCGAATGGAAAACAGATCGCGGACGGGTCGAATGACCAGCCAAATACAGACGTGGCTAATGGGAAACAGCCCATCATAGATACGCCCAGTAATGGAAAACAGGCAACGGACACGTCGAACAGGAAACCGGTAGTTGACGTGGCCCAGTGGCTGACCGGTGTAAAGCGAGTGGTATGTCCGTGAATGAATGACCTTGTTTCGGTGCTCATGTATTCCCCATCTTGCATTCTACTTACTCCATTAACGGGACGGTCACTGCTTGTTTTACTTTTCGTTGCGCCTGCCCCATCCTAACACACCTGGTCACTGCATTTTCCGCCGCGCACTCACCACCCGATCCGATCCGAATCGAATGGGTACATGCTATTCGTACCTGATGCCATTCGCTTCGGCTGTTTTGGTCCGGTACTTATAAATATAATACGACAGGCGAAGGACGGCGACGTGGTCGGAAGAACGACTGGCGCGGTATCTGTCATCGGACAATCTCAGTCTCCTTCCCAAAAGTCGCTTTCGCGGTCTCCACCTTCAAGTTCGCGTTCTCGTCCAAACTCTGCTCATAGACCTTCCAGCGCGGGTCAGACTACCGTTGCTATGCCTGCTACGACAACTATAACTGTTATGACAAACGAGAAAATAAATTCGAAAACACGTGAAAACGCGAGTACGTCTCTGAATGGGGGGGCTGGCAAGACGATGACCGGAATGTTGAACTCGATGAGTCGAAGGAAGACGACGCAATTAACAACCAGTGTTGGTGGCAAGACACCCGCGTCTGCCACAAAGGATACGGAACTGCGGATGGCTGGCCACCTAGAGCAGCCGCAACACCCCCAGCGTATCTCACATGGTCAGGCACGCAACAGCCAGGTTCAGGTCCAGCAGCAATCATCGAATGGCCGTACTGCGTCCCAAACCCATCGGAGACCTGCCACCACAGAGTCCGAGGGGAACAGAACCCATTTTAACGGGTATCCTTCTGTGGTTACGAACACCCAGGTGAATGGCAATGTGAACGTGCGCTCGACACCTGTCTACCACGCTTCAGCGGCTCCCAGTGGTGCTCCATCTGCATATCCTACTCCAGGCCTTTACCCAACGGCTGGATATCCTTCCACATCCTTTTGTCCCTCTGCATACCCTAATGTATTCACGCCATCGTTCAACCTCAACCCCTACAATTCCACATATGGGTCCATGTATAATCCCTTCACACCTTTCCAGGCCTTTGGACTAGGACCAGCATATCCTTCACACCTTGCATCTCCGTCTGCGAACCCCATTTTCGATACAAACCTTAACGCAGGAAATCCGACATTGCACAAAGCTCCGTCTACTGCCTCCTTTTTTGATGCCGTCATGTCAGGAGTGTCAGGGATCACCGCATCCCAGGGGTTATCAGGTACTCTCCAACAGAACTCAGCGCAGAAAATCACTACGCGGAGTGTGAGCGGCGAAAGTACGACATCAAGGGACAAGGATAAATCGAAGGTGCTGACCAAGGCTCGACCTACCCCGCCTCCTACCCCCCCACATGCCGCAGGAAGCACACACACGGGTGCCCACGCTACTGGGAGCGGTAGAACGGGTCGTCGTCGGAGTGGATACAATGAAGACGATAGAGTGAGGGAGGTCTGTTCACTGTTAGGCTCGGATCCGTTTGCGAAAGCCGAGGGTGTGCGTGTCGTCACAAGGGAGGGAGGATCGGTATCGGTATCTGGTCATGGGCATGGATCTCCATCTGATCTTGGACATGGGTCTGCCTCCGGTCACGGACGCGACACGCCGGCGCGGCCCTTGTACCACCCTGGCCTAGATGGCTATGCTACTTCCTTGCATATCATCGCTAACGGTCAATCGCAACATACACTCTTATCGGAACACCATAACGCCGCCCAACAGCATCGTCGAGGAATGTCACTCCCGAAGTCTCCACCTCCCGCCATGGCAGAAAAAGGTGGCGACGATGCATTAGAGGTAGTGGAGGAGGGACCCAAAACATATTTCCCGTTGACGCCTTTCCTTGCGAATGCGGATTTCGTCGCGCGGATGTTGGAGTATTTGGAGTTCCGGGATTGGTTGACCCTATACGCTGTTAGTCGTGGTGCAGTCAGGTCTCTGTTTGATACCGCTGCTTCGTCCGGTCCCTTCGGAAGAAATGGTAAAAAAGTGCAGACCAATCCAAGACAGCTGCGGGAGGTCGTTTTGGAGCGGTTCCTTCGACCTGTGGGCTATGCGAAGTGGAACTATGAGTGGGCAGAGCCAATCGTACTGACATTAAGGGTATGTTTTATTTTTTCCTTCCTCTGGCGTTTCGTCGTTTGGGACTACATCTGAAACGAGTAAAACAGGACCTTAACAACTACATGCGCGGTATCTCGATGCCCACACATGATTATGCACGGTTTGCGCATGCGTACATCTCGCAACCGAAGGGTGCCTCCCGGGGTCTGGGTGACGTCCTCTCACTTGCGTTGACGACGCGCGCGTATACTAAGGTCGTGCTACGCCTGAGGGCACAAGTCGAGGCAGAGGCGAAGTGGATCACGCAGCAGAGAGAGGTACATATGCGAACGTGCAGTGGATGTAATCCCAAACAGGCCACAGGATCCAAAGGTGAGAAGAGCGAGGCCTCGTCGCCCCGCCATGCCGCATCAAAGGCGAACGGGCACGCGCGTCAGACGTCTTCCTCAGAGGGAAGCTTGTCCTCGTCTTCTGGGACATCTTCTTGCGCATGTCCCCTTCCACGACCGTCATTTCATTCGCCGCTTTTCCGCCCAAATCGTGCGGCATTATTGCGGGTGTTCGTGCCCTCGCCAGATGGGACGTGGCTCTCGGACGTTAGCGTGGAAGAATGTGAGGCGGAGCTGCGACGATCGGGGACGGGCGTGGCGAAACTGTTGAGGGCGGGAGATGTAGTGTGGGATATCGCTCTTGGCGACGAGGGGAATATCGGCAGGATGGTTTGGGATGGAGGTTACTTGGTGGTATGTTTTGATTCATCTTGGATTGTGGAGTGGTATGCATGGATTTACTGACCTGGTGGTGGAATGCTTGCAGGACCTCGATTATAAGTACTCACGCCTCGGCGAGTTGTCTCCGTACTTCCATAGTTTGGCCTTCCCTCCTTCGTACTTCCACCGCGTCATACGGATCGGTGCAAATGCGGAACACAATCCACAAGAGAACCCTATCGTATATGTCGATGTAAGTCCTTGGGGGCAGGAGATTGCGCAGAATCTGCAATTGTTGCAGGAGAGGGGAAAGACTGAGACGTGAGTTTTCTTTGCTTGAAATATCACCTTACTTCCGACACAATACTCACGTTTACCTGCATCTGGGGTCGTAATATGCAGACCTCACGGCGCCCTTCATGATGTCGTTCTTTGGGTCCATAGATCAACATTCAAGATCCATCCGCCTGCAACTACCGAACATCCTCGCGTACACTCCCACCTGCGCGAAAATTTCCCACACCTAATACCGCGCTCCGAACGCCGCGCTATACCTAATGTCCCTGGGTCTTTCATTGATCCTAACTGGTATGGCACTGTCGTCGTTGAGGTGGAGGGGACGCAAGAAGGACTTGCCGACTTGCAAGACAGATGTGGACCCGGTGTATTTCCTCCTCGTGCAGAGGCAATTACGGGAATCGTGAAGGGTGTAGGGAGGAGAAGAATCTGGAGAGTCATTAGGGAGAAGAGGTACGTCGCATTTCTATTTTCACCGTTCTTCGACTAGGAAAGTTTATGGACCACATTTAGTCGACCAGGCGAAATCTGGCTGAGGGTAGTGAGAGAGAAAGAGAGGGTAATTTGGTGATGTCATGCGAGTGTCGACTGCAGTGTGCTCGACTCACGTGAAGACTTAGATCTCGTCTCCCTTGCTCTTGCCTATCCTTTTTATTTCCTTTATCGGGTCGCTGTGACTTGGTATAATTCCATCTTGTTTGTGTATTTGCTGCATGCTACACTCTTTTGACTTGCTTTCTGGATCATCCCTTTTACACTATACACTATATGACCCACTCAAATTTGCTAGACTCACTCATCAGTGCTCTGGAGCGCTGACATTGTTCCTACCTCATCGCTATGTTAGTCCCCATACAGATACTTTTCCCGCCCTCGATACGTATGCATTGCTTTATTCCCCCGATCCGTATTCACAACTTAAACGTTCACGAATCTCGAATTTGATACTTTACCCATCTCGTTCAGTGGCTCTTCTGTATGTGAGTAGTAGACTTGGATGGGTGCAGTTTTACTTGTTTGTATGTGAAAATATTCACCGGTCATTCCTTTCTACTGTCCAGTCGGCGTGCATTTCCAATTGTCAAACTCAGGGCAGGCGTGACTTGCCCCTATGTCCGATGCGTTTTGTTGATTTTGAAAGCACGTGACCGACCGTGTTTGGCCATGTCAGCCAATCCCGCCCCCCCCTATATAAATCCCTCGTCCCCCGCCGACGCCCCTTCACCAAGGACGTCCATCAGCTGCACTACATTCGTTTCCCCGCCACATACAATTTTCGTTCTCCTCGCCGCAGCGGGTCTGCAATCCACGTTTACTATCATTATCTCGTCATTCCATTCTTTTGCCGATACAATACTACGCACAATGATCTCCGCGTCCGCTGGTCGAACTCTTTCTCTCCTTCCTCAACTTTTCTTCGTCATGACCGCCTTTACGCTTCTCTTCCCGTTCGTATCTGCGAACTTATTCCCTACCACCCCTGTCCAGTCAACGGTGTGGTCGGCGGGCCAACCAGCGATCGTGACCTGGAGTGACGACGGGACATTCCCAACCGTCGACATGATGGGCCCAATGGTCATCGAATTGTGGGAGAGTATGAGCGTACGATTCCCATGTTCACTTTCAGTAGCGAGTGGCTGACGACGATGGCGGGGGATAGACATTCGTAGGCACCCTCGCTTCCAACGTAAACGCGAAGGCAGGTTCTGCGCAGGTGACAGTCCCTGTCGGCATCAAAGACAACACGAAATAGTAAGTTTCTTTTATCCAAGAAACCTCCGTCTCACTCTGCTGCTTTGTGAATAGCACCGTGTGTTTTGTGGTGCTCACGCCGTTCCAACTTACGGTGTACAGTGGGGACTTCACTATAACCCCTGGTCCTGCGGCCGCGCCTAACCCTGCGGCGTCAGCAAGCACGCCCTCTCCCGCCGGCAACCCTCCTAGTCCCTCCACCGTCTCTACAGGAAACACCCCAGGAGTACCACTCGTTCCAGGGAACGGTAAAGGTCCCATCGGAGCACTTCCACCAGTCCCTACCGATCCGAATAGCGCCGCTGCACTCGCTCTTGCAAACTGGTCAGCCATTGCTACGGCGATGAGTCTCGGTAACTTTACACCAGCCGCCAACGCGACGCCCGGGTTGAACATGACCGCTCTGTCAGCCACCAACGGTTCGGCATCTTCGGCTCCTCGCCCTAACGGCCACACGCGGGGCCCTGCCAACGCCGCCAACAGGAAGTTTGGTACGAAGTATGACTTCACGATTATGTTTACTTTTTCTTTGGCATTGGTTGGCATGGTCTGGATCCTGTAATCGTAAATTAGGCATACGTGCATGTGTGGACGATTTCTCTTGTTTTGTGTAGCCTTTAACATGTAATTTGTTCACTGGTTCGAGTCAAGCATCAGCTTGTAGCGCGGATAGTTATCACCATCTCGTGTCCGACGTTTTCTCAAGTAGGACGAGCCACATCACAATGCACCTGTAACCATCATGCATAAATTCAGTAGATCAGATCGGCTGTTTGGAGACCATGTCTGCCAAATTTTGACGCCCCAGAAGAACAAAACACGTATGAAAAAGGCTCATCAACTGAGTCGCGTATGGATTGGCTCAAAACACAACGCACAAAGCGCTCACGTTACAAGAACTGGAAAATGGTATCAGTATGGTTACAGGCTGGCCATAAGCCTAGACAATCTTGTCCAGCACGGACAGTCCGCATAATCCCCCAAACCTACATGCGACATCGATGATCGCAACGCCCTCAATGCCGTTGACAATGTCAACACTTTCGAGGTTTGGTTATTAGTTTGTTATTAGTCTACCACGGCACAGCGCACCTAAGTATATTCCCAGAACGTCTGCACTTTAAACTTTACCTCCCTGCACCGGGGGCAGACAGTGGCAGATCCTGTTGCAACAATGGTCAAGGCAGATAATTTGGTGCCAAAAAGGTATTGGGGTTCACTGACGGATGTCAAATACGTGTATCAATGAGAATGAACTTGAAACAAGCTCCCATGTCGTAGTGAAGCTGTGGTAGTGACCGGGTTGGGATAGCAAACGGAACGAAAGGCTTGTAGTACTGTCGTGATATGATCTGACAAGTTTTTGCGTGCGGTATGTGCAGTCGTGTCTAAATCTATCCACATTTGACTGAGTTCTTTGAGGCAAGCGGGAAGTGAAAAACCGCCAGCAACCTGCACGATGGCATCAAACCAAACCCAAGTAAAGGCCTTCAAGTTCAATAATCTGCCCTTCCCGGTATGTAACCACCAGTTAGGCATTTCTGCGAAGTCTAGTCGGAAAGCGTTGGTGCGTGTGTCGAGACGGCACTGGGTTGAAGTTAGGGCGTGCAAGTTGAGAGCCTGTTGGTTACGTAATCACACATACGTATGATACTAGTCTGACATTTCCACTCGACAAGAGAAGATGTCCTCAACGCCCAGCGCCGACCACCCAGCCTTACTGTGTCTGGGTAGTCGCATCCGCGTGGTATGAGCCTTGCCTGCAACCCTGCGCATATGTTCCATGCCGAACAGCGTGACGTGCATTTGCATATGACTCGGTCGCAGCCTCGAGCGACTTTGACGTCGCGAACCCGTTTGACCTTCCAGTATCCTAGTATTTGGGAAGGCTCAGATTGGATGACATACACCCGCAGACATCGCTTCATATCAAACGCAACATACCCGGAAATACGGTCGCATCGGAATCACCACGTTTGAAGCATCGAAATGCAAGTTGGCCTATCACTCCGCTGAGCATGCAACGTGCGATTAACTCAGAATCATCTCAGTTCTGTAGTGAAGGTCGTATTTTCGGTGGCGTACCTCAAGAAGCCGGGTTGTTGTTTTCCCATCGTCCTTGCCTGTGTGCTTCGGTGCGCAGTACGGTGTTCGTGGCGGGTCGGGTAACGGTGTGCCCATCTATTGCCGCCATCTGTGACTCGAATTCTTCGCCTCCGGCATTCACGTGAATCATCCCATTACCATGTACGACGTAAGTTCTGTTCGCACTGGGAGGAACCCTCGTGGTCATATACGTACCTCCACAGTCATCCCGCGACCGTCACCCATTCACCATTAAAGCGGCTTCTGATAGTTCCCATGGTTAGTTTCGCTACTCCGTCTCTCTTCTATCATCTGTGGTCATTTCCCGTAACTCTCGTGTTCTTGGGTGTGAACTTGAATCATAGGCTGGTCCCTTCTTGAACCCTTGGGCGCCTGTGCAAAAACTCTATATTGCAACATAGGGAAAAAACAGCTTATCCCCTCTTGCGAGCTTCCAGTGGCCTCTGGTTCACCGAGTGTACTGAGCGCATCCTCCCCTGGATAATACTACATTCATGAATTGGAGCACACGCACGTTGACTTCTGCAAGAAAGCACTCTTGTAGCAAGAGATATAAACGGGGCAGGGACATTCCCAACCCTAGCGGCCGCGACCTCACCTCGACTCTTTCCACTGTCGTCTTCAGTCACGGAATTACCATTTTCTGTTGTTTGGATACGACAGTCGGCCGAGGCGGGTGCTTTTGAGTCTCCAAGAGGAAGACTAGTAGTCCATGCCAAGATGCGAGGTTGGTTGTCAAACTTGTATCACGGCGACAGCAGTCTCATGTGTCTTTTCAGCTTGCTGTCGATGAGCTGCTCCGTTCGCGATGACATCCCTTCCGACAGTGGCACCCTTGGACCTGTCACCTCCATCTCCACAGCAGCAGGTTTTTTGGAGAGTTTTATTCTCCCTCCCTGTCGTCATTGTCAGGATTATCGCGGCCATGGCATCACACGTGTGCCGGGCCTTACGGCTAAGCCTCTTTCGCAGAGGAACCATCCCATGGTAATATGAGCCGTGTTATTTCCTCGGAACGAGGCTGCGATGCCTTTCCAAACTGTGAGGAAATGGCCTTTGGGAATTGGACAGTTTCTCCTCATACTCAGGGCAATGCTGTCGCTTGTGCTGGAAGTCCGATGTCGATATTCATTTGGACTAGCTGCGAGCCAAGCCATCGACGATCGACGTCCCACGTTATCGGCCATTCCAGCGTCCAGCTTGACGTTACTACCACAGCGAATGGCCCCGTTGCGTTGGAGGACGCATGCTAGGATAGACCATAGTATCCGTCCGTTCCACAACCCGGTGGGGTAGGAATTCGGGCAGTCACCAAAGGGTCATGACGTGTTGCAACATAAGTGAGTACTACTTTTTTGGAGGTTCCAAATGCCATTCTTTTATTCTCCAATCAAACTCCGTGATACGTCAAATTTCAGAAGTAAACTAACTGTCATCATCGAAAACATCCGACATTAGAGATGATGGTTTATCGCCGTTGGAATCGGCCGTGGCGCTGGCACAGTACGTCTATTGTCCATCTGTATCGACGCCTCCCCTGAACGGCTCCAGTGAACTAACAGCACTTGGTGTGTTATACCATTGACCTGTCTCGACCGGGTGCTGTCTCGCAGACGCCCGCTGTCGAGGTATAAAAGGGACACTCGTTCGCTCTTCAATCCCAGCAATCTGCTCTAAACTCGCGACTACAAACTTCTCTCGTACGTCTCATTCTACGCGTACTGCTACGCAGGGCTCGTAGCTGACTTAGGCACCCCCATTTTTCAGACAACAACCAATCTATATCAACATGTCTCCCAACGCTGACAAGTGCAACTGCAACTCCAAGTACGTCTTCGTGTTCCAGATGGGCACCGTGCTGTAAAATAGCTAACCCGCGGTCGCTTCGTTAGCTGCAACTGCCAGGCTGGTTCTTGCACCTGCGCCCAGTGAGGGCTTCCCATGACCGCCCTGCGATCATGAATATTGGGGATGCAGTGTTTTGAAGAGAAAACTCAGAAAATACAAAAAAATGACTGATGTGTATGTTCTGGCAGTGTATGTTGCTTAAATGTGATGTTGTTTGCTGGTGTACTTTTCGATGTGTGAGTCAGGAGAGAGTAGTCGCGGGATCGGTGGTAGCAATCGCATTGATCAAGTGGCTAGCAGGTGGGATTTCAATATTCGCTGATCACACTACAAACTCGTCTGCTGAGGTATCGGTGTTGCATGTTAAGTGAGAGGGAACGTGACTAGGTAGTTTCCACGTCGCTCTCTGTATGCTTAGTTCCCATACGTACAAATCTCGGTTCCTGCCATTGCGTGTCCGAAAAAAAGGTGTTGCTTCCCTGCTCCCCAAAGAATACATTAGAAAAAGAAAAGGCGGTGCTCTACTTTGCTCAAAAGATGGAGATCCTAGCTCCTGGACGCTTATCAGCTCGTCGGGCAGTGCGGGGTAACAATGAAGTGGCGGTGCTGGGAACTTTATCTGCGGGGGCACAAGGTTTGCATGTGAATAATCCTACGAGGTGATCTGCAGCGGAAAAGTTGTATAGTTGTAACGGTCCCGCGGGAAAATGCGAGGAATCAGCTTGACATGTCTGACTGGCAATAGTTATACTGTCCGATAAAGCCGCCCTGTGGTTTGAGGGAATGAATGTAATGTTGGGAAAGGTGTCTAGGGAAAATAAAATTCAAGGCGTCACTTCATACTGACAGACACGGCGACAGCACTTCGTATCACTCACCCGGAGCAGTCCGGAGCCGGCTCGGGGGCAATTCCCACAATTGGACATCAGCGTGAGACCCGAGAGTTCCCACGGCCAATCGCATCACCGTAGACATCCCGATAAGGAAGACGCATGCACCTGGCGGGTAGCAGCGGATTCCGGGGAAGGCCAGAATTCGGATCTCCTATTCATCTCGTGGGCCACTCTTCTTGCCTTCGTCTCCCTTTCCACTGCGCACCCATGGCCTCCGCTACACCGCCAGTCGAACCAGCCATCGCTGTACCACAACCAACAAAGGGCAAGAAACCACCCTACCCATTCTATTTGGGTGGTCTCGCCGCCACCATCGCAGCGTCAATCACTCACCCGCTTGATCTCACCAAAGTTCGCCTACAAGCATCAGGTGAAAAGCGTATGATAGAATCTATGCGTAAGACTCTAAGGACCGCCGGTGTGCGCGGTCTCTTCGATGGTATCTCTGGCACGTGGCTTCGACAGATGAGCTACTCTCTCTGTCGTTTCTGGGCCTATGATGAGAGTAAGAAATTGCTCAAGGCTGGCCCAGACAGTCCTCCTTGGATGCTAGCAACCGCAGGAGTCATGGGTATGCTTCACCCATATCATTAATCTACCATCGTTAACTCCCCCTCACGCGACAGCCGGCAGTATCGCGGGCGTAGTCGGAAACCCTGGAGAGGTCGTTATGGTAGGCCAACCCCGCTTTTCCTTCGTGCCTATAACGTAACCCCTCCCCGCACCACTACAGGTTCGCCTCCAAGGCGACTTTGCAAAACCGCCTGAAAAGCGTTTCAATTACAAGCATTGTTTTGATGCTCTGTTCAGGGTGAGTCCTGTCGACATTAATTCATACTCTTTTTGTTGCCGCATATGCCACCGCTGCACTTCCGATGGCTTGTATTCGGCTGAATGCCTCTATTGGCTGGGTCGGATGTCCATTCTTCGAGTCGTCGCGACCTGGCTCCCCGCATACAACCCCCTCACTCGGACCATCGAGGGTGCGACATAGGTTGCCATATCTTCTTCACATACCCTTCGCGTGGGAACTCATGACACGTCCGATATGGTCCGATGTGGTCTGCTGGAGAGGCGTTGTTGATTGCCCTGCATACCCCACCAGCCTCATTCACGAATTCGCGCGGGATGGGTAAATGCAATGACCGAATCGTGTCTGCAGTCTCGAGGGTATGCCGTGAAGAATCCATGGCATCGCCAGAGGCGCATAGTTTTTTTTTTTTTTGGTGACATTCACTTGAAAAGAAAGTGAGGAAGCGGAAGGGGAGGGGATAGTGAGGAGGAAAGGCGATGTGGACGAATTTATATGCACACCTCTATCCCCCCTCTCACAATCCTTCGTGCCGCACTATCCCGCCGTCCTTCTACAGTGCACGCGATGCCATAGCCCACATTTTGTCGGGCTCCTACTCTGGTTTCTTCGTTGCCATTGCTACATCTTCGAAAAGGTATGCCGGGCGCATGCATTGTCGCTTGCGACTGGATTATCGAGATAGAGGGGAGTTTGGGGTGAAAGGAACTGGCTGAGGAAAATTTTACTGTCCCGACTATTCCCAGCCTCGGCACTTGCGGAGGTAGCGGGGGACTTACGTCACATAGCAAAGGCCCGAAGCGGAGTCAACTGCTGACGGCTGGACGAGGGCGGCTGATCCGCTGGCAGAGTTTCTTGGTAGCCTGCATTTGTCTTAGTCTGCTTCTGGTCTTCCTACCTTTTCCCTTTGTTCCTTGATGGTGCTGACGGTCAAACTGATCCACTTACCTCGCATGCATCGCCATATGCCTCTTACTCGTGCTTGGCCTGATCTCCTCCAAACACGATGTCCAGATTGTTCGCGAGGAAGGTGCTTCGTCCCTCATGCGTGGTGTCGGACCGAATGTGATCAGGAGTGTCCTGATGAACTCAAGTCAACTTGCATCGTGCGTGTCATGTTGTCGTGCTCTGTCGTTGGGTACATTATTTCCATCAACAGATATGATTTCTTCAAATCCCAACTTCTCAAGACGAATTACTTCCAGGATAATGCCATATGCCATTTTACGGCCAGTTTTGCCGCGGTATATACCTTTGCGAAGAACTCCCCTAGTTTTTCTGACGAATCTCCTTGTCCAGGGCACTGTAGCGACCACTGTCTGCTCCCCTGCTGACGTTTTAAAGAGCAGGATTATGAATGCCAGTGGGCCGGGATCTAGCGTGCGTTTTGAGAATCTGACTTTGAAAAGTGTTGATGTGATGATGGTTTGTACTGTTCTAGTCCACGCTCAACGTCATTCGTGCATCGCTTGCCAAAGAAGGCGCCATGTTCGTGTTCAAGGGCTGGGTCCCTTCCTGGACACGTCTCCAACCAACGACGATCCTCATTTTCCTTACACTAGAGCAGTTGAGGCGGATCGTAGATTGGCAACGGGGAACACTCTAAGTGGGCTGCCCTCCCTTTCCCCCCACTGTTGCTTATATCTACTCAATTCGTCTTGACTTCTTACACCCGTGTATTCTGCAGGGCATTACGCTTCCCGTGTTACATTTGACCCGTTATGTGCCGGAGCTTGTTTACGGGTTGTTGTGTTTCTAGCCTTGCCTTGGAGAGACAGCCATATTCTCTACTTAGCTGCTAAACTGTTCATACCCCAGGACAAGCATTACATTCCCTAGAACCTTTTTGCGTTGGGGGAGGGGGGGGGGGGAGCTCGAGGGGTCGAGCGAAGGAGTTATGAATCGGGTAGAAAGAAGGGGTCAATAAATGTTGTGTCCATATCAAGATATCCAATTTATACACGTCCGAGATGTGATTATGCAGGTTGAGACGTGTAGAGGAAGACAGTTTGTGGTATTTTGCAACGTCACCGAGTGCTACAGTGCTATGAAGGAGAGGCGAGGACACTGTTTGTAACAGTTTCACGGAGTACGTCGTCTTGAGAGGTATGCACAATGGCAGTGACACATCTGAAGCACGCGGTTTGCCACCGAAGTATCGGGTGATGTTTTGGTACTGCTATCCCTCGCAGGTTTACGCCAAACACACTTCAAACCACATTCATACGAACTGTGAATACAACGTCCTTTTTTTCTGGTTTTCTGGTATTTTCTCTCCGAGGCTTCAGAAACTCGGAGATGCGTCTGCTAGCGCGCAGGTGCAGCTGTAGGGGACAGTAGAAAACAGGCACTGATCAGCGATACTTCACCCTCGATAACAACGAACAACACCTACTTAGCGTTGCAGTTGCAGCGGTCACTGATGGAAGACAAGACATGTTAATGTAGTTTGTGTGTCTGTTCGACGTGAGCTCGGTGAGCGGCAAACGTTCTACCTGAGTTCAAGGCTGACAGCAGATACAAGAGATATTCGAGCAGTCACGAGTATCGGAGCAAATTGCTGACGTGGTCAAGTGCGATGTACCCCTTTTCCACGTCGAGGAAGGGCTGGAGCCCAGGTCCACAGCTTGAACAATCAGAAAATGGGGTGTTATCAAGGCGCTCCAGGGATGCGGCAATGTGGCAGCTGTTTGGAGAAGTCTGACCGGAGAAGTAGTATAACGTGATCGAATAATAGTTAATATTACCCCAATACGGTGACAAAAGAACAAAGAACACACCAGAAATATCGGTCTTCCTGCTCTTTCACTGGGATAAGACGCTATGCTTTATTGGTCGACAGATTGTGATGTGGAGTCAGGGGATCATGTCCAAGGTGTGACTATGCGTAGTGCGACTTGGCGAGCCAAAATAGTAGTGCCCGTTCCGTTGGGCGAGTGTGGGATTTAGACATCTTTTGATATGAGAGCTATCACGGCGTTTTTAGTTCGTCCGCTGAACAACTACAGCACCTGAGGCAGTTTCCACGAAACAATCATTTATCTGCCAAACATTCGGCTGCCACCGAGTGCGGAACGTACATTCCAGATGTCTGGGACGGGCTATTGATGGCGTTCTACCCAATCAAAACGCTCCAAGGAAAGGAACGGCGAGGAACACAAGGGAAAGTATCGCTCCATCGTTTAGTAAACCGAAATGTTTCGTTGGCAGCCGGGTTGACAACAGTTCGGTTGCTTGTCCACGGTGGGACATCAGAGCCCGTGCGTCGATTAAAGTTCGAAACGTTGAATCCGCGTGTGCTCTCGCAGTAGATAATGCGGGTCAGGTGACGATGGACGGTAAGAGAAAGCTCCTGAGCATCGAAATAGCATAGTGCTATTTCGTTTCATGCCATGCGGTGCGAAACAATTCAGGCTAGAGTTCGGCCGGAGTGAACCGATAGGTAGTTCACTTCGGGACGCTGAACCGATGCTCTTCGAACGGCACGTCGCAGCAAAGTCGCGGGCATGGCTGGGCTGAAGATGATGATTTAGTGATCCATGTATACCGACGAAATAGTGACGACCCCACCTATGGCAAGGGCACTGCAAAGTGTCCAGGACGGGGATTTTGGAAGGCGACTGAACCTCTGAATGGGAAGCGATGTGGAGTCAGATTGTCAACGAAGCAGGAAGAACGTATCAGAAAGATAATGGAGAGGCGAAAGGGCGTAAGAAAAGCCAAGCGGCGAGATTTTAAGCGGGTGGATTTAGTAGACACTGACTGCGAAGATAGGTTGACTAGGTCTCCCGATATGACTGCGAGGGTACTAGGTGACTGGGAAGGTACTGTGTTGAGATTTTCAAAATCAACTTCAGTAAACTTCGGTGGTAGCGCTACCCTTAGCTTCTGCAGCTCTGTGCTTCGTACGTACCCGGTCAGCTTTGTGCCCTCGCCTTGGTCGCAGGTTATCGTGAAATTGCGGAAGGACCGTACTGTGCTTGCCAAGGTGGCTGCAATGAGTCCAGAATGGAGGTATGGCGTTATCTTGCGTCTTTCTATCCAGATCCAAACCTAACCGTTCTTTTGGAAAAACGAACGAAAAAAAAAAAAAAAAAAAAAACATTGCGTACTACTAGATGTGCTACCGGCAACCTGATTCCTCCACAGATGTCTGCAGCAGGAAAGAAGTCAGAAATGGGCACTGGGTTCCCCAACACGACGCAATGGTACCTTCAGAACTCGGATGTTTGATATTACCCGCTCCATTTTCTTCCTCGACGACACCGACGGTACCGCGTCCTTTCGAGTACTCGGTGAATTCTGAAACATATATTTGCAGGTGGGTGAATAAAACAAGGTTGGTGATGTCACTTCCAAACACATAGTACCTCAACGGAGTAGTTTCAGCGACCTCATTTGCCAACCTGCTGAGGGTTCCATACAGAAAAGAAACATTCATTATTGCTACTCAAGGTTTGTCATGTTCCAGCCATACAAATTCGCTAGCCTTCTGATTTTTTTTTTGGTAGACCAACCAGGATAAAAGCAAAATTCCAGTACAGCTCCATTTTGCAAATGTCACACTGGTTCGAAGAAGCGCAATGTCTCCCGGTAGCTTTCGGTATTTCCATTAGTCATGTTGATCGGCCCGTTCACAACTTCTCTTTCCTGCGAAGTCAATTATCCGTGTGTAGGGTGAAGGCTAACTTGTGACTGGACGGTTGGGAGTACATGATGAGGGGCGGCAAGGAATTCTGTCCGGGCCGCTTGGGGCGTATCTGAAATACGCTATGCTCACTCGTGTTCTGCACTCCAGCACCACTCATGTTTCACTACTTTTACAGTCACCGTTCTAGACTGCAGCTAACATTCTAGATTTTCTCCAAGACTTCCCCTTCTCGCAGCTGCGCTTTTCACCGCTCGGGAGACATGGATATATGGCTTTGGTTGGTCACTGCATCTGACCCATGGTGAGTGTGACTCCTTGTACAAGGCAATTATCAGATATATCCGAGAGTGGTAGGGATATCGGGGTGGTCGCTGGACTGTTCGACGGAGATTGCCTCAATCGGCCCAGATCGTATTATTCCAAGACACTCCACGCCGCGTTTGCCACTGATCCTTAACTCATATATAGATTGCATGTGATTCGTTGTTGTGGCATATACCACGCACCAAAACTAGCCCGGCGGCCAACTCACCCGGTTGGTCTGTCTGATCTTGTCCTCCGGAACATTCCTGACGCATTGCCTCCCACCCGGTATCCGCTTATCAGGGTTCTGTCTCCCAGAAGGTCAACGTTGATCTAATCGTGCGTTTCATATTACCCAGCGCTAGACCCCATCAGTGGATATCACTAGCTAGTTCGGTCGCCGCCGTAGTGAGGTTCTGTCTGATCAGATATCATAACATTGGTGTACTTCTGGTCTCAAGTTCATTAGGAACTAATTAGTGTTCGCAACGGTGCGATTGGGCGAATGGGCAAGTCCCACTGGACGCCATCATTCAGGCTGCCTTGTGTCCCATCTCTCGACCATAAATCAGACCGCGATAGGCAAGAAGTTGAAATACCTGGGTGGAGATGGAAAGTATCAGTACTTCTAACTTGGTGCATTGAGGCCATCGATAACTTCGGCTTTTCCTGTTACAGTATCCATGCATGTGATGCGTCTCCACTGACATAGAATCCGTCTACCATTATATGTGATTGCACGGAACACTGGGCAGAAGAACACCAGGAACCGATATAGAATTACGATATGTATATCAAATCTATATGTGCACTTTATACCGCAGTTCAGACGGCTGTACGTGTTAAGCCAGTTTCATCCTCCAATGATGCAGCATCTCAACCAAATGCTTGTGATTTGATTGCAGTAAATGCCAAATACCAGATAATGTGCACCACCGGACTGGTATATTACTCTCAGTGAGAAAGGGCTTATCAAGTACTTCCACACGCATTCAAATGATATTGGTTTTCTCATACATAGCTCAACACACGACACAAGGCACAGGACACAGAACACAGAACGCAGGACACAGGACACAAGACACAAGACACAGGACACAGGACACATATAGAGATACCGCAACCTCCAGGAGGTGAGGAGCATTTAGTGGTTGCAGGCGCAGGTGCCAGCGGGACAGCTGCAGTTGTTAGCGGAGCAGCCGCAGCTGCAGGGCGAAAAAAGATACGTCAACGACCATATACACCATAAACGACAGTAAATGGCACCTACTTGGCGTTGCAGGCGCACTGGTTGGAAGACATGTTGGTATGGATTGGTTATGTCTGCTCGACGTAAAGTTCGGTAAGGACACGCTCTGCACCACGGACGGAAAAGCACGTACGAAGAACGAGTATGTGGTAGCGAGTAGTAGAGCAAGTTGCTGGAGTTACTGAAAGGTGAGGCACCTTTTAAACGTTCAGTGGGCGTCTACCGGGTGGGGGTCCCTGATCGCGGACATATGGTGCCTTATCGGAGACATCCACCACAGGCCACTCTTTGTGGTAAGTCCTAGGTTCCCATGGAAGGGCCTGATAAGGTTCACTACAGAACAACAGGGTCACGACCACAAATGGGGTGAGTACAGATGTCGTTTCACGCCCCACAGGACCAGACATGACCCCATACTTCGGTACCCATGTGAATTGGTATTAGTCAACCCGGACTCCGATGCCACATTAAGTGTACTCACAGGAAAGCAGGCAACCTCCAGCTGCCAATCAGTCTCGACATTGGAAGCACGTGAGTAGCACAGGCCTAACTGCCTAGGGAAGAGCCGATGCAGAAGGTTGCTCGTTAACTGTACGAGTGCCTGTTATTAGTCTACTGCCCACCCACTCGCCGTTTGTTCCTGTGGCCCCATCCGAGCGTGGCATTTCTGCGATAAATAATGCGGGGAAAAAATAAAAAGTTCCATGAGTAGTCCAAGTCCCGAACGCTGAGTTGCCCGGCCGGGATGCACCGACGTCCGACGTGGGAAAGCGGAAAAGTATGCTGCGGAAAAGGCAGTGCATTCCTGACAGGCCTGAAGGCCTGACATCCTATTCCTTACACTGGGTAGTATGTAGACAACCCGAGTAGTTAGCGTAAGATCGATGACTCTTGCCAGATCCATTGGCGTTCTCAGCCTATCACCTTGCATTTACTACGAACGTCACGAATTCTGCAACGAGCTGCATACCTACGATAGTAATCACCAATGCAAGGTGATGCGGACAGTATAACCTTCGGATGAACTAGCACGAATACAACCTTGGTAACACAAGGGAGTCTCCCGCCGGGCATCCAGATTCCCGACTTGAAAAGTTCTGGGGTCTGAACACTGCAGGTTCTATCATTAGACAGCGGGACGCTTCTGACGATTTGCATCCCGCATGGTCATATACGCTTCGCAGACCTGGTATAATATATCAGACAACAATCAGCATTGAGAATGGCATAACCACGGTGGACGGCCTGTGCCAGCTGTAGCACCCAGTATCCACCACGGCAGTTCAAGCGACGGAGGCACGATTTGTACGAACCGCAGAGGCAAAGGAACGTCTTGACCCATGAACAAGTCGCGAACTTAGCACGAGGGCAGGCTTCAGGATCAACGGACGAGTTGCAGTCACCGTGGTCCTCCTTGGAGAAAGAGTGGAAGAAGGATTTCGGGACGAAGGTGGCCCCTTCTTGCATCTATCTACATATATTTCTCTCTGACTGTGAGGGTGGAATGACTGCGAAGGTAAGATGATGACTGTGAGGGTGGTGCATTGTCCAGGATATTCTCAGGCTTGATTCTGAGCGTCTCGACGCTCGCGTTTCCAGCAAGATATCCACTCAAACCTTTCACTCGTGACCTCAGTTCAATTTGAAGCAGTAGCTGTCGACGTTTTTGATCCAAATCTCAACTCCTCCAGATGGATCACTTCTAGGATAATGCCATACGCCACCCCGCACACGGCTAGTTTTGAGGCGGCGTATACCTTTACGAAGAACTCGATGCTTCTAATGAAGCTTATTGCCTAGAGCACTGTTACCACCACTGTCTACTCCCCCGCTGACGTCCAAAAAGCAGGATTATGAATGCCCTCTGATACTCGCCCGTACTTGAACTTTTATTATGTGTGCCGTCAGCCTTGCACTCAGGTGGAACGTTTGTTGTTCATTGAGCTCACTTCGAAGACATACAATCTATATCAATATGTCTTCCAAGTGACCGCTGCAACTGCAACGTTAAGTAGGTGTTGTTTGCTGTTACCGAGTGTGAAACATCGCTGATCAACACCTTTTTCTACCTCTGCCTGTAGCTGCACCTGCGCACAGTAAGTGCGTCCTGCCCTCTAGGTCAATACGAGACCAGCTAGAATCACAACAATAGCCCGTACCAACACACAACAGGGTCAAATGTAACACATCTTCGGCATAAGAAACGCAATGCCTTGGACGATACACGAGTCTAACAAGTCAAGACGAATTAAGTAGATATAAGCAACGGTGGGGGGAGAGGAAGGGGGGGCAGCCACTTCGAGTGTTCTCCATTGCCAATCTACGATCCACCCCAACTGTTCCAATGTAAGGAAATGAGGATCATTGTTGGTTGGAGACGTGTCCAGGAAGGGACCCAGCCCTTGAACACGAACATCGCGGTAAGCGACACACGGATGATGATGAGTGCAGACTAGAACAGTACGAACCAATATTTTTCCCAAGTCAGAATTTCAAAACGCACGCTAGATCCGCTGCAAATTGCTGAGTATGTCAGGTGCGATGTGCCCCTTTTCTCCGTCGGAGGAGGGTTGGTGCCTGTCCACAGCTTGAACAATCAGGAAATGGGTGTTATCAAGGCGCTCCGGGGGGTGCTGCAACATGGCGACTGTTAATTGGAGAAGTCCGGCCAAAGGAGTAGAATGACGTGATCAAAATGCCAGTTAATATTACCCCAATAGGGCGACAAAAGAGTAAAGAACACACCAAGAGTCAACTCCTTCACATTGGGATAAGAAGCTATACTTTGTTGTCACATTGTGACACGGGTCAGATATCATGTCCAATTAGATGTGACTGCGTTGTGGGATTTAGGCATCCTCTGTCATGAGAGCTATCCATTTTTAGTTCGAAGATAAATCTCTGCTGAACAGCTACAGCACTTCAGTTCCACGAAATAATAATTTATTTACCAGACGATCGGCTGTCGTCGAGAGTGGCAGTTGCACTCCAGATGTGCGGACGGGCTATTGACGGCATTCTACCCAGTTAGCACACTCCAAGAAAAGGGATGTCATAAGGGAAGGTATTGCTCTATCGCTTGGTAACCCGAAACGTTTCGTTGGCAGGTGGGTTGACAACAGTTCGGTTGCTTGTCCATGGTGGGACATCAAAGCTCACACATCAATTAAAGTTCGAAACATTGCTTCCGCGCTCCTATATTAGTGAGCGGAGATACATAGTAAGCTTGGCACCGTCCATGTCAGGTGACGATGGATAGACAGGAGAAGGCTCCACAGGATAGCGTAGTACCATTTCGTTTCATTGAAACCAAATGATGTGGGTCATGGGTGGCGTGAAAATTCGGCCGGAGTGAACTGATATGTGGTTCACTTTGGGTCGCCGGTCCTATGCTCGTCGAATGCCAGCAGTCGCGGGTACGGTTAGATTGAAGTTCATAATTTGGTGATCCGTGTACGCCGACGAAAGATAGTGACAACCTCATCCATGGCAGGGTCACTGCCAGGTGGTTGGGGAAGGTCTTTTTGGACGGGGAAGCAATACGGAGCAATGTCAACCAACCAGGTGGAACGCGTAGGAAAGGTGGTGGAAAGTAGAAGATGAGGGAGGGGTACAAAATGATGAGCAATGAGCAATGAGTTTTTAAGGAAGTGGATTTAGACACTGACTGCGAAGTTGGGTTGGCTAAGTCTTCCAACATGACTGCGAGGGTACTAGGTGACTGGGAGGGTACTGTGTTGAGATTTTCAAAAGTCAACTTCAGTGCGCTTCGGTGGTGACGCCTACCTTCAACTTCTCAAGTGCATGCATCTTCTATGCTTCGTGCCTGCCTTGGAACCGGTTTCTTGCCCTCGCTTTGGTCGCAAATTTTCGGAGGGTCCGCACTGTACCCGAGGTGGTTGCAACGAGTCCCCAACAGGATCCAAGTAACTACACCTCAGGGCATGAGTTTGAGAAGCTATCGCAGGAGCCGCGCCATTCTTGTGATGCCAGCGCCCTCTCGATGAATGGCATTTTCTTGTGAGGTTCCCTCTAATCGCTTCTTTTGGGCAGCAAAAGAGAAAGAATTCGGCACTGTGTTCCCAAGCACGACGCTAGGGTACACTCAAAACTCGGACGTTCAATGTTACTCGCTCCACTTTCATCCTTGATGGCGCCGATAGTGCCGCATCCTTTCAAGTACTCGGCGAAATCTGGGGTCTGGGGCATAGCTACTGAAGGTTTGCCACTGGCATCGTGACGTTCCAATCATGTAAGTTCACTAGTTTTTTTCTTTTTCGGCAAATCAACCACAATAAAAACATCTAGCAGCCGCGAGTGGTGGTCGACTTTCACTTACGTGCCATAGGGCTAGCTGTATACGGTAAGAGGTGACAAGGGATTTTGTGTCGCTTGGGCAAGCTGGACTTATCCTTTGTCAATGATTTCTACTCACGGAACTTTTTATTTGTTCCCTACATTACTTATCACGAAAGCGCCACGTTCTGATGGAAAGGAAGGGACCAATACAGCCTCTTAGGCTTGCGCCACTCGCAAGCTTGCAACAATCCTGACTGGCAGCTGGATGCTGTACCTTCGTGTGAGTGCATTCGTGTGTCTCATCGGCGTCCGGGTGGGGGAGACAGGTGTCAATATCACAAAGCACCGAAGTATGGGGTCATCATGTCTAGTCATGTGTTATTCACCCTGTTCGTCATCATCATCCTGTTGACCCTGTTGCGCTATGAACCTTCTCAGACCATTCCATGGGAACCTAAGACTTTCCACAAAGAGTGGTCTGTGGTGCCGTCTCCGATAAGACATCATGTGGACCAGATGTCCGCGATCTCAGGGACCCCGGTAGACGCTCATCAAAACGTTTAAAAAGGGGTTCACCTTTCAGCAAGCTTCAGCAACTTGCTCTGCTACTCGCTACCGCATACACATCTTTCGTACGTACTTTTTTCCGCCCGCGCTGTAGTGCGTGCACTTACCATACCTCGCGTCGAGCAGACACAACCAGCTCGTATCAACATGTCTTCCAACCAGTGCTCCTGCAACGCCAAGTAGGTGCCATTTGCTGTCATTTATGATGTGTGGGATCGTTGATGAATCTTCGTTTCGCCCCGCAGCTGTGGCTGCTCCGCCAACCACTGCGGCTGTGGCTCTGGCGCCTGCGCCTGCAACCACTAAGTGATCTTCACCTCCTGGAGGTTGTAATATCTAAGTGTCCTGTGTCCCGTGTCCTGTGTCCCGTGTCCTGTGTCTTGTGCTGTGTTGCGTTATGTATGGAGAAAACCAATATCATCTTGAATGCGTGTGGAGGTACTTGACCAGGTGCTGTGATAAACCTTTTCACTCAGAGTGATATACTTGTCTCGTCTGCTGTTTGGCATTTACTGCCGGCACCATTGCAAGATGAAATTGTGTTAACACTTGCAACCATATGACGAAAGGTATTTGCTATAACAATCATCTTGTAATTCTATATCGGCTTCCGATATTATCATGCCCAGCGTTCTGTACAGTCTCATACTGGCAAGCGGTTTCTATGTCAGTGGAGACGTATCCCATTCGTGGACGCTATAATAGGAAACACGGAACTAGCTACCCCCCAAAGTGTTAGTAAATTGGAACTTAGTTCCATTCCCGCTCGAGCCTTTCAACTTCTTTCTCAACGACGGTCGGTAGATGGGATATAAGGGGGCCTGGATAACGGTGTCCAGTGCACGGACTTGTCCATCCACGCAGTCGCCTCGTTGCGAACTAGTGTTAATTGATTCCTAATGAACTTGCGATCAGAAGCATACCAACGTAGACACAACCACTCTAGTTGGCAATATCCACTGATGTGGTTTAGCGCTGGGTAATATGAAGCGCCAGATTAAATCGACATTGACCCCCTGGAAGATAGAACCCTGATAACGGATATCCGATGGAAGGCAATGCGTCAGGAATATTCCGGAGGAACGAATCAGACAGATCAACCAGGTGAGTTGACCGCCAGGTGTGCTAGTTTTGGTGCGCGGTATATGCCATGACAGCGAATCACAGGTTTAGGATCAGCGGTAAACGCAATAACACCATCTAGGCCAATTAAGACAATCACCTAACGCTCCCCACGAACAGCCAGCCAACTACTCTGATATGCCCACCATATCTTAGAACTTCTTTGTACAAAGAACCGAAGCCATATATCGATGCCTTCCAAACGGCGAAAAGCACAGCTGCGAGTGTGCGACTAGAAACAACCACGCATGGTGTTGGAGGGCAAAACATGAGTGGGCATGGCGTGTTTCAAATACGTTCCAAGGCCAGAAGATATTCCACAACCCAGATAGGAAAGCGGATGACTAAAAGGCGCCGCGCCCGTCTAAGCATTCCTCTTCCGCTGGCACCGAGCACGGTGATGCTGGGTCCGATTTCTCTACTAGACCTATTACCTGGCAATTACTGAAAACGTCATGAATTCTCTAAGAAAGCCGCATACCTAACTGTTCCGAGGCGATGCGGGCAGTATAGTAACCTTTCGATGGACTAGCATGAGTGCGACCTCCGTAGCACAAGGGGAGCCTCTCGCTGGCCTACATATCGCAGTTTCTATCACTAGACAGCGGGAGACTTCCGGCGACTTGCATACCGCGTGGTCAAATGCGCTTCACAGACCTGGTGGAATATATCAGATAGCGACAATGGTATTACCACGGTGGACAGACCTGCGCCAATTGCCAGTAGAACCCGGCACCCGTCATAACAATTCAAGCGGTAGAGGGTACGAACCGCAGAAGAGAAGGATTGGCTTGACCCTTGAACAAGCCATGAATTTAGCCCAATGACGGACTTCTGAACCTACGGATGACTCGCAGTCACCGTGGTCCCTCTCTTGTGAAGCGCAGAAGAAAATTTTCGGGACGACGGTGACGATAGCTGATCCAGAAACTTTCCTCCTGTATCTATCCATCCATCCATCTCTCTGACTGTGAGGGTGGAATGACTGCGAGGGTAAAATATGGGAATGATGACTGTGATGGTGAGGATCCTCGACTCCAACCCCCGGCTCGCTGACTAGTTTGTCATCACTACAAATACAGTGCTCGTCTCGATAACCTGCAGATTATGGTTTCGTGTATCGGTATTAGTCTGTGTCGGCGAGGACACGCCAGTCTCCTTGTACGACCTCGATCGCAGGCTCAGACGAAAACCGTGCACCTAGGTTCGTAGCGATTGTGCAGAACGTATCTAGTGTAAGTACGTTGACTTCCTCTTGTGTGTACGGTTTCAAAAGTTTTCCTGTGAGTCGGCTTAGCTGCGGTGAAAGCCTCTGCGAGGACGAATCTCAAAGTGATGGGCCGGTCCCCTCGGAGGGCGTCGCGGGCGGATTCTACCCATCCCGGATATGACGCTTGCCAGACGGGGTTCCATTTGCCCCAGATGTGACGTCTAGGATGCTCAGACGATGTTAATCGCGGGGGTGATTCTGGCGTCGGAGACCCAGACTAACATAACGGTGGGTGTCGATCCGTGTCAGTTCGAAAATTCGCTAACTTGGAAATATGAAAGAAAAGGTACATAGGAAGCTGGCTTAAAACACCGAAGAAATCGCTAAGCCGGCC
Organism: Pisolithus marmoratus; assembly: GCA_024613145.1. Lineage (NCBI taxonomy): Eukaryota > Fungi > Basidiomycota > Agaricomycetes > Boletales > Pisolithaceae > Pisolithus > Pisolithus marmoratus. The sequence goes on from JANFAE010000047.1 coordinate 70,236, forward strand.
TGATGAGATAGTGGGTGGCGCCGGACTCATTTCAAACCTCTTGAGGTGTCGACGCTGCCATAGGTTGATACGGTCGCTGAATGTTCGATCTGTTACAGATATATACATTCATTCAAAATATTCAGCTGCAACGGGACATTTTGTTCATCGATGAGGATCGATGCTGCAACAAGGCTGTCGAGCTAACGGAGGCACTGATATATACACGCCCCTCGTGATCCTTCCCGTTGGTGTCAGTAATACCTCCCCGTGAAGCTGATGTTCGAGCGGCGAGTAAGACGGAAGCGCAAGAGTCTTGTAAGAATCCTCAAGATACCTTCCAGTAGGTACCGGGGGGGAGGGGGGCAAGATCCGGTGCTTCGACTAGCCAGTCGCACAAAATTCTCACGACAAAGTCGACTCGTCTCTTGTCCAGATCTCCGGGTTCTCGTTGTCCATTGAAAAAGCCGTTACAGGTGAGATATCCCCAAGCCCTCTTTTGTGCGAAGTACTAACGTATTCACCGGGTTTCTGCAGTAGTGGACACAAATCACAATGTTGTTGACTACGTACAGTCCGGAATGTATGTGCTGCTACCAATATCTTCCTTTCAGTAAGACAACTACGGAGCGGCGATGCTTTGGCCTGCTATTCCCGCCGATTACCTTCGTGTTCTCTTGTTGCTGATCCCGCCACGCATTGGACTTGGGCGCGCTGACGTCACGGAGTTTGGTCAATATGACCAGCACCACCCATGCTCTTGACAAAGTTGTCTTGATACAACCGAACAATGTCCTCGCCAACTTTGCAATACCCGCCATAGCCTCCAGCTCCCCACGCAAATTTATGACGCAAGACCTCAATAACATAGCAGAGTGGTGGTGATGCAGTCACAAGCCCCAACTCGACAGAGACAACTGGGCGACATTAAATCGACGACGGCGACAGGAGGAATGGCGGATGGCTTACGTAGCAGTGCATGTGCATTGGTCGCCGATGTTCGACGTGGTGGCAGGAATCTGGCCGCATGTGATACGCGGCGATTTCCAAGGGTTTCTGGGGATAGAAAACATTGTATGTGCTGAGAGAGTTTCTCGCGTTTGTAGCTTTGGTGGTTTGGGACCTTCAGCGCTGAAAGACAGCAATCGGCCGGAGTGACACTTAACCCAGAGAAGTAAATAGCTCCGCAAAGCAGTGGGAGCGGACAATACGATAGTGACAACCGTGTAAGCTTTACCATTCAGGTAATCATTATCCAAAGGATGAGTTTCCGAGTTCCAGGGCTGGTCATGTAAAAACACTTTACACCATGTTAACCCAGCCTGAACAGGCGGACCTAACGGTTTATGGTTAAATGAAGCACTTCCCTTGGATACCCCAACACCAGCTCATGTGGACAGTTCTCCCTGGAACAGCGTCTAGGCTGTTAGCAAGAGCACGGCCATCGCCAAACCGGCTCCATACCAAAATGCATCTACAAACATGTAGTACTACTGATCAAGGCTCAATAACAAGGTGGCGTGACACGAGGAAGACTGATGGGGCCGGTGGAATAGTTGGTTTCCATATTTGGAGAAATGTCTCCACTTCGCCGTCGTCCGGCTGTTGTCCTCCACCATGTCTTCCAGGCGTGGACGCAAACGAAATGCGCAAACGATAACCTTCTTCCCAACAGAGCGCAAGATGCCCACAGTGCGTCTCGTGCTCGAAGGGCCGCTCATGTAGAGGTACAGCACCTTTCATAATGCCTTTTGTCATCTTCACTGGAGGCATTATCCAATATTTGAGCCACAAACAGTGAAGGAACATGAAAGAAAGAGATACTATGTTTAAGAAGATTAAATATTTTTACCATGTTCTCTTTGTGTTTTGAAACATAGTATCTGCTTTTTCAATGTTTTATTTACTAAACATTGGTTTTTGCCCCCAGTGAGCTTAGTATTTCCGACTGTCCTTTTTATTCAACCATGAAGGCTCTCGAGCAGCGCATTGCCGGACTTGAGGAGGCTAGTGACTTTGGCACGAGGGTTCTCAACTGGGCCTCTGTCGACCCTCCGCCTCCCGGTACAGATCCGACCGACAAAGACAGACCAAAGATTCTTGGTATTCCTCCCGTGTCCTCGCCACCATGAGTAGACATTCTTCTTCCACAACTGAATCTCCTTCGTCGCAGAGTTCAAGATCTTCTTTGCCTTATCCCATCCATACCGACCTGCATTCACCTTCTGTCATGGAGGGCAACCACTGGAACGACGGGTTCAGCCAGCAGTCCACTCCTTATCCATGCCATGCCACATTCACACAGTCATCGGTGCCTCACGATCTGCGCGTGCTGCTATCTGTGACTGTGCCTGGACAAAAGAGCTCTAACTAATCCACGTTCTCATTCCCACCATCCCGCCCAGCTTCGATTAACCAGCATACCACAGGTGTGCCTATCCAGTGGATATAATGGTAGGAGTGCGCGATGCGGGCGAATGCACACTACCTGTACCGACGCCCTACGTTTTCCAACAACAGTGCCCTTCCTAGTTCTTGCTTATTCGCGGATGTCACCTATAGCTCCCCATATTACCTTCTGCGTTCACATTATGCTTTTTTTGGTAAACAGGTCGATGATCAATATGTACTGAAAATGTCGATGTCGAATGTTGAACCTACTGTGGTGTACTGGAGACTTTGCCCCACACGACCAAATGTCAGCAACGCGCTACTCGTTACTCTTACAGGCAGAGAACGCCGAGAGACTTGAAGGATTTTGTGAACCTGCCTTGTGGTAAGTGAAAGATTGTCTTCTCTCGAGTTTTGGGTTTAAGGGAGACTGGCCTTGTGGTACACACTCGCCAGAGCTTGGACATTGTCCTTACTTCGTACGCCTACAGTTAGGCTCGGATCCATGCACGTCGCCACATTCTTTTATGTGAGCCATGTGCGCTGCGCCGTCCCTACGCCAAAGTTATGCCGCCGATCAATAAGATGGCTTCTGCCCAGCGAATGCTTCTGTCATCCCAAGTCTTACGACAGATGGTAAAACGCATACGCTCATGGGACCAGGCCGCCACGGATATGGAGTCATAACTCTGCAACGTGATGAAATTGACGATAAAAGTACAAAATATCAGGAGAATGCAAGTGATTCTGCTCATCCTTCATACCGCCTCACACGCAGTGGTACTTTTGTCCCCACTTCACCTGCAAGTTTCGGCCTTTCCAATATCCCTCGTCCCACTTCCACCTTCGTATCTGGACCATCTCTCATCTCAAACACAAAGCTCTTTACGAGGACGGACAAGACTACCTACAACTCAAGTGAGCACCGTCAGCACTACGCTCGAATCAATGAGAGATACCTTGAACTCGGTGACGGCAAAGGTTTTTCCTAGACAAGTCCTCTGTCCATCTGAAAACGTCAACAAATTGCGATATCCTTGTATCTCTTGTGCTTTCTTTGGGATACCTGCTTCTTCTAACCATCGCTCGGGCCTGAATTTCTTCGCGTCTGGACCCCAAATTGCGCTGGAACGGTTCATACAAGTAATGGATATCCCGATGCGCGTTCCTTTCGCTACAGAAATGCTGTCTACCAGTTCGCCAGATCTTGTAAGCACTGGTTCTGAAAGCGGAATGATGTCATCTTCCGTTGCCTTTGAAGGGAATTAGGTCAGAAAAGACAGGCGCAGAGTACGTACAACGCGATGAAGTTCAATCACTGGCGAATGGGTCCGAAGGGTCTCATGTACTACAGCATCCAGGTAACGAAGTCTATTGGAGAGTTGGTCGTAATTGGCCTCTCCGGGGAAGGCCAGCAATTCTTCTCGTAACTTCGTCTGTACATCTGGGTTCCTTGCCAATTCCAGCAATGCCCAGGTCAAGCTGACTAGAGACAAACGCAACGTCAAGAAAATAAGAAAAGTTCATGTTAGGAAACCTACTGGATGTGGTTTCATATCCAGCAAGTAGCAAGACTTTCATCTTTGACTATGGTTCAGTGGAGATCCCAAGAAATTGTGATTCGCTTGCTCACCTGTGCCACGATCTCTTCGTGAGGCAGGGGAAGACCGGTCTCTGCATCTTCAGCTTTAACTGGGCGATGGGGGATATCAAATAAAAATCCCGGTACAAAGAGAAGAACTCGCACTCAATAACTGGATAATTGATTGGTCTCTTCCGTCCACGGACTCTACTTCCTTTTCCTTCCTCGTCCTCTCGAGGAGTTCCTTGGATATACTTGACAGTGTTTTCTCCATCTCCTGTAACAACTTTGCCCTTCTCGTTGGTAAATATACAAGCGCAGGTACGACTTGTGAGATCGCAAACCAGCTAGCATTGAGCACGCTACGGTTAGGAGCCGAGCCTAAAGTGTCAAGTATAGTAGTCACTGATGCCGTTTTACCCTCAAGTGAGCCAAAATTATGGGAGAAGCCAGCGAGACCAATGGTGTCAAGACTGGGAGTCATACCCCCATTGAGGTACCGTCGTGAGGGGCATGTAATATATCCTACTTACGAAATATGGTTCATCCTGAACCCGAACTGTTAGGGAGTGGAGACTGCATCAAATGATTCATCGCACCAGTTTTGGACTTCGATGATAGCACTGTCGCCACGTACGGAGTCGAGAATGCATTCCCAAGCCGCTTTTGCCTGGATTAAGTAAACTCAGTGTCTGGACATGACGGCTTGTCAACTCGAATACTTTATATGCGGAATTATAATAAATAGGGGTAAGATTGCGAACGGCGGTATGGCTGAAGGCTGGCGCCAGGTACTTGCGCTGCCTGATCACTGCACTGTTAACCTCTGGTAGGGAAAATGAAGGAAAAGAGTCCGTACCTTCGGTGATCCTCTCTGATTGCCCAGAGTATCCCTTTCCCGGTCTGCGCATCATGTAGCTTAATTATCCTGTAAGATGCGTGCGAAAGATGCTTACAACTCGCTCAAGGGACGCCCTCACCGATGGGAGCGTGATATATGTCCATGTTTCCCTTGCGTAGCAGTGTTGAAGTGCCTTTGGATCGAACAGCATAATGGCCCTCTGACCCAGGGCGACAGGGACCTCATATGCAACGCCATATTCCTTAACCCATGTCTCGTAGATTTCCCCAGAGTCAGGGGCCTCTATTATGTCTTTGGCCACGCCATAGAGGAAGCTCGGACTGGATGGACCTCTGAGGCGCGTTCCTTTGGAACTGTGACAAACTGCCCAAGGAACGAGAGCTATCGAGACGGCAGCGACGACAACAAATATGTGGAGGGGATCCACAAAGCGGAGAAAAACGACAGCTTTCTCCAATGAGTGAGTTGCGATGGTGGACAGGATGGCCATGGTGTAGGATAGGTGGATGGGTGGCGAACGGAAAGGCTTTATATGGGTCACGTACTCTGACGCCGCTGGAATAAAACACTGCACCCGATCGCTGGTAAGAAACTAACAGACAACGGGTGCAAACCCAATGAATACGATACCTTAGGCCTGCATTCGCCGATTGCTCCCAGGCCAATTCATGCATCGCCACTTGGCGCGTTAGCAGCGCACCGGATGCAATTTTCACTGGACAACGGGTTTAAGCGGTATTGAAGCGTGACTCGAAGGGCCCGCTGCAGTTATTGCTCTCTTCGCAAACGGCTTTGAATATCGCCCTCCCGTTCGCAACAACCACATGTACAAGACGACATCATCAACAATTTCCCCATACTGGCAATGAAATTAGCCTGGCGGCCAAACGATACTTTTGATGGCAAACATTTGTACTCAGTGGCCACCGACATCCTGAGTGCCCGGCCCAGGGGAATACATTTCCCGTCGTGGAGTGATTTCCAGTGGTTAGTCACCTTGGTTTGGTGGTTCCTTCAACACTTGTGGAGAATTGACCTGGACACCCATGCCAAATCGTGCGATGAGCCAGAGTTTCAAAAGAGGGTAATGAGTCATGGAATAATGGCACGTCTAGATTCTACATACCACAATCACAGTTAATTTACGCTGCGTAGCACGAATGTTTCGCGCAAATCCTTTATAGACGACAAAGAGTGCACGAGAAAAGCCTGCACAGGAAAATTTACGCTCATCAGTACTGACAAACGTTTACCTGTCGGATCAGTCTCGTTCCCATCCTGGCAAGCATCACGAACGTCCTGAGGAAATTTTACAGCGTCTGCCTCGGGAAGTAAACGATGCGCTCGCGTTTCGGACGTCCACCGTGTTCGCCCAGCACAAACACAAACATTTACATAACATACGGACACGGCATCGGTTTGTGACGCAGCGTTGTTCGTGCGTTCTCGCTAGTAATTAGGGTGAGTTTCCAGTCCTCCAATTGGGTGTGTGGCAGGCGGTAGAGCGCACTACACTGACACTGGCCGCTAGTACCTGTTATCCACTCACTACTATATGGACGAACTGGATGAGGCGCGTGCAGAGCTGGGCCGGCTGGAAGGGACCGAAAGGACACTTTTCAAGCAGCTCGTAGATATCCGTGCAGCTATTTTAACACAGAAAAGAAAGATCGAGGAGCTCATTGAGAGACGACCTCCCGCAATCAATCGTCTCCCTGTCGAACTCCTCTTGCGAATAATGTTCCAGTCCTTGCCGCATTACGATGGCCATCGACTGTCGACAGAGTTTCGGGGGCTAGCAAACCGCAGGACAAATTTGTCAACGGTGTCACGGCTCTGGAGGGACGTTATCTTGAACACTCCCAAAATGTGGAGGGATGTCGTGCTGGATGCAAGACTTCTCACTGCTGCATCCTTGGAGACCCAACTAACGAGGAGTGGCAACGTTCCTCTCAACATCTTCATTACAAGTGGCTCCTATGCGCACGCACAATTATGGCTGGACGTCCTTGTCTCCAGTGCCGAGCGCTGGCAGTGTCTTCATATGGATAGACGCATCCCTGGAACGATGGTTAAAATCCTTCTTCATGCACTTGGGGTCATGAAATTTCCTTCTCTCAAGGACGTTGTCATTTACGATATGTATGAGTCGATCGACTATCTGCGATTTCTCTTACCTAATCAGGCCCCTGCCCTCGAGAATTTGAAACTTGAAAACTTTTCCCCTACATCGGAATTCGCGGTTGCCACGACTCTCACGACTCTTGACCTGACATTCGGACCACACTGGAACAAGACAATGAATCACACCTTTATCCCTGCTCAGTCACTAACGGTACTCTCGCTTGCCGGTAACACCATTGGTTGGAAGCTTCTGCCGGACAGTATCCACCTTCCGCTTCTTGAAGTACTCAAGCTCACAGTCGATGATCCCCAGCCAGTCATGAGGGCCATTGTTTCGCCAAAGCTTATGTGCTTTGACTATTCCGATTACTATCGCGATATTCCGCACGAGAATCACGGTAGCTTCGGCACAGGTTCAAAGTTCAGCCATGTTCAAAAGGTTACACTCAGTTTTTGGTGTTCCGTGAAAAACGAAGATGCGTTCTGCCGGGAATTTCGTGGAGTGCGGCATGTATGCATGCCCGCACAATGTATTGGCACATTTTTCAGTTCCGAAGATCAGCTAGGCGACTCGGAATCAGTGCCGGCAGATCATTGGAAAAGCCTCGAGACTTTAACCATACACCACCTTCGCTCTAGCTCCACTGAAAAATTCGATCATCTCGTGGGTTGGCTCACCAGGCGCCTGCAATTGGCTGGCCAAGGTTAATTGTGAGGCTTTCTGGTGTCTCCAGCAAGCCGGTGGTTGGGGCAGGTCTTCGCGACCTGTACAACAAATTACGAACTTGCAGCAGCCTCGGAGTGGACAATGTAGAGTTGAGTTCCTCGGTACGTTGCTCCACGTCTAAGGGATTCTTTCAGTTGGTGAGCGTTGGGTTATGTTGAGGCTTAAGGCATTGGTATTAATCTTTGCTAGGATGTATCTGGAGTTGAACCTTTTGTTGCGGACGGCATGTTTTTGGATTGCCGCATTCCAGGCATGTGTTCTATGAAGAGGCACCTGCCACCTTGACCCTACAAACATGTAGGTTATGTAGAATCCAGTCATGTTCCATTGTGATTTGTATCCTTTGAACGACGTTGTCGAAGATATAACAGTCAAATGCGAAGTTCGGGTACCTCCTGAGTACTCGATAGAATGATTCTCCCATTCGATGTTGATGAAGGGACATATGTTGATGAGATATCTGTAGGCATATAACCCGTGCGTGCCCGCGTCCAACTGTCTGTGGCCCTGTCCTCACTGCTTATTAAGAAAGTTGTGGCCAGCTTCAGTTATATACCACAAGTCACCACTAATACTCTTATCTCGTTCCTTTGTTGGCTTACAAACTGTACGAAATATTTGTGCAGATCAGCGATACTCAGTTGATGTGCACTAGCACGTCTGTTACCTTCTTCATGCGCCATTGTCAACGCCGACACGCAGGCACCACTTACCTTTCGAAGCAGGTGCTGTCATTTCCATCCAGGGGATTCACTGTGCTGCCTTTGTGGCCTCGAACTGAGAGTGAACTACAAGAACTCCTAGGTACTGATCGTATAAATGTGTGTAGCTTTTTCTTATGTTGCCCTTGCCTCATCGAGAACCTCCCAGGATATTTGTTTCACGTGGCATAAACCTGATTGTGATGTGTAGACATCGGACTCCACGTACCCCGATCCAGATGTGGCACAACTCCCCGATATTTACCGCGGATGGCAAGGCCACTTTACCTTGGATTTGAATTACCCATAGGTCTCCTTTCAGCATACTCCGTTGTGTTGATTAGTTCACTTCCTCTGCACTTGGTAAGCCATCTCCGGGTTTCGTAGACTTGCCAAGCATGACAATAACTCTCGGGGAGGAATGCGGACAGGTCCGAGCGCAGGGCATGATTGACTCAGATGCGGTCACATGAAGCCGAGGTGGGGATCACTTCCTCGTTGTTCTTGTGTGTAGGTGTCCATCTTTACATTTTCCTATTTAACTGCATGTGGACGCATTTTTGCGAACAGCTTGAAGAATGTTCTTTCAGTCTCTTCCAGCCTGTCCGCCCCAGCGTGCACCCCATCGAGTTCGCACACGATGAGTGGATAAGCAGTGTCAGCACAGTAGGGTGTCATGCGCTCTAAGTCCCACCTAAGGTTGGCAAGCATTTACTGCCCAGGCCAACGCCAAACCCTTCACAACGTTGGCGGTCACGACTTAAGGAGAGCTCACAACCAATCATGTGCACGGACTGGGAGTACACTGCACTACCCGTGTCACACGAATGGAGGCTGAAGAGCGAGCCGGTTCTCCTGCGGGGCTAAAGGTAGGCCAAAATGAAAACAGGCTCAAAACAGTTACGCTGAAGAGTAACAAGTATGTGTTATGCCAGAGCCACCGGGGTGCTAGGCGTTCCATGTGGTACTTCGTCTCCTTAGCACGCGGAAAGTCGAACGGATTCGAACTGACGCTGCCACGCCGAATCATTGCAGCCTTCTAGAGGAATAACTGACGTGCCGAGACACTGAAGTTACATCGACTCCATCTCACTTAGTTATGTAGCTATCATGACAAGCCCACCGTCAGAATGTGGTTCACAATTCTTTATCTTCTTCCCCGTTACACTCAATCGTCGGTAGCAGTGGAAACACAAGGGAGACGCGATTGCTATCAACTTAACTTCGATGGCGGAGGGGGGACGTGGGCCTGAGTCTTTACTCACGTGGACTGCATGATTCTTAACTCCCCTAGGTATGTGCAGTTTCGGCTAATCATATGTCCTGGCTTTCCCAACAAGAGATACGGTCTCTCGATGTATGAGGTAACACTGAAATCTGGATTCCCCTACACAAATGACTGTGATGATGTATTATACAGTTACACCTGGAGAGTCTAGGTGTGTTTGGGGAGGTTAGTTGGGCATAGGTTTGCCAAAACTCATCCACATTGAACTCGGAACCGTCCATAGTACGTTATCGGATCATCTTATTTTCCAGTTATGAAGGGGCAGTGGAGGTTTCTACATTCGCAGAATGAACGTGGAGCATCAATCGTGCGGCAGCAGGAAAAAGCTTTCCTCCAATCTAGAACGCGAGGATGCACGGGGTAGAACACAAGAAACAAGGTACTCTCAGCATCGTGTAGATGTGTTCCATTGCATCCGCGGATCCCGGAGTTGCCCTACACGTTAAAAGGCGTAAGTCTTGGACCTGATATGACAGATGAAGACTGGGCGCTAACAGTATCGATCAGTACAAGGAGTGATGGTAGTATGAATACCTGAAAACCAGGTGGGTTCACTTCCACGACCATGGCGTCGTTTAATAATATCTTCCACAGGATTTGGTACCAGGAGAAATCCAGTCTGAGTGTGACCGAGGGTTCGGTTTAGCAGCTCACCTGGAGCTTTCTTGGCAATTACTTCGAGAATACACCGTTCACTCTTATAAGAAGGCTGTCGATAAAGGTCACCCCTCGTCTCCGCCGACTTCAGGTTCATCTCGTTGCAAGGTAACGATGAAAGGCGAGCGGCGAATTTACCGCGGGCAACGAGTCGGGGTATTAACGGGCCGATTGTTGCGAGGGTCAGTTGTATTCTGCGTTGGTTATTTGAGGTCTTTCTTTGGGGTTTATCAGGGGATCGAAGTCGTTAAAAGCGCCCGGGAGATTCTTGGGAAGCCAGCGTGCGATGAACCATCCTTGCTTCGGCCCGGAGGGTGGGTCTGTATCGGTGTTCTTTAGAAGGCAGCAAACCTAGTTTGAGCTCAGGTACCTCTCAACTCAAGGGGAAGTCAGATGCCGCCGTCCCCAGCATTCCTTTGTCCACGCCGGTTGAGCTAGCGACTGCCCATCGGTTGTCCAGAGAGACGAAGTTCGAGGGTACCATGGTATCTTGCCCTCACTGTGATGCCATATTTGTGCTTAGCAGCTGCCGTATACGTACTGACTTTACGCCACGAGTTTGTCAAGAATCACGACTTTTTGCCCAATCAGTCCCGTTCCACGCAACTCAATTATCGAAGCCTCGTATTATGGAGTGGTGAGTGAGTATGGCCTGGATTTTCTGATGTTCCGTTAGACTGGCTGCGGATGAATCTGGGGTGACAATGTCCACGTAGCAGATTGTACTGATAGTTTCTCATCAGCGTAAGGTTCACCTGTCTAGTGAACGACTGGTTAAAGCCGCATAGAGCCCTCGTCATGGGTCCATGGATATGTTATCTCACCATATCCGGATTGCCTGCAAATCACCGGGGCCGATAGGGGTGCGTGCTGTTTGTCTTATCTGGAGTAGTGTGGGGATATCGGACGCGCGCGCAGTGCCGCGTGGCTAATGGCGCTCGACTGTACAGGTACATAGAGTGAAAAGATGGTCACAAAGATAGCTGCTATGCCACTATGTCGGCCACAGCTGGGAATATCAACCATATTGCACTCACCGGCATGCCAAAAAAAAAGGAACAGATCGTGCAAACGATATTTGTTTGCAGTCACTGTTGCTTATCGCCGAATCATTCAGAACAGACCTTTCTAAGTGGCGGATAGAAAGCATGCTCAAATTGATACAGATGGCTAGAATACAGTCCTCTATAGTCTGTTAGCCTTTGAATGGTATACAATGTATGCGTTTCCAAACTAAACTTCTCAGGGACTCTTTACCAAATTGTTGACACAGTTCATACGTCGATAGAGAGCTTCACCATGGTCCGATGGTAATGAGCCCATGTGGAAGTCGGTCGGAAACGTTGCGGGCACTTCAACACCAGCATCGTTGAAGATACTCATCATGTCCCCGGGCGACGACATGTACATATTCGGATCAACGTCCAGGTTATTTTGTGAGTCCATATATGAAAGCGATATCCGCCGGCTACCCACCCCATAGGGAGAAGTAGAATGAACCGAGTTCGGCGTTGGAGGAGTGAATGCTTGGTTCATAGTCGGTGGACCCGCGAGGCCAGGATGGTCCGTGAAGAACTCCGAAGGAGAGAATGATTCCGGACTGCTGTGGTGAGAACCACCATCACTGCTGGGCTTCGTCATACTTGGTGTCTTCTTGCGGACCGGACGTATCCACGGAGGCCGGTTTTTGGACTGTTCCTGGCTGTCTGGGCGCGATGGCTCCAGAGGGATTTGCGTCACTGATGACGTAAATAAGGCTTCGAGATAACGGAAATCAGGAAACGTAGATGAGGCTCACAACGACAGAATTCTTCCATGACATCTCCTGACCTCTGACCGCAAACATATTTCCCACTGAAGCGCCTGAGAAGCGCAACACAGGACCGTATGCCCTCAAGGGCAGGCTGCATTATCCGCTGAAGCTTCTCGGACTTGCAGTTGATAACGATAGCGACAAGCGTCCTCCCAGCCTGAGTTAGCTGATGAATGACGTGCACGCCATCTGAAAGATCGAAGAGTTTGCAAACAGTTAGGCTCTGTGGACAAATATGCTTACAGTACGTCATCAGTCCCTTCGCGGCGACTTGCGTGTGTGACGAGATGATCTGCAATGCACATGACTGCGCTGCCGTCATGGCGTCCCGCTCAAGTTCGCTGGGTTCCTCTTCTGACAGCCCGCTGTAAACCCTCTCGGCCACGAAGTTGGACAGCCGGTGCCGGTGGATCAACATGCGTACATATTGTTCTGCGCAGTGGAGGCGGACTGCCTGAGTGACTCTCAGAACGTCATCACTCGAAAGAGTTTCCGATGTATGACTCCAATATGTTGGTATCGATCGATGGATCTCGTCCAGCAGGGTCTCCTCATCCACCAGATCCTTTGGTCGTCTGCGGTCCGAAAGCATACTCAGCGCTCGCGAGAGAAAGGGTGATGAGGTCCCTGAGCGATGCCGCGAAGGGGGAATGTCCAGGACTGACTCCAGCACAATCATGATGCGGATGATGGTGGTGAAAGCACTCATACGACTTTCTGTCCCAGCAGGCTGGGACAAAATCCCATCGCGAGTAATGAATTCGTCATCGGTGACAGTGGGTTCGCCGATGTCACATTCCCGCACACGAATCATTGGGGGCCGGCCAAAGTGTGCCGAGAGTTGCTTGTCCCAGATGTAAACGCACCAGAACGTGCGTTTCCGAACCTCATCCTCGATTGGGTCGAAAAGATCATACGTATGCGCAGAGCGATGCAATCCGGCATCTATTGACACAGTAACGGCCTCCGATAAGAGAGCGGCAGCTTTAGACAGCTTTCCGAGTCCAACTGCATAGACAGCGGCAATAAGGTCTGCCTGAATTGTGTATAGCGTAGGTCGATCTGCAATTGGAAGGGTCCGAAGTCGTCCAAATAGTTCAAACCATTGCGTCCCAGCGGACATGCCTTCGCTTGGGTCCGACCGCACACGAGGGTCATCGATGTGGCGCGAAGCGAGGCAACAAACAGCAACTATGAACGCGGCAAAACCAGGCTCACCCCATTTCCGAGGGTTACCATAGTCCTAAATACAGAAAGATGAGTCCGACAAGGCACAACGAGTAAAACCACGAACCGCTAGGAATGTAGGCACATGCAAAAATGGTAGGAGATAATAGGACGTGCACAAATAGCACTGCACCAAGCTAATGGCTCATGGTCACAAGGTTACCGAAGGTACAAAACGGAATTACACACCTGTCCATTAGCTCTGGTACAATGGATGAGGTTATAAGTCGCCATAGCACATCTGGGTTAACGTCCGTCCGTCTTGGCGTTCGGTCGGGGAACCACACCGCATTGCGTGTCTGCTGTCCCCATGTTGAGTCTGAGGAAGCTCTGTCCGTCTCAGACTTGATTAGTGTATTGTTTTCAAGTAACAAGTCGAGAAGAGGGAGCCCGGACGTTTCTCCTTGCCATCGTGTGTAACCTTCGTGGTCAAAGTAAAGGTATGACGCAGAAAGCGAAATCCGTGCGGGTTCTTCTGGAAGGTGCTCGTATCCATGACCGTTCTTCCCGAATGAGGCCTGTGCTAGCACAGAATGAAAGGCCGCATTAGGGCTTCCTTGCCGAGAGCCGTTCAGTGCTTGCTCCGTGAAATGCGTCGAGGGATTCGTAAGAGGATAACTGTGCAAAGAGGGAGGCGGGACACCAGATGGAAACATGTGATTTGCAGAAGCAAGCGTTGACAATGGGCTTGACACTCCCGGTTCGGACATAGGATGTGGTGCCGCGCCGAAACTCACAGAGAAGACCGACGGTGGAATAGCTTGAATGAGGGTTTCTAGTTGGTGCATCCTGTCTTCCAGAGTAGCTGTGCGCCTTTGACATACTGAGAAACAAGAAGTAATGGTAAATTGCAATTACTCACTTTGATTTATGAGGATGACTTCGTTTACCCGGCTCTTCGAAAGTACAAGGTGAATTGGCGGTTTGGCAGGCCTGACATGGATGGCCTTCATCGCACTTAATTCTTCTACGTCTGTGACGCGACCATTGTTGTGAGATTTCGCGGTTTGGGTACCAAATCATTGAAGGTACGCTCACCGGCAACGATCACACGCCCTGACAATTCGGTGAGGCATGAAATCGACGTAGTTGAGTTAGCTCACCTGCTTAGTTTAAATCTTCGTTGAATAGAGGATGAAGGCTTTTCTTGCTCGTCTTGTACTGGAGGCATAGTTTGGAGGTTTGAAGGTGCAACTGAGAGACTGTCAAGCATTCGAGCCTGAAATATGTACTCATCACATGAAACCGAAATAGTGTCACCAAATCCGGGCCGCCACCGGGTATTTCCGTACTATGTCCATATCGGGTAATCAAGCCAGATTGCATCTGTTCCTAGACCATGGCCATGAACATGACTGTAACGTTCGCGAACTTTTCCAAGGATCGTCGCGTGGCCAGCAGTTAGAGTTCATTCTCCAGCGCTGAAGCTTCGTAGAGCTCATTTTAGATTCGCTATTTTTTTTGCAGAGAAGATGGTCTGAATGGAGATTGAGAAAAGTCGTCAGAACAAGCCAGCACCCACTGCAAGGGACGATCTGATAGTCGACACTGGAAGGGTAACCCTAATCAAGTCAGCCAGCGTAGTTGAATCGTGTGGCAGGTTAAGACAAACTGCCACCCACAATGCTTCAGGGGGTTGTTTCTCCGCGGATATGGCATCTCTACTAGAAAGCTGCCGCAGTCTTCTTAGCTTCTTAATCCGAGTCCCCCTTCCCCATTCACACGCGAGAATGAATACGAACTACAGCCTTTCTGCTCAAATTGTCTGACAGGTCTACGGAGTCCTTCATGGATCTTTGGTGTAAGTTGTCATTCTTTCGAAACATCTATCCCGACATATCAACCCGATGCAGTAATGCCGAGAATCTCGATCGTTAATACAAAGTAATATTGTGGCGTGTCTTAAGTCGTTGTGCTCCAAGGCGCACCGAGAACCACAACGGCTACTTAGCCACGGTGTGTGGAAAGCAGGAGGCAAATTCCATACCCCTCCTAGCAACCTTCAGCCTGTTGCAGAGAGACATCTCATCGATCACCAACTCACGGCAAGAATTTTCGTTACTAAGCGCGTTGCAACGGTGCCAATGGACGGCAATACCATTCAAGCTAAACTGTCTACAAGAAGTGAAACCGCGAAAGCAGGTTGGACGATAGTGCGTGAGTCCGGAGCTCCTGGACCGAGACACCCCAACATAGTTGTACATGAGAAGTCCTCATGTCGCGATGGCTTTCATCAAGATCTAGTACTGCGCACTTACAGTCATGCGGGTGGCAGATCACACCGCGAATGCCATAACTAGAAAAAAAACAAGCTTGAGCGCACTCGTAAGTGCGCGATCCAATCAGAAAACAATGAACCCCATAACCAGAGGAATTAATGACTGGTGCTCCAGCTTCTTTCCCCCCTTTGCCTAACGACGTTACATAAGGATCAGCACTCACATAAGCCGGAGACTTTAGAAAAATAAGGCGTTCCAGGTGCACGGCTTCTGCTCTCGCTCCCGATGGGCTTTTTCGTGAAGTATGTGGCCAGCTTGCCTGTCCAGCCTTGAAATGGAGAACATTCCACCACAAGGCACGCAGAGATTCCATGCTGGACTAAGGCCTGTTCAGCATCTTTTTTTTTCTCGCTCGGAACAAAACGGGAACATACTTGGCTATTCTAGATAACCTACATGAGGCCATCTGGCCTGCAAAGAAGAACCCCTGGGGTGCCTCAAGTTGATGATAGTACTCCCACTGTAATAACCTGTGCCCACGATACGCTTTATCGCCAGACAGGGTATTTACACATTCTTGGTTTCTGGCTGTCGGCGTCTACTCTCTGGATATGAGGATCTATCTGTCCGATGGCGGAGATCTGCGATGAGGATTCGTTGGAAAGGTAAAACAGAAAGAGGGGAGCAGTTAACTAAGAGTGAAATTCAATCTGTCAACCACCCAGCCCGTGGCAGACGGCTCTTTTTTCGCGAGCCTCCTGCTTGTAGCGGGACCATGGAACATTGCCAACACTTTGCGCAAGAGCACGATACAACGTGGGACAAATTCCAATACGCGGAAAACCAAGCGGTCTACACGTTGTCCGTCAAACAATTCATCAGATATCATCCAACACACAATCATCCTGATAGGTACTCTCACAATCAGCGACCCAAGCATAAAAGTTCCTATGTATGTCAATCTCAAAATTCAGGCAAAATCTCAAGCACGGGCGCAGATCAGATTTGGCGATCTCCGGCGCAGCAGCAGCCGGAGCGGAGACATGCATTGGCTAAACCCACGACCTCACTTCATGGCCAGTACCACCACAAAAAGACTCTACCGAAAACATCATTCAAAATAGCCAACATCCCCCTCCGAGGTCTTAACGACGTCCAAGCATGTTATCTCTTCATACGCCAACTCTGTGGGCCCTGGTACACTACAGTGGCCGCCTTCGAGGCGGAGCATGACCTCGGGAATGCGAGGGGCCCCTAGCTTCGCCCGTTCTCTCAATATGGAACCTAAAATGGAATACACGTCCCTTTCTGTATGGGTCGCTTCGATGGACTCGAGATGAGTACACGGTATGGGAGTCCGAAGGTCGGAGGCAGTCTCCCAGTCACAGAAGAGTGGTTGAGGAAGAAGTGACCCAAATGCATGTTTTGGGATGTAACGGAGGCCGAGACGTCGCAGGTTCGGGAGGCCGGCGAGGAGAAGGGCGTAAGGTATCAAACCACTAGCCGAGACGTATTCTAGCGTTAAAGCTTGAACAGATGGAAAGAGCGGAACGTTCGATTTAATCTCTGAATGTGGAAGGCAGGTTACGCTATCGTAGGTAGAGTCGTTCCCCAGCCTCGGCGGGGTGCGGAGAGCCCCTGTCCCGCAGTAAATTAACAGAAGGCTGGCATCGTTCGGGCTATTTTGTGCTTGGGCACCATCCTCGAGTATGAGAGCTTTGAGGCCGGGGCAGCATAAAGTGCTCATGGTAAGAGCAGCCTCCTCCGCACTATCGAATACTAGGTGCAATGTTTCCAATCGTGGTAACTGAACGGACGGACCCTGGGGTGCTCTTCCGACCCACTGAGGTCCGGTGTGCTTCAATATAAGCGATCGCAAGTTTGCGCAACCTTCGAGAATCCGCCGAAATGCTGTGACATCTGGCCGAACGTCACGATGGTGATATGAAAGTTCAAGATTTTCAATCCCGTTCGATAAGCCACCCCACGTGCTGGAAATGAATCGGGTGAAGTCGCTCCAATTCACGTGGACACCGCAAAGTGAGATGGAGCGAAGCCGAGCCGGGAGCATAAGGGAGGATGGCCCTTCCGGATAGCTAGCCAATGCGGCGAAGGGGGTGGTGATGGGTTCCTTGAGTACCCCTGGACCGAAGTATTCGTTTCGGATGCTATACTCGTCGCACTGCATTAACTGGAGGGTTTCTAAACACGAGGCACCCCTTCTTGAATTAAAGAAGTTGCCTTGACCCACACGAGGGACGCTCAGGCAACATAGGGCGGCATGCAAGGGTGCCCATGTGTCCGAAAATATCGTCATAGACCGCCATCTATAAACGTGATGACCAAGAATGTCGAGAATATGGGTCATGATTCGAGCATCAAATGGATGCTTGGCAGACGGACAACCATCAGTGGTGTCATCGCCATCGCTGAATGGAACGCCATGTCAAGACACCACCTCGGTTATGCGAGATATGACGCTCACAGATAGTCAGAGAAGTCCCACTCGGGGTCTCTCCCGTCAATAAAGATGTCAAGTGTACAGTTGCCTGAACGCAAGAGGAAATATGCTAGGCTTTCGAGGTCAAGGAGACGGTTTGACCCGCAGAAGCTGGAGGGATTCCGCTCGTCACCGCTGCAATTTATGACGTTGTCCACGGAAACAAAGATGCTGGTCCATAGAGACGGCGTAGACAAAGCGACATGCCTCCAGCGTCGATTCACTGCCGATAACCAAAGAGGTACTCTGATACTCTGCGGGTGGAAAGGGAGTCTTTGTTGTCCGGTGCCAAGCGTGTTCCGCTCGTCCTGCGAGAGAGCATGTGTTGCCAGCTCGAAGACGTACGACAACAGCTCTGTTGGAAAGCTGTGGACACCGCCGCTTGTCCGCACACCAAAGCTCCCTCCCAACAGCCAATGGGGCTCATTGAAGGCAGTAACCGTTGCTTCCTGGATGAATAGCGCGAGACAAAGAGCAGGCCAGCATGACCCTTTGTTGTATTCACACTTGCCTGCTTTTTGTCTGCCGCTATTGCGTCCACAAAGCAACGGATATGTCGATCGAATAATAAGTACCAGGCCGTGTGACAGGTATACAAGGCGGAGCTAATCCTTATCGGGGTCGATCACAACTGAAGGTCGGAGGCCGAAATTCAATTTCCGCCACGGAATGAACCGACAAGGTAACGTATTTCACGTGTCCCCCTGCAGGTGGAAGCATGCGATGGGCATGGAAGATGATAACCAATAGATAGACAAGGTGGCCTTGTAGTAGCAGTATGGCATGAGTCCGCATCGATGTATGTGTTTACCGGGATAACTGTGGTAAGGCCCCAAAAGTCCGGGGCCTAGGTACGAGTGAAGAAAGAAAGAGAGAAGTACAACAGTGCACGACGCGAGGACAGATATTGACAACCATCCCTTCTATGATACATAAGCAAGACGACTCGTACCTCACTCATAGTGCACGTCCTCCATACCATGTCCTGGAATCATCCGAGCTGGCATCTGGTGCAACTGCCTCTTCTGGCCGGTATGGTCCATCGCCAGCTAATGATTCGGCGTCTGATAAGGGCCGATCGGTACCCGCAGGCGCAGAGTCATGTGCCCACGTTGGAGGATGTGATAAATCTTGCATTTCATACGACTGCGCCGTAGTATAACTGACGTACGACGGTCGCGAATAATTGCTTGATGATGAAGGTGGCAGCATCTGGCGGAAGAGTGAGGAGAGGTTGGCGTTAGGTGTGTAGGGGAGGCTGTGAGCTGAGCAGTCGGGAACTGAGGCTGCGGCGATGCGATGGGTGAAGGTGATGGAATGTCAGTGGGAGAGTAAATATGATAGATGTGGTGATGTTTCAGGTTGCGAACGCAAAAGATCCGGTTCGGACGACATAATGAGGGTATCACGATCCTGTGATGTTTCGTCGACTTCGGGCTTAGCCGAGGGTGGCGCAAGCGGGGTCGGTTGGTAGGTTTGATGCAAGGTCAGCTCAGAGGCCGACCGAACGTGTGGTTCACGGAACATTGGTGTTGCTTCCAGGTCGGAGTGTTTATTCTTTGACATTTTCGGTGGCCGATCCCAAGCCGGTCTTTCAATCGCCACCACCCACGATTCCCTGACATGTCCTTGTCAAGTGGCGTGTATGTAGACCGGACGAACTTGTAATGAAACGCGGGGCTATCAACATGTCCGATCAGCTATAAGCGCCGTCACAGAGTGAAATCTCGGTCTTACCAAGGGCAACAAGAACTGAGAACACTACACTACACCAAAAGACGAGGTTGCTGAAAAGTATCTCCACCTCGTCAACGAAAGCCCCAGTCGTAGTGAAAAAGTTGTCGGGTGGAAATATGAATAGATCACCACCCACAGGATCATCACCAGAGATGACCCAATAACAACGATCCAGGTGATAAATGTTCCAGCTAGAGATGGCTATCAGAAGGACGATGCTCCAGGAAAGAAAGTAGCGTACTAAGTGCGTGTTCATTCCAACGTAGGTGTTGGCAGCAAAGATAGCCGCTACGGCCACGGTCGTTCCCAAATCAGCCAGCGAGTCTATGCCTTTGCCGTTCCACGATACAGCCAATCCAAGAGACCATGCCAGATAGGGAATGAAGAAAACGACCGCAGATTGGTATAGACCGTCTAGCATGTATGACCAGAACTTGAGCCGCGTATACTCTAAACCCCGAATGCCTCGGACGTATAATTCAGGGAAAGCCAATGCCGCCCTGGCGTTAATATCTTGATCGAATGCTAAACGGGCTCATGAATGATCGACGTTCCACAGAGAACAACCAAAGAAGCCGTACCTCCCAGAACTATCACGGGAAGCGCAGTAAAGACTAGGTTGTAAAGCAGAATGAAACTATAGTCATACAAATACGTGGCATCGAAGCTAGAAAGAGTCCGCGTGAACATCAACAACAGTCCAGAGAAAGCTAGACTCACTAGCAGAAAGGCATGAACCAGAACATTGCCAGCGTCCAGATAACGTTCTACGCTCTGGGCTCAACGGGATTCTCCTTGAGATGGAGAATCTAGAACCCACCTTGTAGAAGAAATTGCTGTGCATGTCAGCAATACGCTGGTAGGACCATCG
This sequence comes from Pisolithus marmoratus, assembly GCA_024613145.1. NCBI lineage: Eukaryota > Fungi > Basidiomycota > Agaricomycetes > Boletales > Pisolithaceae > Pisolithus > Pisolithus marmoratus. The sequence continues at coordinate 90,914 of JANFAE010000047.1, forward strand.
ACCATGTACGAGTAGTAGCTTAGTCAAGAATCTAAATTGGCCGAAGGCGTAGTCTGCTGACATGGCCGCTTGTGAACCCTCATGCCCAAGCAGGCCACAGCCCACGTTAGCTTCTTGAATCATCGCCACATCATTTGCGCCATCGCCGATCGATAGGGTCATAGCCTTACGCCCTTCCTTGACCTACTCAAAGCCATCAGAACGCGAATCCTCAAGTCAGTGTATTAGGCAACCCACTAGCTTCACGGTAAGTGCCTTCTGCGCAGGGGGACACGCGACAACAAACCACAGTCTCACACTGCGTGCCGAGATTGAGAAATAGAGGCTTAATGTCCGGCAGCAACGCATGCCGCAGCGTCTCGCCATCGATGACAACGGCAAAAGCAGCTTGCGCCCCTGGCACGAAACCACGCTTCTTTGGGTCCCAAGACGGCGGTCCCAATACTGATGAAATTTTATTCAGACCCGCTTCTATTTGCGCACGCGTCTCGTCTGGAGAGTCGGCTGAAAGGATCATGATCTCCATATCCTGTTTCAGAAGGTTGCAACTGAAGCCTACACAAACGGTCAGCGGATAAAAAATAATGGACCCTCGTAAAATTTCCCATCACTCACCGATCTCGATGGCGGTTTGGAGCTTGTCACCTAAAAATAGGGTCGGATGTGTCATTGTCCATCTCCTACGGCAAGGACTTACCTGTAAGAATCCACAACTTGATACCAGCGCGGTGCAGCGTTTCGATAGCCTCTGGGACCCCCTCCTGTAGCTTGTCTTCCAACGCCGTAGCTCCAAGGATCAGAAGAGACTGCTCAATCTGAGACGCAGCCTTCTCGATCTCCTCGTCCCTGTTCTTCGTTGCAGAAGACGCCGCTTCATAGGTTCTCACCCACGATAAAAACTCATCCTCGTTCAACACCCTGTAAGCAATACACAGCGTCCTTAGACCACCGTTCGCGAACATATCCATGTCTTTGCTTGTTTTCTCCTTCAGCACCTGATCGACGTCGGGGGAAAGACGCTCATAGATGACGGTGTCGGCGCCCTTGCAGTAGAGAATGATCCTGCCATCAGGAGCGCGAACGATGACACTCATCCGCTTCCTCGTACTGTTGAACTCGAGCGTCTGGAGGAGCGTGTATCGCTCGGGCTGACCCAGAACCTCGATCTCGATAGTGTCCTTGGACTTGCCCACAAACGGGAAACCGACATCCCGGGCAGCGGCAACGAGGGCAGCCTCATCTGGGGACTCCGCCTTGTACTCCAAGTAGTGCGGCTTTGTCGCAGGGTCAGGTTTATCTGCAAGCACCGTATGACAGACAGCGAGAGCACGGAAGAACGCAATGATATGGGACGCCTGCTGCGACGGACGATCTGCAATGTCTTCTGCCAGCTTCGGCGAAATAAGCGTCAGCTTGTCGATCTGAGCATACCGGTTCTTGAACAGCCGGACGAGCTTATTGACCATGTCGTCTTTGAGGGCCGCCAATTTGTGCGAAAGCTCTTCGGGGTCTATGTCGTCCCGTCCTTGTCTCTTGGCCGCTCCACGCTGCGCCTCCGTCACGCCTTCACCGTAGACAACGCCGGAGATCGAGCACTTCTGGAACTCCATCACGTTCTGTGTAAGCGTGCCTGTCTTATCCGAGAAGATGTACTCGATCTGACCAAGATCGTCTGAGATACCCCAGTTCTTTGGAACGCAAGCCGCGTCAAAGGGCTTGTAGTACATATCAACATCCTGCGCGATAAAGAATGCCTGGATAGTCTTGACAATCTCGATGGAGATGAAAAGCGAAACGGGAACGATGTTCTGAAAGGCTATCAAACAGGAGCTGCAACACTGTCAATCCCTCGACGCCATTTCCACACCGTTTACGACTCGACTTACACAAACGTCACAAGGGCATTCAAAACAGTGGAGTTGGTTGGATCGACGCCTTGTTCGTATATCTTCGTACTCGTAGCCTGAAGACCGTCCATGACACCACTGATGATGGCCGCGAGCGAACAGATGATGACCAAGAAGATGAAGTTGACAATCACGTTGAAATTAGTCTCCTTGGCGATCTTGGACTGTTTAGACGGCGTCAAACCACCATTCAGATAGATCTTCGTGTCCGGGCCAGTGAAGACAACCAAGCCGATGATCCAAGCTGTATTCCTGACGGTGCAACCACGCAACAGGAGCTCGTTGATCGTCACGCCTTCTCTACGGGGTTCACCAGGTGGTTGAGTCCTTGTATCGCAATACAGCGTTGTACAAGTACAGGTTCTGGTGGGGTGGTTCTGAATCGAGAACGAAAGACGCTTTTTCGATGTCTTCCTCCGAACTAATCGAAGACGTTGCCCGGAGAGCTTTTCGTGCCTTCAAGTTGGTCTCGCCGTCCAAGTTCTTGGTTTCCACGTAACAGAGACCGTTGGGGTCGGAGGTCGACAGAACGACGATATCAGCCGGTACTTGCTCGTTTTCCCGCAGAAGCACGACATCGCCAACCTCGAGCTTCTTCCATAGTGTCCTTTCCCATTGCGCTGTCCCGGTTGTTCTACGCTTCCAGTCAACGACGCCAATCGAAGACCGGGAAGTTACGGACTGCTGATACCTGGAAAGGGATGGGTTTTCCCGACCCCATCCGCCCACTTCGTCAGTTCGATGTAATCCTGGCGGATACGTGTGCGAATCGATGCTTTGTATGTCCTCCAGTTTACTACCGCCTCCACCGGTAAGAGGGGGTAAGCTAGGCATGCTCTCGTTGAGGTCTGCAGTGCTCAAGCTTATTCGGTCCCCGGAGCCACGCTTGGTCAGTATCACCTGCATTCCATCGCCTGCTTCTTTCTCACGAAGTTTCTGAACACCTCTTGATATCTTTCCCGGCTGATTGATGCGTAGGAGGCGTTGATACCAGGGTCGAGGGTCGGAGCGCATGTTGACGTTGCGCCATTGACCCAATTTCGTCACCGCAGACGTATTCACTTCTTCATCTACCTGTGCACGACGGTAGTCCTCTACGGCATCCTTGATAGCTGTCACTGTTAGGATGAATAGAACTGGGAGTGCAGCAGTAGATGGAGATGCCGCGCCGAACACGGAAAAAACTGCGGAACGCGGTTATGAAAGCGGGAGCGTGTTGTAGGCGAGTAACTTACGTTGGAATATCACAAGCGCCAGAAAGTAGATGTTGGCTATTCTATAGGAGTTTAGCTTGTAAAAAAAGAAGATCCACACAGCTACTCCTATCACAAAACGTACCTGTGAAATTGCTCAAACAAGTTCTTCGGCAAGAACGTCAGGAGGGTGTATCCTTGACGGATTATGAGTTTATCTCGCGATGTGAATCGTCATCATGGTGCTTACTGCTTGTCCGAACTTTGTTCCTCGCATATTGCGCGAGGGGTTCACCATGCTGATCCACCTCCGAATGTGATAGTGGAGCGTTGACGTATATGTTCCTTCGCTGTCCGGGGACCTGAGGGCCAGCCGAAGTAGCATCTGAGACTGCTGATTCTGCTGTCTTTGGTCTCTTCTCCCGTCTGAAAAAACGAGACCGTTTTGTGCGGGTAGTCTTCCGTCTCTGAGCCCGCTGTTCTGAACGAATTGACTCTGCGATGGTCGAAGCAGCTGTACGGACGGTATGAAGCCGTAAGTCTGGGTCGATAGTGTTGTCTTGTTCGTCGTTGTCCATGAATTCGTCTGGCTGCGGCTGTCGCCTGAATAGAGACATTGCCGGTATCGAGTTAATTGGACAAGGCGGGTATTCTACGAGGCCCTAAACCACCGAGTGCCAGCACGGAAGGACCGGGAATGAAAAGGAAAGGCAGTTAGACCCAGCCAACGGTTAGTAAGAAGTGCTATTAGGTGTGTGTGTCGCTGCGCAATAAGGGTGCTGTGCCGTGGAGACACGAGCTTTGTAACGTACTTTGGGTGTACCTCTTGTTGGAAGAAAAAAAAAAATAGTAAACAACAACCAAGACTTCGCCAAGAGTCCCAAGATCACTATTTCTGATGGAAATTTCACTGTCATAATCTACAGGCGAAATATTGGCGTGTCCATGTCGGTGACGGTGGACAGTTTTCAAATACACATCGTACATATTGGCAGTGCACTCGGCGACAAAACTGCCAGGCAACTCTGCGCTGCGCTGCCAAAGCCACTCAGCTTCATGCAAAAAGGCTATGAAAGGTCCATCAATCACGATTGATGATCGCTGTTGATTCCGCCATGAGGGGTGTCGCCATACATCCAATAGAACAACAGAACATGCTGCCCTTGCGTTGCTCTCCGCGACACGCGAGCGCCAGTGCAATGTTTTCTAGCCTTTCTGGACCAAGACTGGAATCGCGCGTAGAGAACAAGATATCGAACCCTCGTCCCAGTCAAGAGCTCTCTGGGTATGCACCAGACCCGTATCCAGATGCGATCTGATATGCTGATACACACCTCGTGCCAGTTCAGCGTACCCATAACCTTCGACGAATGAATTGTAGTGTCCGATAGGACCAACGTGTTTGTATGTCTGTAAGACCCCGTTTTCCCGGGGTCTGAGGTCCTAGAGCGCGAGATAACTTCCACATCTTCATCAACAGCTTCAGTGGAGATTATCGGCCCTCCAAGGTTTGTTTCATCGACAGGTGACCCCCTCTTGGAATGGTACGAATTCTATGACATCAGTATCGTGGCTACCAAACCTATCCGAGGGGCAAAGTACGGAGCATAAGAAGTGTATCGGATCCAACTCCACTTGCATCGCGAAATGCCCATCTCTGCCTCACCCACAAAAGAGGTCTTGCTTCTGGACTGGATGCGCGTATGTATGTACTTGCTGACCGTATAGACTAGGCCACATCTTCTTTCGACTTCTTAGCAGTCTACCCAAGGGAGACTAGCGTCGGTCCATTTGCACATCGACATAGCCTCTTCCTATGGAGTAGACGCTCACGCGGGAATGTTCTATCATTCCTACCTCCTCTCCTGTAACCACGCGATGGCTACTTAATTCCCTTTGCGTAATTCCACTGTAGCTCCAAGGTATGTCTACCACGAGGCCGTGATAGAAGCCACTACATGCGTTAGCCATACCTACATCGTATTGCCTGTGCTATCGTACGATGAACGTCCATATCTATCTATTCTTTGGGACGTGGTTAATGGTTTCTCAACCCCACTGTGCGGAGGTCGTTTGTGGGGCTGCTTGCTTCGGAGCTTCATTACCAGTAAAAGTTGTTCGAAGGTATCCCAATTGTGCATGTAGACTTGGTGGGCCCCGCTTGCCTTCCCGACCTGCGATGATTGTGACGGTCGGGTCATAAACAATGTTGTTCTCCTGGTGGTTCTGTGGCAAAAGAATTAAATGCACGTTCGTCGACTTAGGACCAGTCATCAACATGCATATGCATATGGCGGCAGCTATTTACAGGGCATCCAAGTGGCATATGCGAAGCGAACTGACCATGATCATCATACATAAATAAAACACCAGAAACAAAAACCTAGGTAGGCATACATAAGAAAGTGCAACTCGAGAAATCATGGCGGAAAGGAAGAGGAAAAAAAAGGATCCTCCAAACCAATAGCCTTGCGACACATGAGTGCGGCGGAAGATCTATAACATGATACGACAACAGAATCGACGACAAACAGCACGCGAGAAACAACGACGGAGAAAATGCGGGGGATAAGGGATACTTTAGGCGTCGACGCGAGAGGCACGGGTAACAAGAAAAAGGACGGGATACAAGTCGTCGACGATAGTACACAGGATTTGAACGGAGTGTACACTCTTTTGCGATAATCTCTGCAATAGCAAAGGAATTGCCATCGGCACCCGACGAACAGGGTAAGCTTCCTGAAATTAATGCTTCCATCCCATAAGATATGGAAGAATGCGACGGAAAAAATAATAATTTACTGATCCTTATGCCTCTGCTTCTGCAGCGGCTTCTGCTTCGGGTCTTCCGCAATTGTTTCTGCTGCGGGTGCTGGAGCTTGGTTCTCGTCCGTGGGGGCCTCAGCCTGGAAAACCCGGTGTCACAAATTGATTTTAGCTGTAGCAAGAAAAGGAGGGTATACCTTGGATAGTGGCTTCTTAGATCCAGCTCTTGAGACGGGTTTCTTTGCATTCGTCGACGCAGGTTTCGCTGATGCACGTGATGGTGGTTTTTCTGCCTTGGAGGCAGGTTTAGTCGACTCCGCCCTGGATGCGACCTTTGAGGCTGACTTGGATACAGGGGCAGCCTTGGATGATGGCTTTGCGTCTGCTTTGGATGCGGGCTTGGGAGCAGCCTTCGAGTCGGGTTTGGCCTACCATGTGAACCAGATCAGCATTCACACGAGTAGAAAGGAAGGCGAACACGCGATATGCGTGCAGCACACCTTTTTCGCTGGGGGGGCTTCGGCCCCGTCGATGGGGGCAGCGGCATCTTCCTCCACGTCCTTCTCCGCTGCAGAACGTTTTCTACCTCTGGCGGACTTCGGTTTGGGGTCTTTCTGGCCATCTGCGGCAGCCTCTCCATCCTGGCCATCGGCAGGTTTGGCTTTCTTCGCGCGGGGCTTGGCGGGTGGTTTCTTTGCGGGAGGATCAGCTTTTGGCTGCTCTTTTATGCGACTAGAACGCCTTGGTTCTCCAGGTGCACCTGTGGCAGGGGTTGCTGCTGCTGCTGCTGCTTTGCGGGGCATCGCAAGCTGTGGGGTGTGGGTGACTGCAGAGAAGTGGGCGGGGGACAGAGTCAGTTGTTGGGAGGGGGGGAGACGCGCTTTCAACTTGACCCTAACATAATTATTTCATGTCTGAACTTTATCTGGCCTATCAACAAAACTCGGTCACGTGACAGGGGAGCGCGTACACAAGAGACCAAATAGATTTGGGCGGATAACATCGTAATACTATACATAAAATACACTCGTTTTCGTCAGGACATCCCTAGAGTGCTTCAAGAACGGCCTCTGCACCCGATACAGTGACTCCACGAGCAGGTTCAACCTGATGGCAAGAATGGAGGTCAGACATATTGGCAATCGGGACAACGCAGACGTACTCCGAGGTATTTGACAACCAGGTCGTCCAAAACCATCGCATATCGGGCGGTGCGCAAGCCAAAGCCAACATGGGAGAGGTCCACCGAGAGACCCAGCGCTTGGGACCACTGAGCACCGCTGTCGGAGAGCGCGAGGATCTGTGCAAAAAATATTGTGAGATAGTCAGTGCCGAATAACCCTCGGAACTCTGTACCTTGTCTTTCAGCCCTTCAACACGAGCCCATCCGCTCATGACGAAAGCGTCGTTGGCAGCAAGGACTGCGACTATATCAACACCCTTGGATTTGAACTCGTCATATCTTTCGAGAAAGGGGGGGAGGTGGTTGACGTGGCAGGTGGGCTGTGAGAGTTTGATGACGACCTTACCACTCCGAAGATAAAACTTACCGTAAACGCCCCTGGGACGGACACCAGCACAACTTTCTTTCCGGCAAAGAAATCAGTAGTGGTGATGGTGACCGCTGCAAGTACCCCATCAAAGTGAGGGAATTTACTTCAAGTCTGTAGATAAAAACGTACGTGCACCACAAACGAGCTAAACACGTATGAGCTGGTGAGCGCGGAGGCGAACAGAAGTGCGTGAGACTCACGGGGTCGTCTTGTTCTGGGGTGTATGGGATGTAGCTGAACGTGCCAGCGGGTACTCTGTCACCGACAGCAATCGTTGGGGTGGCCATGTTGAACAAGAATTGGGAAGTGGGGCTGATGGGCTGGCGTAGATTATCTATTATATTTAGTAGGCGCATCTTGGCTTAGCTAATGTTGTTGGCACCATCATCTCGTCAACGTTCCGCCGACGAGTGCAACGTTGCAACAGTGCGAGTGGGTCTAGTATGCAGATTATTCACCCGCTGCGACGCATTGCAAACAAGGCTTCTGGTTCCTGTATGTGAGTAGTTTTCCATCTTTGCTTGGGGGAAGGCCTTGGTCTGCTCGAGGATGAATAGACAGAAAATACTGCTCTAGAATTATCAAGAGCACTGCGTGCAGTCCATCTTGCCTCGCATTGATTTAAGCTTGCATCTAACTTCTTCTCAAGTGCTAGGTAGCTATGGTCGCACTCATCCACGTGTACATAAAGTACATAAAATCGAACCATTTGAACGAGTCCTTTCTTCGCGAGTTCGCAGTGGATGTCATTACTTGTGCAATTATCAGAAAGGTCGAGATCCCATGGACACGTGCCCCCTCTCTAGTCCGTGAGCTAGCACATGGGCTATACATGGAGGACGGATGCAGTCATAATTAAAAGATGGGGAGCTCAGCGTACGTGGTAGAGGCGGGTAACGTTCGCTTCCGAGGTACGTGATTATTCCGGGATACCGATAGTCCCATCTGCGTAAATGGAGAACTGACAATGAGCAACATGCCCCTGTGAGTTGCCCTTCCGCCTGAGGCAAGAAAGATACTCAGCAACCAAGAGCTCCTGGGGTAGGAGGACCCAGCCACGCTGGATATCCCTGCCGAACTGTTCATAGCTATGACTGTGCTCGCCATCAAAACAGGCTGCTTAAGTGAGACAGCCCCTACTTCTCTTGCCCATGCTATCACTGCGCCAGGAGCCTTGAACACTTATGCAGTGTTCAGGCGCAAACTGTCAAAGTACAAAGTGTAAAATTCACAAGTAGCAAAATGCAGAAGTCCTAAGTACAAATGCCGACGTCCGAAGTAAAGAATGCAAAACTCCCAAGCAAGAGATAGAAAACTCCCTCCAACTCGAGCGCCAGCACAAATCGGCGAATCCGGAGGAGCATGACCGACGTTCCATAGCATAGCTATACTAACTTTGGTTAGGTATGGTTGATGTCAAGTCCATATGCACAGTGCAACATGTTCCTTCTCGGTTCACGGCCCAGAGGGCTTCCAAATTCGTTTCCACGCCCGTAGGCGAATCCCAGGCGAGTTGGTTAGGGGTTCAAATCCTTACTACAACCGCGATTATGTACTGTCTGTTACACTATTAACATCTCATTCGATTCAGACCTTTTCCGATGGTCCCACTGACCGAGCTCGGAAGACCGGTTCGCCTTGGCCTTTCCTTCTTCACAGCCCCGTTTACTACTCTGCGTGGAACTTAAAAATGTCCATGGATGAAACTAATCCCCTATTAGAAGACTCTCAGGCAGTGACGAAGACTCCTCTGCCTAAAACACAGCTGGGGCTTGTGTTGTTCGTTCTTTTCACTGAGCCCATGTCAGCGCAATACATCTTCCCGTTCATAAATCAGGTGAGTGAAATTGTGGAAGATCACCGCAGAGCATCATGAAGGCTGACTGGACGACACGAACCTTCGATGGTTTCCGTTGCCTACCAATATCATCGTGTAGCTAATAAGAGAGTTAGGCGTTACGGGTGGGGACGATCGCAAAATAGGATACTATGCTGGCATTATTGTGAGTAGGTCTCTAGTGATTCTCTTCCTTGTTGCGTTCGGCTCGAATGCAGTTTCATGAAATATACTTATATATCTATGTCCTCGCGACTTTCGATTAATCTGCCTGCAGGAATCCCTGTTTTATGGTTACTCAAGCACTGACTGATCTTGTACCTGGAGTCGCCTATCCGACCACATCGGCCGCAAACCCGTTTTACTTGTCGGTTTGATGGGTCTGAGCGTAGTCCGAATTTGTGTTTTGGACTATCCAGAATGTTCTTGGCGCTCGTCGCAAGGTAAGAACACCTGAAATGCGCTCTGCTTCTGGCCAAATCTAGACTTTGGTTATAGTCGGTGTATTGCTGGAGCCTTGAACGGCAATGTTGGCGTGATGAAAAGCATCATAGGCGAAATAACGGACAACACGAACATGGCCCAGGCATTCGCACTCATCCCTATTACCTTCTCCATTGGTGCTTCAATCGCGTACGTACACAACTTTCCGTGCCCTATTGGGCGCCTAAGATTCAAAACCTTGACAGGCCCCTTATCGGTGGTAGTTTAGCGAAGCCACATGACCGTTGGCCTAAGCTTTTCTCGGGGTCGTTCTGGGTGCAATACCCGTACTTCCTTCCTTGTGTTGTGTCTGCATCATTCGCTGCATTTTCCTTTTTCATAACTGCACTATTTCTGGAGGAGGTGAGCCAGCGACACATACCATGTTTAACAGCTATCCATCTCAAATAGCCACAGCCGTCGAGGCGATGCGGGAAGGTCCCGCAGCCAGAGATATCCCCAATAAATGCTCTAGTTGGCACCCCGGGTGACGAAGATGCCACCCCTGTACCGATCCGTACCCTGCTCAAAACTTATTCGGTGATGATAGTCATCGCAAATTACAGTGTACTGGCTCTCGTCAACATTGGTTTCTTCGCCCTTGTACCCTTGTTTTATGCAACCCCTGTTGAAGTTGGGGGATTGGGACTCTCGCCATTCGCCATCGGCGTGTGCATGACGGTATTTGGCATCGGCAATGGCTTATTTCAAATGCTCTTTACGGCTCGGGCAATAGATTGTTTCGGTGAAAAGAGGATGTTTTGTTCGGTCGTGCTTGCATTCTTCCCGATGATTTCTACCTTCCCAATTATGAATTGGGTTATTCGAGTTCAAAACGAAGTTGGCCCGGTCATCTGGGCACTCATCTTAGTTCAGCTACTCTTGTGGGCAGTGGTTGATATGGCCTATGGTATGTACATACCCATCACTCAACATAGGTGAGCAGAGCGGTTGACAAATTACAGCTGTTATCTTTGTCTTTGTCACGAGGGCTTCGCCGAACAAGCACTCGCTCGGCACAATGAATGGTCTCAGCCAAACTGCGACGTCAATTGCAAGGGCAATCGGGCCAGCAACGTTCACATCACTGTTCGCATTGTCAAAGGAATACAACTTACTTGGAGGAAACCTGGTATACGTTGTGTTTCTGATCCTTTTATGTCTGTTAGTCTTCTTATCGAGGCGTCTTCCGGAGTTAAAAGAAGACGCCGGGTATAAAGCAAAGCTGGCTCATTCGAGGCAGTCGATGCTGCAGGACACTTAGGATGATTTCTTCCTGGTATGTCACGTGCGCAGCGCCATGACAGCAGCTCGGACAGGAGGATGTCATAGATGCATTTTTAACACGTACTACCTTGTGATAGCACCCGACTGCTCAGTCATGCACATATTATACATGTTCTAGTCATAATTATGGTGCGTCCTCCCTTACGAAGTGCGCCCTCCCGATTTCTACTTTTTCTTGCCTACATATTAAGTTCAGCACTCCAATACCATATAGTATACCAAAATTTAACCGTGCTTGTCAGATCAAAGTATTCCACTCACTACAGATATGTACGTATTATGTACATAGTCTGCCTTTGTTATTCGTTCGAAAAAACCTGCCGTCGGCTGCGAGTATTGCGTGCTATCGTTTCATTGTGCCCACCCACTCTCACCAGACAAATTGTAAGTTCCGTTCTTTCAATTCAGTAATAACTCTACAAACCCCAGGTAGTAGTGCTAGTCGTGACTCTAGCACGGGCGCATCATGGACGAACTCGCTCACGCGCGTGCTAAGTTGGCGCGGTTGCAATCCACCGAGCGGACACTCGTTGAACAACTCGTGGCCATTCGGGCGGCCATTGCGACTCAGAGGTATGAAATCAATAGACTTGTCGAGGAACGACGCTCCCTGATCAATTATCTTCCTACCGAGCTCCTCATGAGGATAGTGAGCTTCCTGCTGACACGCAGCGGCGAAGCGCCATCTCAATTCCCTATGCAAAGAAAGAATTTGGCTGGGGTGTCACGGCTCTGGCGGGATTTGATCTTGAACACCCCCAGTTTCTGGAGCGATATTGTGTTGACGAATGATTCCACCACGAAGTCCTTATTGACACAGTTGAAGAGGAGCTGTGAATATCCTCTTGATATCACGATTCAGTCCACCTCTCCTGACAATCCGGACACATTATTGGATATTCTTATTCCAAGCACAAGCCGTTGGCGTAGTCTCAGTGTCCAGGGCTTTAGAGGCGATGTCCTCCACAGCATTATATGCAAGCTCGACCGGCTCGAATTTCCCTGCCTTGAGGACGTGTCCATTAGTCTGGCGGGTCACAGCTATCCTCGGTTTCTCTTACCCGCATGCTCCCCTGCTCTCAGGCGCTTGAACCTGTCACGGTTATATTGGACTGAGGACTTTTCGACTATCACTACGACACTGACGACGCTCAGCTTATCGATTGCTGCTATCTGTGACCAGTCACCCCTTACTGGTATCCCCACCCAATCTTTAACCACGCTCGTATTCACTGACTGCGATCCAAGACACAATGAGGATTGGGTGCTTGAACGAGACAGTCTCTACTTCCCACTTCTGCAGAGGCTTGTGCTGGACACGGTCAATCCCCACAGGTTTTTGGATGCCGTTGTAATGCCAAAGCTCGACCACTTTGAATACACCCATCACCGCGGTTCTATCTTGGGTGCCTTTGGATCAAAATTTAGCCATGTCCGACATTTTACTTCCAAAAATAGCAAATATATACCCGAGTGGGGCCTTGTGACATGCCTGCTCTGTCAGGCCTTCTCTGGGGTGTGTCATGCAACCTTGCCCGCCAGCCACATACGTCCTTTCTTGGTGGATACTTCGCACTCTGATGTCCCCGTAGACAACTGGGAAAGCCTTGAGCGATTGTCCATAATATGTGTAGAGTAGTAGCTCGATCGTGAGAATGATTGATAAGATAATGATTACTTCCCTCGCCCTATAGGCTCGGGTATTTATACTGTGTGAGAACATTATTCTAGAATAGTCTACTACAGTATGGAATGTTCAGCTACCTCTGAGCTCTTTGTATGGAATGCCAGTACCTTCTATGCGATACCAACACTCCCCCTCAAGCTGGGGTCATACCCATTTCCTTGGTATGCCTCTCGTGCTTGTCTCTAGGTAGCGCTTTAGTAAATATATCGGCTGTTTGGTACCTGTCAGAACAATGACAAATTTCGACCTTCTTTTGGTCAATCTTCTCACGCGTGTAATGGTGAGATATGTCGAAGTGCTTCGTCTGTGCGTGAAATTGGGGATTGTAAGCTAAGGCTCGCGCTCCCTCACTGTCCATCATTATTTTAGTAGGCTCCATTTGTCTGTACCCCAGCTCTGCATATAGTTTCCGTAGCCATACGCATTCTCGAGTACATTTAGCCAGCGCGGCATATTCCGCTTTGGTTGTTGACAGTGCGATTAAGGTTTGCTTCTTCGAGCCCCAAACAATGGCTCCCCCTTGAGCTAAGAATACATAGCCTGTGATAGATGTGCGGTTCTCAGTATTGGCAAAGCTTGCGTCTACGTACCCTTGAAATATTTGGGTAGTAGTACTGCCTTCCTTTGCTCTATACACTATACCGTAGTCCTGTTGGAGTATTATGCAACCGGCCATTGTTGGCACGTGTTTGCTAGATTACATAATCTCTTTGCATCGCACATAGTACTAGATAATTTTCCTAGTCCCTCAGTAGCTTGCCAGACTACTGAGGGTGAGTACCATTTACTTAGGTTCTTTCCTACTTACTGATACCCTGTAGTTACCCTACAGGTAGATACTAATATAATAGTAGCTTGCCAGACTACTGAGGATACCTACAGTCTTCTCCAGGTTCCCTCTGCCAATAGCAACAACCTCCTTTAAGTCCTTTGTCCCTTGTAGGTACCTTAATATTCTTTTGGCCGCAACCCAATGCCTTAAGTCTGGGTTCGCTGTGAATGAGGCCAATCTATTTACGGCATAGGCGATGTCAGGTCGTGTGGCAACCGCAGCATACATCAGAGATCCAATCAGGGAAGCATACTTATTTTGGTTAGTCGCTTCTCCCCGTTCCTCCTCCGGGAACATCTGAACCTTCGTGTCCACAGGTGTCCTTACACTGTTTGCGCTCTCTAGCCCTTGCACCTGTAGTATAGAATCTATGTACCGTGTCTGCCCTATGAACAATGTCCCTTTGGCCCGATCATGTGTGATTTCTATACCGACTATTTTCTTAGGGTCTCCAAGGTCAGTAACCTCAAACATAGACTGTAGTTGTGCTTTTAATGATGTCATAAGCCCCTGTCCCGACGTGAACAGTAAGAGATCATCTACCCATACGGTAATGATTTCTATTCCTTCTGTTGTCCGCCGGACATATGCACAAGGGTCTGACCATAGGCGCTTGAATCCGCCTCGCACTAACTGTTTATTCAGTTCGATGTTCCACTCTCTTCCAGATTGCTTCAGCCTGTACAATGTTTTTATTAGCTGGCACACGCGTTGTGTACCGTCCTCGAAGCCTTCGGGCTGTTTCATATAGACTTCTTCTTTTAGCTTGCCATTTAGGTAAGCCCCCTTTACGTCCATCTGTTGGATCTCCCAGTCCTGGGAAACCGCTAATGCTATTATTGCCCTTATTGTCTCCAGCCTCACTACCGGTGAGAATGTATCCATATAATCCATCCCCGGTATTTGTGAGTACCCTTTTGCTACTAGGTGCGCCTTATATTTCTCTAATCTGCCTTCTTTATTATACTTTCGAATGAGGACCCATTTGTTGGATACCGGTGTCCTACCCTTTAGTAAGTCGGTTAGTTCCCACATCCCCATTTGGTATAATTGATCTATTTCTGCTTTGACAGATTTTTCCCACTCTGGCCATTTGGGTGAGTCATGCGCCTCCTTCAGCATTCTCAGGTTGTCAGGTAAGGCACTACTTTCATTTAGTGCTGCATACACTAACACTGATCGTTCTATAGGGCTTTCTTCGAGTTCTCCCTCGTCGGGGTCTCAAGATAATTCTGGTGAGTCATTGCTTTCGTTATCTGACAACTCTGGCATAGGGTCATTGAGCGCCCGGTAGTCTTTTACTACCCTGGGCCTGTTACTTCTTCTCTGGTAAGTGTTACTGTCGTTGTCTGTCTGTTTTCGTTTACTGATGCGTTCTTGATCTCTTTTAGCTTCGTCTCTGTTGTTCTTGGTATCCTGCACATCCCTATCAGCCACGCTCTCGGGCTCTGGCTCCCCCTTGCATGGCATACCGTCTTTCAAGGTGGGTGGAGCTTTGGGCGAACTGACAGGATCTTTCAGAAACTGAAAATTATGGGAAGTTTTGATGGATCGGGTGTGGGCATCATAGAAACGGACAGCATGGGGGCTGTCTAAGAAACCCACGAAGGTGAGTTGTGTGGACTTAGCGTCCAGTTTGTTGATACTGACGCTTTCATTCATTATCCACACAGGGCAACCAAATTCCTGGAAATGCGACACATCAGGACAATGTCCCGTCCACCTTTCATATGGAGTCGCTCCCACCAACGCTCATGTGTGGGAACGGTTACGGACATACGCTGCGTGGGTGACTGCCTCGGGCCAGAGGAATGCAGGAACGTTTCCTGCAATCCTCATGGCACTGTAAAGATTGTTGTTAAATGAGTGTGGGAGGAGGCTAAAATAGGCTCCTGTTGGAAGGGGTCTCAGTTCGACCCAGGAGGCTAGAATTGCCTGGTACAGAGTCAGGGAGGCAGAGAAAAGACCAGAAACATGCCCAAAAATCCAGAAGAGACTCAAGAAAACATTTATAGAACATCAGAGGACAGAGAAACAAAAGTCCACCTCTGCTTCGTCTATATTTCCGGCTTTTCGTCTATGGTGGATCGTCTATTATTGTTTCTAAGTATGTACAGGTGCTCGAAGTACTCGCGCGGGCTTATGTAAGCCACAATGCGTCCAAACACGAAGTAAAAGATAAAGAAAAAGAAAGAAAACAGACCAGTAAGTAAAAACAATGAAATAAAACAAAATACCTAGTGGAGAGGATACTCTCCCTACATCCGAGGGTGGCTTTGGATAGTGACTGTCCCCAGTCACCACCTACCGAGCTGTATCACAAAGCGAGACCAGGGATATCCTCCTCGAAACAAAACTTGAAGTCAAAACTCAAAAACGCGAACTCAAAAGCAAAAGAGACCACAAAGAAAACAAACATGAACAAGAAGGGGTACCCATGCAGCAGGAGAGGGCGCCAGAGTGGCCTCGAGGGGCAACGAGGGGACTCGAGGGGGTGGCTTCGAAGACGAGAGTGACTTGAGCCTAGACAGGCCTCGGAAGGTGACTTGAGGGGGAAGGACAGCTGTGCAAAGGGGCAATGCAAGCCTTCGAGAGGCTCTGATGAGCCTCGGGACTCTACTCGAGGGTGGGACTGGGCTCGAAGTGGCAGATCGCTCTCGAGGGGGACACGGGACTCTCGAACTCGAAAGGCACTCTGGGGTAGTCTTGGGGTTGACTCAGAGCTCAAAGGGGAAGGCTTTGCTGTCAAAATCACAGCCTCACGAAGGAGGGGCAAGGTTCTGCAGGGGGCTCGAGATCCGAGGGTGGCTTCGACAGAGCCCTCGAAGCAGTTTCGAGGCAGGGGGAACAAACCTTCGAGCACTCTAACAACCTACTGAGTGCACACACGACTGCCAATCCTCTCTCAAGCTACGAAGCAGGTGTGGGAGCTAAGTCACCAGCCTGCTATCCGGGGCACACTGCCGTGGCTAAGCCACAGTGTGCCACGAGCCTGCATAAGTGACTCGGCAAGGAAATGAGCTGCTCGAAGCAAGCTCGGGGGAGAAAGGGAGGTCCTTTGAAGTTCGAGGGGATGCCTCGAAGGGGAAATGAGGGGGGAGCTTCGTGCTCGAGTGCGCCTCCCTGGGAGCATCTTCTAGAACGAGACCGAGAGTGCTCCACAGGGGTATTCCAAGAGTAAGAAACCAAACAGATAAAACCAACATATATTTCACGAAGTGAATATGACACGAGCAGGGAGGGTGTAGGGGTATGGGTGCATCTGAGGGAAGCGTCTATGTCATGATTGTCTCGACAGGTCTCGGAAGGCGTCTCGATAGGTCTCGGAAAGCATCTCAAATACGTTACAATTGCGTCTTGGTAGGTCTCCGAATGCGTCTGGAATACGTTAAGATTGCATCTGGAACTTGTTATGATTGCATCTCGTCTGGATCTCGGAAAGTGTCTCAAATACGTTATGAAGAGGGCACGTCTAGAACACGTTATGAACGTGTCTCGAAAGGGGAACAAAGCGGGTGCGTCTGGAATATGATACAATTGCGTCTCGAGAGGGGAACGAAGTGGATACGTCTGGGATACAATACAATTGCGTCTTGAGAGGGGAACGAAGTGGATACGTCTGGGATACGATATGATTGCGTCTCGAAAGGGGAACGAAGCGGATACGTCTGGGATACAATACAATTGCGTCTCGAGAGGGGAACGAAGCAGATATGTCTGGGATACAATACAATTGCATCTCGAGAGGGGAACGAAGCGGATACGTCTGGGATACAATATGATTGCGTCTCGAATATGTTACGACTGTGTCTGGAACACGATATGAATGAGGGTGCGTCTCGAACACATTACGACTGTGTCTCAGAGGGTTGCAGAATGCATCTCAAATATGTTACAAACGAAGCAAATGTGTCTAAACGAAGCATCTATGTCACAAATGCGTCTCGAAAGGGTCTGGAATGCAGCTGGGTCTCGAAGCAGCTGGTGGGGTCTCGACAGGGCTTCGACTGACTCTAAGATGATGGGAAACAGTTCCCTACAGCTCGAGAGGGAGCTAAAACGCGAGGGAGAGTGCCAGGGAGCATAAGCTGTGGCAGGGGAGGAGGACGGCAGCACGCTGGGGAGGAACCGCTCAACAGAATGCTACAAAACTTTGGAGAACGGTAGATGCAGGCCAGGAGAGCTGGGAGAACGAAGAAACATGGGAAACCGCGCACTCAGTCCCGAGTTATTCCAATTTTCGTCCTACAGAGCCTTTCTCCACAAAAATGAGAATATCTCCGGAAGTACTGAAGCAGACGCGACGAAAAAGGCACCGTTCGAAAGGTCTCATCGGGTAGGATCAGAATCCCGAAAAGCGAGAGGTCCGGCGCGTCTGGTCACGAGATATCGCGTGCACGAGCTCGAAGGTAGGAGGACAGCAGTGTGTTGGCAAGGAACCACTGGGCAGAGTGCTACAAAACTCCGGGACATCGTAGAGGGCATCTAGGGGTGCTGGGAGACCAAAGAAACGAGAGGACCGGCGCACCAAATCCCGAGCTATGCCAAAAACTGCCCTACAGAGCCTGTCTCCACAAAATGGGCAATATCTCCAGAACTACTGAAGCAGACGCGACGAAAAAGACACCGTTCGAAAGGTCTCGTCGGGTAGAATCAGGGTCCAGAAAAGCGAGAGGTTAGGCGCGTCGGTTCTCGAGAAAACGCGTGTACAGCTCGGGGGTAGGGGGAGAAGTAGGGTTACCAAGCAAAACAGCCCCCTCGTGGTGGGCTCCAGATGAAGAGAATTAAAATGAAAGTGGAAGGAGACTAGGGGAGTCTCCTGTTGGTGATGGTGGGGTCAGTTCGACCCAAGAGGTTCTAGTGCTATGGAACACGCCCTGTGAGTGAGGAGATGGGGAGGAAATAAATGAAAACCGCTTTCGAGACTCTGTAGGGTTCGAGAGATAACGTCTAAAGAATGTCCGAGGCTGGGTAAATATTCCGCCGGGCTTCGTCTTTCGTCTTTCTGCGTCTCTGGTATTTCGTCTATTATTCGATGATGTACTGTGGTGTAACTACAAAGATTTGACTTGCACATGGCTTATATAAGCCACGACACAGCCAAACACAGAATCAAAAGCACTGAATAAAAATATAGTAACAATAAAAATCAAAACCAGCTAGTGAAATAAAGCAAATATACTGAATCCTCCAGTAGGGAGATTATTTTCCCTACAGCACGAGCAAGTTCACCCAGCATTCGGTTAAAATGCTCTGCTACACCATTCTGTGCTGGTGAATACGGTGCAGTGACCTGTAGGTCAATGCCTGTGTCGCGGCACCAGGTAAGTAGTTCGTTATTGATATATTCTTTTCCGTTATCAGTGCACACAGCCTTCGTTCGACGTCCCAGTTGACGTTCGAGGTACATGAGGTATTCTTTTAGTTTGTTGGATGCTTCTCCTTTACTAACCATGAACCGAACTTCACAGTATCTGGTTGCATCGTCTATAAAGGATATGTACCAGTGCGTGCGCCCACTCAGGGCTTCCGTTCGAGCTGGTCCCCACACATCGGTATGTATCATTTCTCCCGGTGTTGTTGCTCTTGGTGCGGACTTTTCTGGAAACGGCAGCCGAGTCTGCTTTGCTTCTATGCACGCAGGACAGTCGCTGATCGATGATGGCACTACAGTAAGGCCGTCAACTAACCGTTCGCATTGTAGGCGTTGGAGTCCTTTGACTCCAACATGCCCGAAACGCTTGTGCCAGTCGTCCCAGGTTCTTGCCTGGTATGCGTGTTCTGCAGGTTTATACCTGCGCACGCGTAGTTCATATATCCCGTCATGTATCTTAGCTATAGCAAATAGATTTTGGTTTTGATCATACAACTTCATCTCTCCCCCCCCGGAAATAGAGGAGCCGCCTTCTTTATCAAGGCGTGTCAATGAAATTAAATTATGTACAGCGTCAGGGGCATATAGTACATTCCACAATGTGATGATGGAAGTTCTATTACCTATTCGTGCCTGTAGCACAACTGTCCCGACTCCGTACGCTGTAATTGTGTGATCTCCGATACCCCGGATTACTTTTTGTATAGGGACCATATCCCTAAACATTATCTTATCTTTAGCTATGTGTGCCGTACTCCCTGAGTCGGCTACCCACATGTACCATTCAACACGCTCGTCTATTCCTTCGTACGATACATTGAATGCACTATTATTAGTATTAGTACTACTACTGCTAGATGTCCAGTTCCCATCTGCATGTAGTACCTGTTCGTCGTCCTGTATGTCACATGTAGGCAATTCTGTGATTGAGGCAAAATTAGCCTGTCCAGGTTTAGCCCTTTTAGGCGACCTGCCATGCTTTTTCCAGCAGTCGTCTTCCGTGTGACCTAACTTTTGACAGTAGCCACATTTGGGCTTCCCCTTATGACGGCACTTGTCAGTCGTGTGGTTATCGTGTCCACAGATACTGCAGGATTTTGTAGGCTCTTTCCATTTGTTATTTACTTTCTTCTGAGTAAATAACGTTTGTTCTTGCAGTGTACCTTGTCTGCGCTTGAATTCATCTACCAGTACTGCCGTAAGTTCTTCAACAGTTACTGAGTCCACTCCTTTCCCAGCTATCTGGCCTGCCATGTATGATGTGGTAAACATCGTCCAAGACTCCAGCATATTTAATAATAGAATGTCTTTGAACTCGTCGTCCAGGACTGGTTTCCCCATGGCTGACAGGTCATTCCACATCCTTTTGAGTTTATTAATATGCGCCACGACATTATCACCCTCTGGACATTTGGCATTCAATAACTCTCTCTTTGCAATGAGAGCGGTTTGAACGCCACGTGTCTGATGAGCCATTTTAAGATTTTCCCACATCTGTGCCGCTGTCTCAGCATGCATGATGTGGTCCATCTGTTGGTCATCTATATTTGTTAATATGAGGGTCTGCATGATAAGATCTTCTTCTTCCCATGCCGTTATCTCAGCACTGTTGCTAGAGTCCTCCTCCAGCTTTGGATAACTTCCCTCAGCGTACTTAAAGACCTTGTGCAAGCATAGGAATTTCTGCATTCGAATCCACCATGCATGCCAATTATTGTCTTTAAGAGTATCTACCTTGTAAGATGAGATGGTGCCGAGGTTCTGTACCCTACTACTGGTTCCACTAGCATTGTTTGTATTTGTTGTTACATTAACAAAGTCGTCAGCGCTTCCCGACATAGTGACATGAAGTTTTTAGATAGCGTTTGATAGAGGTAGTGTATATAGCGACGAGCCGGGGCTCATAACCTGTAGAGTAGTAGCTCGATCATGAGAATGATTGATAAGATAATGATTACTTCCCTTGCCCTATAGGCTCGGGTATTTATACTGTGTGAGAACATTATTCTAGAATAGTCTACTACAGTATGGAATGTTCAGCTACCTCTGAGCTCTTTGTATGGAATGCCAGTACCTTCTACGCGATACCAACAATATGTGACAGTCAGGCATGGGTCCAGCACGTCGAGGCTCTTCCCACGAGGCTCAACAAGCGCTGGCAGTTGGGTCAGCCACTATTGCATTTGCAGTTTGTAGGTTTATGGGATCCCTGGCTGGTAAACATAGAAGGTTTTCCCCACCTTTACTACCAGTTGCGAGATTGTTGCATCATAGAGTTTAAGGGCCTGTGGTTGTCTCGAGGCTTACATCTGACTACGGATCGCATTTTCTTATATATAGTAAGTGGCTTGTTTGTTTTATGGATGAGGCACTAGGAATAATGATTGTCAGAGGGTGGATGACGAGAACACTGTCATCCTGGGTGGCTGGTGGACCATGCGCCTTGAGCTTATGGATGTCATCTGGCCCCCAGAGGAAAGGCTATCTTTGTTCCGAACCCGCAACCTGGATGCAGTTGGTGAACTTGTGAAATTGTTACTCGTATTTACATCTCTGTAGCTGAGCTAACAAACAGTTTGACATTCTATCCTAGGGCCAGTGACAGAAACCGTAGGACACAACCGGTAACACAGAGGTGCTCTGCAACCCTCTTCATTCTGTATGATAGGCTAGGAGGTAGTAAACAATTGTTCCACCTCAGGCAGTACACAGAAATGTGCCGTTTCTTCTGACAATCTCCACAAAGATTCAATGGGTTAGTAATGTATGTGATGCCTATCGACTCGGCAGCAAGTCGTCTGGTTATACTGGCCTGTGTTACGTGCAATACAACCACGTGTGGTAGTATGCCATAGATGTCAGTGGTCACCCCAGCAGAAGCATAGTAGAGATGGAAAGCGTATCCCTTCACACTTTGTCATGTAGAGCTGGTTTGCTCACAAGTCAATTTTACAAGTCTTTGCTGGTGCATCTCCAGCGTCCACTACTTTGGGCGAAGGTGGTAGTATGTGTAGGTAGAACTAGGTCAACAGAGGTAAGCTTTGCCCCTTCTGGGGCAACTTTCTCGAGCGAAGTATGTATCTGTAATCGTCACAAAGTATTCACAACGAAGCTGTAAGCAGAAGCAAAATTTACTCACGCTTGCTCAAAAGAACTCGTCGACAACTTTAGGGGCAAGCAACCCAGTATTAGGACCAAGTGATGTGGTAAACAACTTTTCAACAATGGAGGGTATATACTGCACTGTGTGAGCATTAGATAGGATGAACAGTAACTTGAAGCATATACTTCTGAGGGTTTCCTTGGTGTATGAGTTTAAAAGCCAGATTAAACGTGGTGTAAAAAAAAGGCATTATTTCATGGGATCGAGCATGTCGACAACATCCAACCAAAGTAGGAGCCTTGTGAGCCACATCTACACCACGAAACAATGCAAATGGAGATGGTGCACTCGCAACAAATACTCAACTAATCATTTTTTTTCAGTCAAAACCCATCCCCGACCAAGCACACAGGGACTATACAGACGTGTAGCTCACAAATTAGCCCATAGACATATCATCCGTGCAGAGTAAATAAGGCATACATGGTGCAGGACAATCGGTACGATCACATACGTTTGTATGTTGATTCGTGACTCGCATACATATCCCAGTTGCAATGCTGGTGTGTGATGAAATACTGCCTTGGTAGCAGTTCACTCCGACAGTGCCGGGCACTAGTCCTAGTCGCCGTGGTCGAGATGGAAATACTAATCGTCATTTACCAGCCTTTTCGTACTACCTTTAGCTATAGGATGGCAGATCGCAACGAAGCTGTAGGCAGAAGCAAAGTTTACCCAGCTAAAGCGTCGCTCATTCAAAGAACTCATTGAGTCGAGTCAGTTGCAACACGTGTACATAGATAACATCGTCACTGCTTTACACCCACTCTCCGACACCATAGACATTGTAAGTTCGCTTCACCGTGCTCATGTCAGTTAGATTCCCTGCACAACTCAATGCTAGACACGGTTGCAGCACGGACACATCATGGACGAACTCGCTCACGCGCGTGCGGAATTGGTACAGTTGCAATCCACCGAGCGAATGCTCGTCGAACAGTTCCTGGCCGTTCGTATAGCCATTGAGACTCAGAAAAGCAAAATCAATAAACTTGTCGAGGAACGATGCTCTCTGATCAATCGTCTCCCCATCGAGCTCCTCACGAGGATATTGAGCTTCCTGCTGACAAGCGATAACGCGGACCTTTCTCCTTATATTTTGCCCACACTGAGGAGGAGTTTGGCTAGTGTTTCACGGCTCTGGAGGGATTTAATCCTGAACACTCCTACCTTCTGGAGTAAGATTGGATTGATACACAATTCCGACTCGAAGTCCTTGATGACACAGCTGAAGAGGAGCCGTGAACACCTCCTTGATGTCGCGATTCTTTACATATCCAAAGGCAGCCTGGACGCATTATTGGACATTGTTATTTCTAGCGCAAACCGTTGGCGTAACCTCACCCTTAAAAATTTTGAAATCAGTATCTTCTCCGACACTATACGCAAGTTCAATGGGTTCAAATTTCCCTGCCTCGAAAATGTTTCCATAAATCCATGTTACTGTGGTTATCCACAGTTTCTTTCACCTACACACTCGCCTTCCCTCAGGCATCTGGATCTAGGGCAGTTATCGACTTCCGAGAGGTTTTCGATGACCACTACCACGCTGACGACGCTCAGCTTGTCGATCAAGTCGTCAATCCCCAATCCGTCATTTTTTTCGCACATCCCCACTCAATCGTTAACAGCGCTTACAATAACTGAATTCGAAAACGAGGCTTGGGTGCTTGGGCGGGACACTCTCTACTTCCCGGTTCTCCGGAGGCTTTTACTGGACGTCGTTAATCCTTACGTGTTTATGGATGCCATTGTGACTCCAACGCTCGAGCATTTCGAGTACACTCACCGTCCCGATTCTGCCTTCAGCACTTTTGGATCAAAATTCAACCACGTCTGTCATTTTACTTCCAAGCCCAGATCTCACTGGGACGAACTTAAGGACTCAGATGTATATGCGCTCTGCCAGACTTTCTCTGGAGTGCGTTATGCAAGTCTGCCTGCAATTGACATAAAGCCCATCTTCATGGCTTCCTCAGCAGACAACTGGGAAAAACTCCAAAGTTTGTCCATAATATGCGACCATCATGACGGGTATTGGGATGTTGATGCTCTTGCCAAATGGCTCGGAAAGCGCAAGCTCGGCTTGCCACCAGTGCACGTGCAGCTTATAGGTTCAGATGATGCCCAGATGGAGATAGAAACATTTTCCTCCCATTACAACCAGTTACAGGATTTATGCATCCTGGATTTTAAGGACATGCGGCTGTCTGACACCTTGCGTCTATCTATGGATGGCGGCTTCTTAAATGTAGTAAGTGGCTTGTTTGTTTTACGGATGAACTACTGAGAAACACGATTGTCAGAGGGTGGATAACATAGAGTGTGTCACTTTGAAGAACTGGCGGGAACTATCCCTCGAAAATGTCGACCTTCTCTGGCTCCGACACGAAACGCTATCTTTGGTCAAAACCGTCTCTGCAGAAGCGCTTGTTGACCTTGTTAAATTGTTCTTGATATTTTCAGGACGTGCGTAGTTCAGCTAGCATTTTAACAAGATACCATATCCCGCTGAAGGGCCAGTAACTGAAACTATGGGAGGTTTCTGTCGATGATACCACCGCACGCTGCGATAGTCCTGCACGACTCAACACCTCTATATTTCGTACCAGTCTTATGTTACACAATTCACTTCTATGTACCCGGACATCATGCTGGAACTGTCGTAATGTTCCTTAGTCGTTTGCATGATGCGGTAGGATCTGAACAGTGCCCAGTGGCAGTGAACATTGAGACCCTAATGTGTCAGTCGTGGATGTTGTATCCAAATTCTGGTGACCCGAGTCGAACTCACTTTATCGTGCGTGAAAAACCTGACACGGGTGTACTGCACTGCGCAAGCATTAGATAGCTTGTTGAACGGTGACTTGGGGCAAATATGCACAAGGGTTTCCTTGATGCATGAGTTTATGAGCCCGATTAAAATTGGTATGAAAAAGACACTGTCTTGTGGGATTGAACATGTCGACAACGTCCAATCAAAGTAGGAGCCTTGTGGGCTACAGCTACACCACAAGGCAATGTAATTGGAGGTAATGCCCTTGCAATAACTACTGAACTTTTTCGGGCAATCAGGACTATACAGGCATGTAGCTCACAAATTAACCATACCTATATCATACGTGCAGAGTAAACAAGGTATATGCGGTACAAGACAAGCGGCACGGGATAAAGCACAAACATAAAAACATCTATCACGTAGGCCATGGATATCACACATGTTTTTTCTTCATTCGTGACTCGCATACAAGTCCCCGGCAACGACCCGAGAGCCCACAGCAGGGATGGGCTGTTTCGGCATGGAAGGAATCCACCAAATGACGATGAGCAGGACCAGCCTGCTCTGCGCCTCCTTTGTGCTCAGAACCGGCTTCCTCCAAGGAAACCCAGCATCTCAACCGTCTCTCCAATCTCTCCTTGACGCAATCTTCCTTCCCGCTTTGAAGTTTGAGCCACCTATCTTGGAACCTGCAGGCATCTGGTGAAGTGGGCGGACGAGACCAGCGTCGTCATCGTCGGTACCAGAATGACGACCAGATGATTTAGGATGTGAGGAACAGGGGGCAGAGCAGAAGCACGACAGCCCTCCTTTGGCATATGCGAGTAATGAGGAGAATGGACATCAGAAGTGGAGGATTTGAGAGTAACGGTCTGGAAGCCTTCAACGGAACTGATAGAGATCGTGATGGATTGGGTGTCTTCGGCACGGGCACAGGTAAAACGAGTATGTGCTTGTACTCGTGATGGGGCATGGGCCTTAGATGTCTTAGAGACGGCGGTGCGAGGCGTATGGGGCGTGCGGGGTGACAGTACTAACACGGCATCGGCTGGGACCTCTTCACCAAGTTTTCGGCGGAGTCACTCGAGCGTGGCACGTTTCTGTGTGTTCTCAGATGACACATCCAAGGGGGACGAACCTGAGCTTGCAGAGGGCGCATTGGAAACCAGCGACCGAGCGTTGGATAGGACGGGCCCTCGTCCGGCGGGAGCAGCGGATTCCACACCGAGGTGGATAGGTTTGCGTCTGCTCCAGATAGAGTCGGTCTCTAGCGCGGGGACTGGGCCCGCCACAATAGATGGGGTGCTTGCGGAATAGCAGCCATCGTGAAAGAGCAAGTCGAACGGGATATTACAACAAAAGGGTATGAACACAGGATGTCGACGAGTCCTGATGCTGATGCCTGATCAGAGAAAAAGATCACAGCTGGTTCGCTGTTCGAAGTGTGGGTATGTACAGATGCGGCCACTCGTGACACTGCCAGCCCATTAAAGAGTCAATGAAATGCCGAAGTGCATTGTGACAGCCTTTCATTCTGTACAACAGTAGCTTACCCTATGCGGTGCTCGGATATGTCCCTTTCCTCTGACTCCATGAAGATTCCATGGGTGATGTGTATGATGAATATCCTGAATAATGTCAACCCCCGTAGCAGCAATTCGTTCATTAGTCGGTGCTAGGCTATTACTCCAAACACAGCCAAATTTAAAGATCTGTTTTTGCGTCGTTGTTGGCAGGGGAAACATATGTAGTCGAGACGGAAAGCGTATTTTACAAGCCTTGCGTATTTCCACTACTTTTAGCTATAGGATGGCAGATTGCAATGAAGCTGTAGGCAGAAGCAAATTTTACTCGTATAAAAGTGTCGCTTTCTCGAAAGAGAGTCGAGTCACCTGCAACAGATACTAGCACCATTGCTGCTTTTACACCGCCATAGCAACTGTAAGCTCTCTTCATGCCTTTCAGTTGTTAGATCCCTTACGCGATCCAATATTAGACGTGACTACAACACGGACGTATCATGGACGAACTCGCTCGTGCCCGTGCGGAATTGACGCGGTTGCAATGCACCGAGCGAACGCTCATCGAACAGCTCCTGGCCGTTCGTGTGGCCATGGAGACTCAGAAAAGTAAAATCAATAAACTTGTCGAGGAACGACCCTCTCCGATCAATCGTCTCCCTACCGAGCTCCTCGCGAGGATATTGAGCTTCCTGTTGATGCGTGGTAGCGAGGTTTCAGCTAAATTCTCTGAGGATTTGCCTACGCTGAGGAAGGATTTGGCTAGTGTTTCGCGGCTCTGGAGTGACTTGATCCTCAACACCCCTTCCTTCTGGAGTGGAATTGTGTTGACGAGGAAGTCCGGCGCGAAGTCCCTGATGACACAGCTGACGAGGAGCCGCGAACAACTTCTTGATATCGCGATTATTTATCCACGTAAGAACAGTCTGGATACACTATGGGACATTCTTATTCCCAGCAGAAACCGTTGGCGTAGTGTCATCATCGAAACCTCTGCAGTCGATGTCTTTTCCGACATCATGTCCAAGTTCAACCAGTTCAAATTTCCCTGTCTTGAGGAAGTTTCCCTAGATTCGCATGACTATGATCATCCACTGCCTCTTTCATTCGCACACCTCCCTGCTCTCAGGCATCTGCATCTAGGCGGGTTGCATGGACCTGAAGGCTTTTCGATGGCTACTACCCTACTGACGACGCTGAGCATGTCGAATGTATTGATCCATGATCGGTCAATTCTTCCACGTATCGCCACTCAATCATTAACCGCACTCACGATCACTCATGCCAATCGATTCCACAACCTAGATTGGGCGCTTGGGCAGGACACTCTCCGCTTCCCGGCTCTCCAGAGGCTTCTGCTGGACGTTATTAATCCCTACAGATTCCTGGATGCTATCGTGGCGCCGAAGCTCGAGTATTTTGATTACACTCACCGCTACGGTCCTATCTCCGGCACGGACAACCATACTTTTGGATCAAAATTTAATCACGTCCGTCATTTTACCTCGAAGCCAAGATCTCACCTGGAGTATCTTGACAACTCAACAGCATACGTTCTCTGCCGAGCTTTCCCTGGCGTGCGTTGCGCAAGCTTGCCAGCATTCGACATAGACCGTTTTTTCGCGGCTCCCTATCCTTCTGGTGGTCTGGGACAACCCCCAGCAGATAACTGGAAAAGCCTGGAAAGATTGTCCTTATTTTGTGACGTAGACGCTGAGTCCTGGAGTGTCGATGTTCTTGCCAATTGGCTCGCAAAGCGCCGGGAGTTCGGTCTGCCATTATTACATGTGGAGCTTATAGGTTTGTGTTCCACATATGCTGCCCAGATGACGATGGAAGAATTTTCCTTCCGCTACAAGCGATTGCGGGATTATTGTCTCCTTGATTTTAAAGACATGCGGTTTTCTCGTGCCTTGCGTCTGTCCACCGATAGTGGTCTCTTAAACATAGTAAGTGGCACGTTTACTTTGCAGATGAACTATTGGGAATAATGATTATCAGAGGGCGGATAACAAGAACGGCATCACTTTGAAGAACTGGCGAGAATTACCCCTTGACAACATGGATATTTTCTAGCATCCGAATGAACTACTTACTATCTTTGATCAAAACTGTCTATGTAAAAGTGCTTGTTGATCTTGTTACATTGTTGCTATTTGGAAATCATGCGTAGTTCAGTGAAGCATTTGTACAAGTCTGTGTTACTCTTACGTAAATAGTCCTTACTATGGCGAATGGGGCCCTGCTGGTCCATGGTGGCATATGGTAGCGAAGAAAGTCCTGGAAGCCCGGCGAAAGCCGGGTAACGCATACTGGGTGCCATGGAAGCATCCCATGCCTGCCCTGAAGCACCTGCAAATATAAGACCAACCCCCTGGTGGGTTGTAGCTCCCCACAGTGGGATGCCCCAGTAAGTGGGCCAACTCCCACTGGGTAAGAATGAGGCTTAGTTGGTAGCTACCTAAGTGTCTTTAGGAAAGACAGCAGTTGGGGTAGTGGCATAGCCCCCTGACAAGAGCTTTTGCAGGCTCAAAACCACAGGCCCAAGGCTGCTTCTTAGCTGATTGTGCCCTAGTAGCTGATCAGACCCCTATCCTAGGAGTGTAGAAAAGGGCTGTAGGCAGCCTCAGTAGTGACTCAACTACTATGTATATTAGATGTACCTGTAGGCAGCTACAGGGAATCAGTAAGTAGGAAACTACTAATAATAAGTAGACTTACCCTCAGTAGTGACTCAACTACTGAGGGAATAGTACCAAAATGTACTCTAAAGTGTATGCTCTAACTGCTTAGGTAATCAACAAAAAAGCGTACCAAAATAGACATCACACAGGGGTGATTCAATCTCCAACACACCCCCTGAAGCTCCACTGTGTGATAAGTAGAAATGCAGAAAATGTAACTCAAAGGAATGTATACCCAAAAATAATTCAATAAATGAGTGTATCTTCTGCAACAAGTGAGCTTCGAATCCGGGTGGTATACGAGTTGTGTTTGGTCATATTTGGCGTGTGATGTGGCAACTTCCCATTTCGGAAATGCTTGTAGTGCGCATGCTCCTGACCTTGTACTGTTGTCGTGGGGCCGCTGTTTTGACTATCGGGAGGATCGCCGTCGCTCCGAGTTCATCTTGGAGGCACCCCCTGCCGCTGATGAGTGTTGGGAAGACCCCATGGGGGTTTCCAGCGTTTCTTGGATGCTCGGGATGGCTGTATGGTACCACTGACTGCTGTGTGGTCACCATGGTGTGTATGCCCTCTCGTTTGGGCAATTCTGGCGTCGCTGACCTCGTTGTAGCGAATGCTTATGGTGTGGTACCACCCCTCTATGTTTCTGGGTCATTTAGTGGGCTTTGAGAGGATCCGAAGCAGCTGCATGAGGATGCCAGCTGTCCAGTACGTGCACCCTCTCATCTCAACTCGTCGTGCACTCCTGACTTTATTACAGCCTATCTTCTGTATCCATAACCCTCCCATAGGGTGTTGAAGTTGTTTCGAGGATGTTGAGAAGGGTTGGAGCTGCCGCATGAGAATGCAAGCTATCCAGTATGTGTGCCCTCTCGTTCTGACTCATCTTGCACATCTGACCCTGTTACAGTGTACATTCATCATCCATGACCCTCCTGCAGGGTATATGGACCATTTTGAGTGTGAGAAGAGGGGCGTAAGTGACCGCTTGGGGGCTGCTTGTGCAAAGTAGGCGTCTCGCCTCATATGCGCATTGCTGACACTTCCAGCTGTTCATTTGATCCTTCCACATCGGTGTAGGATCCTGTAGAGTTGAGGGCGGTGCAGAGTGCCTGTCAGAGGCAGTTCGGGCGATGCAGGTAAGCCATCCAGGCGTGATACCTCTCGCTGTGTGTGCTGACACTTGCTGTCAGCCAGCAGCTGTGTCTCTGCTCCATGCAAGCAGACGGTTCTGCTGCTTGTTGCATCGCCATTCTCCTTATTGTTCCACCCAGTCCATTTCCATGGTAAGACCAGTGGTATCGCTGGTGTGCCAAGTCGTTTGAGCCAAGCATGCTTGCCATCTTGCCTCATAGTCTCGTGCCACTGCTGCAAGACTGCTGTTCGACTGTCGGAATGTCCATGATGGTTCCGAGTTCGTCTATGAGGCATGTCCTGTCTCTGGCATGTATCCGCAGTGTCCCAGAGTTATCATGAGACCTTGTGAGGTAGTGAAGTGGGAATGTTGAGGATGAGGTGTCCATAGCCTCTCCTTGCGATGCTGCAGATGTTTCGTAGGCCTGTCTTGATCCTACCATGATGGCATGTGTCCATGAAGAGTGTAGGCATGTCCAGGATGCCATTCAGAGATGGCGCAGGTGCTGCAGGTAAGCGCCTCAGCCGTTTTGCCTCATATTCACTGTGCTGACCTCCATCGTCAGTTAGTGGTGATTCTTTGACTCCATGTGAGTTGGTGTATCCACTCCTAGTTGCATCACCATGCCCCCACCTGCTGTCATCCTCCTTTCTGGGTAGGTTGTCCCATATAGCCAGATTTTGTATAGCCATGGACCATTTGGCCTGCCACGACTCGTTTTCAGCATTCGACCTGAGTCTTGCATGATATTGGAGGCCCTTGGAGGATTTAGGCATGTAGTTGGTACTAGCTGGATGCAGTGCAGGCATTACAGGTAAGTCTTCTGGCCACTTCGTCTTGTGCTCGCTGTGCTGACACCCTCTGTCAGTTAGCAGTGCTTTCTCGATGCTATGCAGGTTTGCGGAGTCCCTGCTAATTTCATGGTTGTACCCATTACCTCTCTCCCCCTTATCCGGCTCTGTTGGAGCTGTTTCCAATGCTGGTAAGAAGAAACTGTTGTTCATAGCACCATGGGTTTGTGTCAGCACGTGACTCCATAAAATGGGGTGTCCACTTCGTGTGTTGGGTGGATCAGGTATGTCGAGGATCATCTCACTGCTTGTCGGGAGACCTGGTCCTGTCCGAGACATGTTTTCAGCACGAATTCAATAGAGCGTGCAGAGGTCTGGCTGGTAGAGTCGTCTGCAGGCTCTGGAGCCTCAGAGCTCCACTCAGGTGAGTTTCGGCGCTCTGCAACCTCGTCGTCTGCATGCTGACTCTTGTCAGATGCTTCAAGTGTGTGCACACATTCATCCAGCTGTTCCGCATCTGCAATCTCTACCTCAACCTCTGGTAGGTTGACTTCCACCCCCTGCACATCTAAGACCTCAGTCTTGGGTGTTATGTACCCAGATTTGGTCTCGGCACAGTCGTCTGGGCTGTCCAGTGAGCCCTCTTCTTCACTAGGTGGGATTTCTGGCTCATTGTGGTGGCTGTCGGTGCTCTGAGCAGTTTCACTAGTCACACCCTGCTCAGGCTGTGAGTCGCTCTGCCATGCACCTTCCTCTGCTGCTAGCCAGCTGTTGGGTCTTGGAATCTGACCGAAATGCTTTTCAAGGAACGTGAACTTCTCAAGCGGTGTTTTCAAGAGAAGTATGAATGAGAATATGTAGTCTGAAATGCCATAGGTAATCAATAGATTGACCATTGCATTCTGTCGCTGCCAGCTTTTGTCGGCCGTCTGCCATGCTGTGACTTTGTCTTGTTCTTTGTTGGTCTGTGGTGCCCAAGTTTCACCATGACCTCTCAGCTGTGCTGGATGTACGGGTCGTGTTTCAGACCCCACTAGGAGCCCCATCAAGCCTTTGTCTGCAATGGCATGTAAGACCCAACTTCCATAAGTTTTCCAGTTATGCCCATTGTCTGCGAGCTCGGGTAGGTCGTCCATCAGTGATCCAATAGCCTTCAAGAGTAGAGACAGTATTAGTTGGCTTGTTGAGTAGTCTTCTGTTTCGAGTTGACTGCAAGTCTCCTACAATAAATTTTCCTTCCGCGCTATGTGGGGCTCATAACCTGTAGAAAAGGGCTGTAGGCAGCCTCAGTAGTGACTCAACTACTATGTATATTAGATGTACCTGTAGGCAGCTACAGGGAATCAGTAAGTAGGAAACTACTAATAATAAGTAGACTTACCCTCAGTAGTGACTCAACTACTGAGGGAATAGTACCAAAATGTACTCTAAAGTGTACGCTCTAAGTGCTTAGGTAATCAACAAAAAAGCGTACCAAAATAGAAATCACACAGGGGTGGTTCAATCTCCAACAAGGAGAAGGGTGACTGCATGCAGGAGACCAGATCAGCCATCAGCCCTATCTACTCATTCACACACAGACTTTGATCTGGGTGGCTTCACCACCTAGATCACCCAATACCATACCCTCCTGAAAGGCCAGTGACAGAAACCATAGGACTCCAGGTTTCTTGGTCCCCTACAGTAACTGAGGTTCAACTGATAATGCCACAGCACCCTGTGACAGCCCTGCATGACATGGTGCATAATACCTCCATATCTTTGTTGTTGTACCACTTACCAGAATGGAACATAATCACGAACCTTTACATCTATGTAATGAACTCAGAAATCATGCTTGAACAGTAACTCCAAGCATTTGCTTGATATATGAGTTTACAAACCAGATTGAAAGTGGTGTAAAAAGGGACAACCACCCCATGGGATTGAACGTTGGTTGATACCCATCCAATCAAAGTAGGAGCTTTGGAGGCTACAGCTACACCACAAGGCAGTAATTGGTGACAATGCACTTACAATAAATACTGAACAGCCCAATTTTTCCAGCCAACCAGAAGCTATGCAGGCATGTAGCTCACAAATTAACCATAGACATATCATACATGCAGAGTAAACAAGGCATATGAGGTACAGGACAATCAGTGTGGGGTAAAGCACATAAAAACATCTGTCACATAGTCCATAGATATCACACATGTTTTCCCTTCGTTCGTGGCTCGCATTCAAGCCCTCGGTAACAACCAGAGAGCCCACAGTAGGGATGGCCCATTTCAGTATGAAAGAAAGCCACCAAATATCATTTGCATTCGGACAATGAGCAGGATCAGCCTGCCCTGTGCCTCCTTTGTGCTCAGAACCGGCCTCTGCCAAGGAAACCCAGCATCTTGACTGTTTCTCCAATTTCTCCTTGACGTGATCTTCCTTCCCACTTGGCACATCTTGCCACTTTGGAGTCTGAGCCTCCTATCTTGGAACCTGCAGGCATCTGGTGATGTGGATGGACGAGACCAGCATTGTCATCATCGGCACCAGAATGGTGACCAGAAGATTTAGGGATGTGAGGAACAGGGGGCAGAGCAGAAGCATGGCAGCTCCCCTTTGGCATATGTGAGCGATGATGAGAAGAGTGGACGTGGGAAGTGGAGGGTTTGAGAGTAATGGTCTGGAAGCCTTCATCGGAACTGATAGAGATCATGATGGATTGAGTGTCTTCGGCATGGGCATAGGTAGAACGAGTATGTGCATGTAGTTGTGATCAGGCATGGGCTGTAGATGTCTTAGAGATGACAGTGTGAGGCATATGGGGCATGTGGGGTAATGTGGGTAACATGGTATTGGTTGGGACCTCCTCACTGAGTTTTCGGTGGAGTCACTCGAGTGTGGTGTGCTCCTGTGTATTCTCAGATGGCACATGCAAGTGGGATGAACCTGAGTTTGCAGAGGGCGCATTGGAAACGAGCGATCGAGCGTTGGATAGGACAGGCCCTCGTCTGGCAGGAGCAGCAGATTCCACACTGAGGTGGGTGTGTTTGGGTCTGCTCCAGGTAGAGTTGGTCTCCAGGGCAGGGGCTGACCCTGCCACAGTAAATGGGGGTGCTTGCAGAATAGTGGCCATCATAAAAGAACAGGTCGAATGGGGTATTACAATGAAGGGGTATGAAGTAAAGGATGTTGGCAAGTCCTGATGCCTGATCAGAGAAAAAGATCACACCTGGTTGACTGTTTGGGGTGCGGGTATGTACAGATGGGCCACTCATGACACTGCCAGCCCATCAAAGAGTCAATAAAATGCCAAAGTGCATTGTGACAGCCTTTCATTCTGTACAACAGTAGCTTACCTTGTGTGGTGCTCAGAGATGTCCCTTTCTTCTGGCCATCCATGAAAATTCGATGGGTAATGTGTATGATGAATATTCCAAACGCTGACCCTGTAGCAATTTGCTCATTAGTCAGTGCTAGGCTATTACTCCAAACACAGCCAAATTTATATTTTAAGATTTACGTTGTTGTTGGCTAGTTTTCTATGTCACACATAGTAGTCACACTTAGTCACAACTCATGGGTAGCCTGTGTGCCAAAATGCCAACCCTTATGTAGAGCCTGACAGGGGCCTGCTGAATTTAATAAACCCAGATACATGAGCAGGCCTGAGGGCCAGGAGTGATCACAACACATGAGTGGGCCCTGCATGACAGTATGGCAAAAAGACTGAAACAAATTGGCAGGCCCATCTAGCACATCTAAGCCTATGCCACTGACCAGGGATCAAATGGAGGGGCCTGTGGGGCATCATGGGCCATGTAAAAACACATGGAAGGGCCCAGATGGCATGCTGCAGATGGCAGGACAGGATAGGGATGGGGCTCATGCAGCTTACCGCAGATCATGTGGATGGGTCTGGGCGGCTTGCTGTGCATGAAATGGACAGGCCTGTGGGGCACCATGGACCATGCAAAAGCATATGGAAAGGCCCCTGTGGCATGCTATGGATGGGAGCACAGGATAAGGATGGGCCTGTGGTTAGAATAGTAAACTATGACACAACATCAGCAAAACAGTCTTTTTGGGACAGGGTCACAGTCACTACAGTGTCACAGTCCAATTTTCTAGATGAAATACTGCTTTAAATACACTATTTTCTGCACTTCTAATGTATGCAACCATGAATCTAAGACATGTACATTCATATAAAAATATTTTGTTGGTCTGAAATGTAGTAGTTAATGAGTTGTGAGCCACTGTGCAGCACTGTACAGAGGGGGACCTTCCTGTCACACTGTGGCACTCTGTGGTGGCTGTACAGCACTGCACAGTCACAAATGGTTTTGCTGATGAACATCTCAAAGGGCCCCATGCAGCAGATCACACGAGTGGGGCCCATTGGGCCTACTGTAGATGACATGCAGGGGTCCATGAGGATACCACAGAGCTTTTAACAACACATGGAAGGGCCAGAGCTGTGTACCATGGATAACAACAAATGATATGGATAGGCCTGTGGTGAGAATATTAGACTATGTAACAGCATGTGGATGGGCCAGTGCAGCTTCCCATGGATCACATGGAAGGGCATATATGGCCCACTGCAGATAGCATGATCACATGCAGAGGCCCTTGGGCATATCATAGGCCTGTAACAACACATGGAGGGGCCAAAGCTGCATACCTTGGATGACAACAAATGATATGGGTGGGCCTGTAGTTGGGATAATAGGCTATGTAACAACATGTGGATGGGCCAGCACAGCTTACCAGAGAGCATGGAAGGGCATATGTGGCTTACTTTGGATAGCATGATCATGTGCAGAAGCCCATGGCAATATCAGAGACCTTGTAATAATGCATTGAAGGGCAGGGGCAGCATACCATGGGTGACAATATATGATATGCATGGGCCTGTAGCTAGGACAATAGACTATGTAACAACTTGTGGATGGGCCAGTGTGGCTTACAGCAGCTGAGGTGGAAGGGTATGTGTGGCTTGCTGTGGGTAGCATGATGACATGCACAGGTGGATGACAACAAATGGTATGGATGGGCCTGTAGTTGGGATAATAGGCTATGTAACAACATGTGGATGGGCCACAGCAGCTTACCAGGGATGGCATGGGAGGGCATACATATATATTGTTCCTTATCCAAACTCTTCTCTTCTCTAATAGATGTGAATAGATGCCCCCACAAAACTCAAGAAAGAACTTGACACTGTGCTCGCATTGCAAACCGATTTGGATACCACCACTAAAGTCATCCAAGCAGCCAGGGCAGCCATTGAAAAAGGGAATGTAACACCCAGCATTCTCGATGCTCTTGCAAGCATGGAGCAGAGTCATGTGAGGCTCATTACCAAGGCAGAAGCCCTTTATTCTTCTCTGAATGTTCATGAGCAATTTCCTGAACTCACCAATGTCAGCCTCGACTTCATATGCACACTTCTCATGGCATGTGACTTGAAAATAAACATCCACAAGCGAGCAATCAGCAGTTTTTTTGAATGGGATAAACTCGACTGCACAGTGGGCAGTAAAGACAAACCATTAGGTGTGTCCTCAGATACCAGTTCATTATCCACAGTCTAAGGATTGATTAGGTATGAAACTTCATCAACAAACACAGAAGGCCATAGCTAAATGCCAACCTGCACTCATGGCTGCCATCCACAAATACAATATTTACTGCAAGCAGCTTTCTCAACTACACAACCCCTCTTGGGCGATTCCTCTCCCTGCCTCATTACCTACAAAACTTGTTGACTTATGAAACAACACAAGTCTCATGGAGGACGTCTGGATTGTTCCCTCTTCAGGGAAGACTCTGCAGTGGTTAGGTGATGCTGATGTGCGAGATGGTATCCAAGCACTTCTCAAGCATGAACGTTGTCTGGAGGAGCAGCGTCCTCTCAGTTTAGAAGCAGACAATTTGTGCCAGTGGTTTGGATACGAACTTTCCACCATTCAAGTGGCCTTACGACAGTCTGAAAGTAAGTTCAACTACATCAGACATACTTTTTCATGAATTAATTATGTTGCAGATGGCAACTATCATTTAATTTTAAGACAACATCTTGAAACTATACTCGACTTGCAGGAGCGATGGCCAACAGCTCTATGCTCACCATCTCATTATGCTAGCCAGGCTCAAGTTGCCATCCAGCTTGCAGACACTATTACAGGAGCATCGCTCCCTTCACTGTGCTGGCTCACACCAGTGGTTGTCAACAATCACACCAACAATGCTGAGGATGAGGACTTGTGGGGACTCACTGACTTGCTAGGCCCTGACACCACAGACCTGTCCCTTGAACCAGAACAAATCATGCTCTTGGATGTTCTTGGAGTCATCCACACCAATGATCAGGATGAGCACGAGCTTGAAGCTGAAACTCTGTCACAAGTATCACTTAAATGGGAGACTCCCCATGTAAGATTCACTTCTACTATTAATCCTCTCTAATGCGTTTACAGGAACTACATATTGATTGCAGTATGGGCCTGGCACAGCACATTGATGTTCCAGTCATTACAGCACCTATAATATGGGCACCTGCTGATGGCTTCCTGAGACAGACCATCCTTCCAAGTGATACTGATATTCTAATGTCTCCGAATGGGAAACTAAATGACACCTGCATCAATACTTGTGCTACTCTCTTGTACTCTGCTTTCCTTCCTTCTTCAGCTTCCTGCACTATACTTTCAACTCATGACCTCCCTTGCATCTGCTTTAATGCTGAAGATGATAGGCTCTGGCACAACCTCTCATGGACATGATTCTGGGAAAAGCATGTATGGATCCTCCCAATTCATTGCACATTGCCTGTGGGACATTGGGTCCTCTGTACTATTAACTTTCACTCTCAACAACTTCTCTTGTTTGACAGCCTTGCTGAACAGAAACCATGGAAGAATGACATTAAGGTGAGTGGCCTCTATAAAGCAATTATATTCTAACTTGTTCACAGGACATCATGCAGCTCATTTTTCATCTCTCCAGCATGGCAACTCAGAAGTTTGGAACTGCTTGTCGGGATCTGGGTGACTGGATGGCCCATCCCATGTTGGTAAGTCTTGAGAGAAAGATACTATATACTCTAATTGGCATCACAGCTCAACCCTGCCAAAATAATGGACATGACTGTGGTGTCTGGGTATTAGCACAGATAGCTGCCATCCTCTTGAGGGTACCAAGTCACCAGCATTAAAGAGTGTGACATAAACTATTTCTGGCACTTCCTTTGTGTCCTCATCCATCATGTGGCAGTACTATCTGATTAATGATGTTCTTTGTATGCATTGTATGTACATCTCTGAAACAATGCTATGAGTAGTATTCTAAACTGTGTGGGAACTGGCAAAATGTGGGGCTAAGTTGATTAGATGTTAGCATTTGTTGCCTAAATACCTACACCATACATTGTATGTAACACTTGTCTCGAGTGACAGTGATTCACTCTTCACTAGCTGGTGGAGAGGAGAATGTCACCAGCTGGTTGTCAATGCTGTAAACCTGAGTTTTCCAGCACCCATTGAAAGCTTCACCTTATTCATCATGCATTGCACATGTAAGTATGGAAATGGGGTGCTGAATAAAGATACTAATACAAATCCAAAAAGTCTTCCCAGTGTCAGCTTTTGTGCTAGCTCGAACTACTCAAACACTATGTCCATGCATTCCATAGTTTTCCATTGAATTACATAGATTAGTTCTGACCCTTCTTTGCACTTGAGTGTCATATGTCTGTCTACATTAAGCTAGCTAATAATATGTGATCCCATGGTCGCATTTCAACCTACACATTGCTACATATGAATGGACTTTGGA
This sequence comes from Pisolithus marmoratus, assembly GCA_024613145.1. Taxonomy (NCBI): domain Eukaryota; kingdom Fungi; phylum Basidiomycota; class Agaricomycetes; order Boletales; family Pisolithaceae; genus Pisolithus; species Pisolithus marmoratus. The sequence continues at coordinate 129,729 of JANFAE010000047.1, forward strand.
GATGGCCCCTGTCAGCTCACCCTCACACCACTGCCAGCACCTGCTGCCACTGCTCACCCACCCATCAGTATAATCCCACCTTGCAACATGGTCAGTACCCTCTCCCACCCACACTTCCTATCCTCTTGTCCACTGAAGAGTAAATCATTGGTGAGGTCCACATACCTCTGAACAATGACCCATTCCTTTCTTACATGTTCCAGTTGTGAGTCCTGTTTATACAACCACCACCATCTAGCACAAGCTTGTCATCCCATCACCCAGGCTGCTCCTGCTCCTGCTTGGTGAGGTGAGTTCCTTGCTCTAAGACATCCTCCCACACAGGGATTGAGTGGTAGTGACCCTGCACACAAATAAATGATATCAACATATCTGGATTAAAGATTGCAAATCAACCTCACCATCAGATCTGCCATTTGATAAGGTGACACATGAATATGGAGTGTGTCCTTGCGACAAACCATGATCGTGCTGTGCATCATACACTTTGTCTTATCAATGGGACTCTCGAGTGCTCCTTGAGTTTGCAAAGTACAGCCAACACCTCCAATGCTGACTTATGAATCATGGACAGAGGATCCAGAGTTGTGATCTGCCTGGATTTGTTCCATCTGATGTGATCATCCTCTGCAGTCTTATTATGATACTGATTCCAAAGTGACCTGGCAGATTCATCAGGGAGGGCAATCACATAATTATGCATGGAATGGATAGTGCATGTTGTTGTCTTGAGAGCGTTTAAAAATGTCAATGTGGTTATTTGGTGGCGATGTAGAGAAGGCATTGGATGGGTCTAGTTCCTACATGTGAGTCATGGTGATGAGATCATCTATGACACCTGGAAGGAACGCCTCAGCATCTGTCTGCTACATCTGTGTTGTCAATCTTCGAGTTGCAAAAAACCTTCCACATGGGTCCATGTGTGCTATGTAACAAGTCCTAGCACAGTTCTTCGACATGAACATGGGACAAAGACATGTAAAAGTCCATGTGCTGGATGAGGGAATTGACATGGGAAATCATGTATAACAACTGTGTCATCTATGACTAGAACTGCCTGTGTCTAAGATATTACACAACTAGTATACCATGAAAATTCCCTCATCATCTGTATAGTAAGCTTTATGGATAATTCCCAAACCCCTGTAAAACAGCCAGGGCTACGTGACATAGCTATGGATTAGAGTAACCACAGTTTTGATTTGGACATACTGACCTCAAAGGATGCAGTCCACTGGAGGATTGTGGCATGCTTTAATGTGGTGTAAGTTGACTGACAGAATATATCATATGGTCAAACCTACTTTGGCATAATTATCTGATTCATGGAAAGCAAGGGCTGTGAAGAGCAGAATGAGTGATGGATATAAGCAAAGGTGGTAATAAGATGGCCAGGGATATGCTGAAGCCAACTTGGTGGTGGTGCATCTCCATTGCTGAGAGGGTGCCATGTTTGCATCATGACTGGTGGGCTCGCTAGGAGATGTGACTCAAGCCCTTGCCTCTCACTAACCAATGCACATGAAATCCAATAGTGAAAACCACGAGGGTCCTGGGGGCAGTTTGTGAATAGTGTTTGTAAATCACGATTGGATCTTTGACACTATGTAGCATACCTGTGGAAAGAGGTGCATACTCTCACAGATGAGCACATTCTGGGGGATGGCACTCAGGTCTATTCAGTGAAACACTTCAATCTCCTGAAAAACAGAGGCTGCAGAAAGAACCTGATAGGAACATCAGAATGAGCAACAGGCAGTTGGAGTGATTGCTACCACAGGTGGCACAAGTAGTTGTGATGTCTCATCTAGCATGTTCAACCATTCAGTGAATTCTTTCCAAAGATTGTCTGCCATTGGAAATGTCTTCCTTGTTCACCTTGATCCCCAACTTCTTGGCAGTGCATTCAGTTGTGAGCAGCCTTTTAATATTTACATATGTGGGCATTGACACACCATCACATTAGCTTTACTTCTGGCCCCTGATCTAGACAGTTCTGGCCACCTCTAACTCCTATCATCTCGTAATTTCCACCTTCTAACCCACTCTTATTGAAGACAAAATGGTAAAATTGTTTTGTTTTAGTTCCTCACCTTGTGCCAATTATAGAACTGGTTTTGTCTGTTTTGAACACAAGGGATATCAGCCTAGTGCACAGGGAAATGGATTGGGATGAATGAACTCCTACAGACAGAGTCATGATATTGGATGCCTTAGACACAAGTAGATATATGAATCACGAATAAGACATTAAAGAATTTCTGTAGCCCAGATGGTATACTTGATCCAACCAGAGAACTTGTCACCTTGGATCTCATATTCATCATATAGAGGTGCTGAATGCACTTCCAAGCTGCATCCCAAACAAGTGGACACTCAGGCCTTTGCATGCATACCTTCTCCCTCATGCTGCAACCCAGTTGTCACCTTGGCCTTCTGGGACTTTGCACATGAACCTTCTCCCTCCCATCTTGATTGGGACCACAAACGAATGGCACCACACTGCGAGCATCCCATGGGCAAAGCCTTGCCCCATGGATGCCGATGACTGTGGTACCATGAATATCTGTACCCAGTGATCGAAGGAGGTTCAGCAACACTATGTGAGTTGGATCTCAAACCAAATGGAGCCCTTGGGGGCAGTAAGCCTCTCATATAGAATAAGAGCACATCAGTGTGCATCTGCAAGTCAGTAGAAATGTTTAGGAGGTCTTGGAAAATGGTGAAGAAGTTGTGTCCTTGAATAAGGACTTGAGTCGAGTATGCCACAGCAAACATTTTAGCAGCAGTGCTGATGAAGTTGGGCACAGTGAACATGATTGTGTATTTGGGTTGGAGACTAGTGCATATCAGTGGACTACTTCAAATATTGATGTAAGGATAGCTTACTGAGTGATCACTTGTTTCATTGCCATATATGATTCTTCAATTGCAACCAGATGACCACATGTAAGCATGAATAAGGTAGATGCATATACTACCTTATCGAGAGGTGGGATAAAGATACACTTCATAAACTGGAAAACAAAAGTTTGTGACAGAACATCATAGACAGAATTAGGACATACATCTTCCACCTCCATGGCAACATTACCACCAGCTTTGTCCAACCCTGCAAACAGGTCACCATGGTTTATCTTGCTGTGGACTGTAACAAAAATGATTTTCCACTGGAAGTCCTGCACAGTGAGCCTTGCACCCAAGAGGCTTGCCCACCAATTCCACCAGCCAAGCTTTCCATCCATCCCAAAATCAAAAATGACTTCTTTGCACAGCAGCGAGTCTTCCATGTGGTAATCCTCGAGAGAAGTGTGAAGAAGTTTGGGGAGAGATCCACTGCAGTCCATGCCTACACAAACAAGATGAAGGATAAGAGTCGATTTGGCACATACTTGAGTCTTAGACACCCTTTTGCAGACTCCTCATATGATAGTGGGACCTGTGAGGACCTGGGTGGATCTCCCACTGACATTTCACATGAATGCCTTGGATTGATGTTAAATTCAATCAGGATATTCGTGAACACTGACTCACATGGTAAGGTGATAGCTTGCATTTGGCATGGCACTCTCCTAGCTCATGGCAGCCAGGACATTTGAAGGTGACATCCATGTCGAGGAGGTTTGGGTTGACATCCACCAAACCAAGACAATGTTGGCACACCACTTGTGGACAGAAATCACAGCAGAACAAGAACATGCTGCCATCATGGCAGAGGTAACAATACTAACAGTGTCAGTATTCAGAGGCAATGCAAGACATGAAGAACCTATGCAGTTAGTTGGCCACTGATCCATTTGTTGGGTGGCAGGCAATAGTTCACCACTGTGGACTGGGGAAGATGGGGCCATTGTCAGGGAACTTAACAATCAAGTCAACTCAACAGATGCACTCCTGATTGTTCTATGGGACGTGCCTCTGGCTGCTCAGCTGGAATTGGCTCTGGCCATTCTGGCAGCAATTGCATAGGTAGGCTTGAGCGACAACTTAATATGTGGAGTGGTACCCGATGTGGCTTTGTTCATGTTCATTGTTGTCCTGGCCATGGTACCTGTTTAGATGATGTTCAATGGTGCGCTTAGGGTCATATTCAACAAGTCAGTACCTTTGTTGTGAATGGTCACGAATGGGTAAACAAAAACAACTTCTTACTGACCAAATTTGGACATAATGGTGTTGGTCAGCGATGCCTGTAGTGGCGCACCACTGCACTTTTTTCAGGTTGATACCCCCTCTTACTCATTGATATTCATTGGCAGATGTATGTTGCCCATTTTCAACAGGTAACTTCTCTCTCTTTCACTTGCTGATACACATTGGCAGACATATGTCACCTGTTAGAGCTGCCACCTCCCCTCTACTCGTTGATATTCGTTGGCAGGCATATGTCACCCATTTTCAACATGAAGTTTCTCTCTTGTACTTGCTGATACATGTTGGCAGACATATGTCACCCGTTACAGCTGTCTCTCCCCCCCCTTCTCATTGATATTCGTTGGCAGACATATGTCACCCATTTTCAACAGGGAGTTTCTCTCATGCACTTGCTGATACATGTTGGCAGACCTATGTCGCCCATTTCAGTTGTCCCCCCCTCTACTTGTTGATAACTGTTTTCAATGAGTAATTCATTCCATTGGCATGCTGACACATGTTGCCAGATGTATGTTGTCTGTTACAGCTGCCTCCCTCCCCTGTCTACTCATTGATATATGTTGGCAGATGTATGTTGCCCATTTCAACAAGCAATTCCACATGCTGACACACATTGGTGGATGTATGTTGCCTGTTACAGCTGTCTCTTACACTCCTCTACTCGTTAATGTTTGTTGGCAGATGTATGTTGCCCATTTCAATGAGTAAATCCTCCTATCCACATGTTGATACATGTTAGCAGACATAAGTCTTCCATTACAGCTGCCTCCCTCCCTCTACTGGTTGACATTTATTGGCAGATGTATGTCACCCATTTTCAGCAAGTAATTCCTCTCATCCACATGCTGCCTCTCATCCACACACTGCCTCTCATCCACATGCTGATGCACGTTGGTAGACGTTTGTTAGCTGTTACAGCTATCTCCCCCCCTCTACTTATTGATAATTGTTGGCAGACATATGTTGCCCATTTTCAATGAGTAGTTTCTCACACTCATTCACTGGTCAATAACCAGTCTCTCTGTCACCATGGTGTGTTTTTATATTGGTACTTTCATATTGATGCCTTCTCTCATTTGTGTTTACTCCTAGCTCCTAATCAAGACACTTTTCATCACCTTACCACCTTGCCATCAACTGTCATTGAGTGGGAATGATCTGGTTCACAAATCACCAATGACCCACCAGACAGCATGAAGGAGGTTGATATGTGACTATTCTGTTCATGGTAAGTGCACCTGCCTTTGCACCCCCAACCCAATGTTCATTTAGTGGTACAAGTAGGGTGACTTCTGCATGGGAATGATCAGGTTCATAAATCACTGATGACCCATCAGATGCCACAAAGGTGGCACTTCATTGTTGTTTCATAACTACTCTATTCATAGTAAGTGTGCTCGCCCTCACGCACCCAACCAGATCTTCATTTAGTCAGGTAGTCCCATATTTTTTCTGTTGATCTCTCAACCTGAACCTCAACAATGGACGACTTACCAACACCAACAGGGCTGTTGCCCCTAGACTCTGACTTCCTCAAAGAACAGGTGGGCAGAGGGGGCTGACCAAATGTGTCTCCACCTCCAGTCCTCACTCCCACTCGTCTTTGGACTGACATCAAGGCAACAAACCAAGATGGTGGTCTCATATCTAAAGTGTGACTTCGTCACAATCAGCAGGCCACTTCAACTACATCTCTTATAGATGTCCCTAACCCATCCCCTGATAATAATCCATTCCTCAAATCCCCTAAAATTTGATGCACTTCAGAGTTATTCCAAAATATGGAAGACATCGTGTCTGTTGACCATGGTCACAGGGGCTCAGTGGGCTTTGGTGATGCCATGCCTGCTCAACTTGATACAAGTATGTATTTGCTGTCTAGACTTTCTCTCCTCCTTTTTTCCCTGACTATGCACACTCATTTAGGCTCTTGTAGTTCACCAATGCCTAAGCCTCTTGATCATGTACAGAGTTTCTCAGAGGTGTATGGTGATGCTGCATGTGTTGACCATGAATCTGGTATGATTGGTAGTCACTACTCACTATTTTTTCAACTAACTACTTCCACTCATTTAGACTCTTGCAATTCACCAACCCCAAAGGGGAAGCCACTTGGCTATAGACAGGGAGACTTGGTGGAACATGGTGATGCTGGTATGGTTTACTGTTCCCACTCTATTTTTTTTTCTTCCTGACCATATACACTTCCTTAGGTTCTCATGATTCACCAACACCAAAGGAGAAGCCCCTTGGCAGCTCAGGGGAGCACCATGATGATGCACATGCACTCCTTGGTAACAGCAGCACAGAGGCATCCTCTAGCAACTTCACTCTTGGTATGTCTCATATGTTGGTGGGTTGGCAGGGGCAGGAGGTTGAATCCCATGATATAGAGGCCTCATGCAACACTCTCCAAGTGCCATCAGAGCCACCACTGCCTATGCACAGCAACACTTTGTCTACTCAAGCCAGTACTATAGCCTTGGGCACTGTGCAAGTACCATCAGAGGTCTCATCTACTTGTCACAACCATCGAGCCAAACAAACAATTCATATAATTGGTAGGTTGTTTGAATTTTGTCAGGCTTTGTGTTTCTCATATCTGAACTTTTCATACAAGATCCCCTAGTATCTACATTGTTGACTACAGGCATTGGGGACACCCCCCTGTACATGACAGCCCAGTCATTTCACCCCAGGGCCTTGATTTTGGCAATAACAGTGTTGGCCTAGATGAGATGTTGGATGGGAGTATGTTTATGGTAGGACAACCCTCAGAGGCCATTCTAGACATGATCGAGGAGGGTCTGGCCCATATCAACACATACCTTACTGACCTTGCAACACATTCTGGACAACCCCCTCAGCAGATTGTTGATTGCTTCCTCAAGCAATATGCCCAGTTAAACCCCTCAAACGATTGGAACTGATACTCCAAATATTTTACCCATTTTACAGAGCAAGAATTGGAACATCTCCAGAAGTCAGGAGCATTCACTGGCTCCATTGACAGTACACCATGTAAGGGCACAATGGGTGATTGATGTATTACTGTGTTCTAAGCAAATCACAGTGGTCACAGTTTGCAAAAAGTGCTATGAGCTATTTAAGGAGTACTGTGATACATGGCAAGAAATACTCATCAAGTTTGAGGAAAGTATGCAGTATACTGAAACTGGGAAGACTGTTGCCCAATGACAACAGTTGTTCAATAAATCCACGAAACAGTTCACTCAGTCAGTGAGCTTTGATATGATGGCATTACGAGCACTCCTGATTATTGCCTAGCTTATGGCTCTGTCGAAAGCACATGGTATTGAAGCAGCATTTTTAATGGCAGGCAGTATTGTGAACCAAGATGCTTCCCTTGGATATGTGTACACTATGCCAGGCACCGAGGATGTAAGTATGTGCATCATACCATTACAGTGAACTCACAGCCACCCTATATCACATAGTTTTTCATGGAGCAGTGTCACGCTGACACTGACACAATCATTGGCCACTTCAAAGCTCACATATAGTAAGTACACCCTTCCACCTCTACTCCCACTCTCATACTTGGTTGGCATCAGCAACTGGTTGTCTCTAGCATGTGTGACAGAGGCATTCCACACAGACAGGTCAGACAACAAAGGAAAGGCGAAGGAATGTAATGACATGGGATGCGACGTTGTTGACCTAACATCCAATAATGAAGACCTTGCACTGGACAATGGGAGCGATGAGCGAGAGGATCATAATTTGGTGAAGAAGCTCCTCACCTCTATGATCAGTTTGTTATATTATTTTATGCCATGTACATAGCTCTGACCAGACTTCGGAGAGTCACGGTGTAGGGAATTAGTTCGTAGGACCAGGGAGAACAGAGAATAGAAGTGTTGCGAGTCTCGTTTCGTCCTCGAAGAGGGTTCTCAAAACCCAGACAGCTCAGGTACTAAGTTGGTGCCAAGAAATGAAGACTGGACTTAGAATTTGACACTGAGAAAAGCCATTAAAAGCATATATGCAGCAAAGGCACAATGACTCTCGAGCTTCGCCCCAGACTTGGGCTACTTGCTCTACAACGAATGCACAGAAGTGTCGGTTGACTTTTCACATGACTCTCGCGCCCCAAACTCCTCGTGCACTTAGTCATCACATTACCCACCACACTCCTAAGTCCCTCCCCTCGCTCCTCTCGACCCTCAAAGCCACCTCCTCAACCCTCGAAAACACTCCTTCCACCCTTGAAACCCCTCCTTCAACCCACAACACCTTCCCCTCGTCTCCCAACACCTCTCCGACCTCTTCTTCTCTCAAATCTCCTAGTAGGGGCTTCGCCGCACCTACATCCGACGGGGGCTTTAGATCACGACTGTCCTCGGTTGTCGCCCTTTGCCTCATCTCGAAACTCAGAAGACCACAAACCCCCCCCCCAACGTGCTCAATCCCAACAACAAAGCGGCTCATGAAGGGCACGAGGCCTCTGCCTGCCCTTGTCTCGGAGTCCAACAGCCCTCGGACCATCCTCGACGCACTTGACACACTCCCGAGGCCTCCATTCACATGGGGCACCACATCGAGAGGATCGAGGGAGAACTCGAAGCCATCACATACAAGCTACTGGGCTGCCCGAGTCTCGGACAACTTACTTGACGAGTCCTTGACTCCTTCGAGTACCTGGGTGGAGTAGTTAGCACCTTACATAGGGTAGACGACTTAGAAAAAGATATTTAGCGTCTCGGACACTGGCTCGTCCACTAAGCCTCAAACTCTCCCTTCAGACTTGGCTACTGAGTACCATGGCTTCGATCTGCAGCCTGCACGCTTCCGAAGATATGGGACGTGCATTTGCCATCGTCACGAGACATCTCGGAGGCTGCTCGAGCCTGGACCATCCTTCGTAGCACGCTCCTCGACAGCTCTCGTTCCTGTAACGTGTAATCAGCTCTTCATGCTAGATAGGAAAACTTAACCCAAAAGAGATTATTTCGAAGCAGCGAGAGCAGCTGCCGAGAATGTCCCTGCCCGTAACCATCATAAGGAGCTCTCTCGAGAGCCGAGCCTCGTGAGGCAGACTACGCCATATAGGCTCGAAGCTCCCCTTCAAAAGTTCGCATTCCTGTAATGAGTCATCAGTCCATAGTGTAGAGCAGATAGAAATGAAACAAAGAAAATAGTTCCTATTCGAGGCTCGGTCGAGCCGCTCGAAGGTTCCATCGTGCACACTCGTAGCTTTGACGTGTCGTTGTTTGCGTGTCCTTGTTTGCTGTAAGAGTGAGTGATCGCCTTCCCGATTTGGAGGACTATTGCTGATCCTCGTTGTCTCCCTTCTCGCTCCCGCGCTGCTTCTCCCTTCACTCCATCCAACCTACCTGCCAACCTTGTCGTCCCCAACACCCCTTGTAACTGCGCGCTCGCCCTTCGAACCGTCTTGGTTGCCGCTGTCGAAGCTCTCGACCAGTCCCTCGAAGAGCAGGGCGTGCCCGAGAAGACCCTCAGTAAGCATAGGGCTCGTGACTGAGCTCGTCTTGTAGGTACATCGCCTAGCACTCGTTCCCTCCCTCGTCACGAAGCTTCAACAGCTTCGATAATATACATCCTGTATCTCGTATCAGTGCCGAATATATGCTGCCCTCGTATCACCATTAAACAAAAAGGAACTTAGGTCTGATTTTATTTACTCAAAGTTGCGAGTTTGCCTCTCGAACTTCGCAACCCTCGTGCATCGTAGCACAATGACACGCATAGCCAATTATTAAGGTATGATTTAGACACTCTCACCTGGGCCTTTCTCTTTTTCTAGTCTTTCCATTATCGAACAATCTCTTCTTGATGTAATCCCCTCAGTGGGCACGGTCTTACAAGCCCGTTCGAGCCACTCGACCGGCCCTCGACATTCGGGCTACGAGTCCACCAGGGTCCCAATCGAAGGTGTCGCCTCGCTCCCTTGTCAACTCCCTGGTTTCCCCCTCGAGGAGATGCACTGGCGATCGTAAAAGGTCAGTCTGCACTTCTCCTACCATTTTCCCTCTCGGTCTAATCTCCTCTTGCCTATCTCTAGCGACTGGGCAAACTCTCTCGACTATGGGCTCATACTTGAGAACATGGGCAATCGGACTACCCTCCTGCACAACATCGGTCAGTGACTCAACTGCGAACGAGCACAAAAGTAAACCCGAGGACTCGGCGTCCTCCTCATGAATATCTGGGGGGCTCGTGTCGCCTCCCCTCTCTCCCTCACTTGTGTCTCGCCGATCGACCCTGACTCGATCTCTCTCGTTGCAGTCCTCCCACTCTCGTAACGTGCTCTCTGCCTTCGAACTCGTAGTTTCCATGCTTCGATCTCCTGTCGCAGCCTGCTCTTCACTCGAAACTTGCTCTTCGACCCTCGACACTTGCTCTTCGACCCTCGAAACTTCTAACAATGTCCTCGATGCCAACACCTCATCTTCTCCTCGCTTCTCTATCCTGACACTGCCTTCCTTGTCAACAGGAAGCCGTACTGCCTCCACTATCTCTTTCCTCGAGATGACCACCTGTGATCCACCATCCAGAATCCCTTCGGTTGTGACCTGACCTGTGCGCTCCACCTCCATGAATGAGAGTGGCATTGACAAGCCTCGATAACTCTGGGCTCTCGTCACCTCGAACTCCACACTTGACACCTGCGCGCTCGATGCTTCTTCTTTGGCTCCAGTGAAGTCATACTCTGGCTCGCTTTCGTCATTTGTCGAAGTCACCTTGATCTGGGCTGTTGACACTGCCAGCGCTGATGCCAAGCTCGCCCCTCGGACATCACTCGTGAACCGGTGAGTACCCTTATCCTGGTAGGACGACACCCTCTGCACCTTGACCTCCGCTTGTACCTGCAGCTGCTTCTGAGCCAGATCCCACCATACCCTAGTTGCTTCCTCAGATCTCGAGGGCTGTGCTTCTCTTGTCCTCGAAGCCCTACTCCTCGCTGTCTCGAACTGATCCCTAACGAGGAACTTCAGCTCGTCCACAATGTATCTTAGAGGCCAGGGATTGTCGTGCGAGCGTATACTGTAACGAAGCTTCAGGTTGGTCAACACCTCTCGCTTCAACTCCGGATTGAGGCCTTCGAGTATGTAACTGTCGTAGTTGCCTGGGGTGATCTTGCCCTTCGAGTAAAGGTACTGTGCGATCAACTTGTACTTGCGAAGATACTCGCCAAGGTCTTCCTCCATCTCAAAATCCCTCTTCCTTTGTGCCCTTACGAGGTTGTACAAGTCCTCCCTGACAAACTCTTCTAGTTTCGAGGCACCGGGGTACAGGCCTATCAGCCTCGTGATGAAGTCGTTCCACTCCGTCATCCTCCACCCTAGGGTGTTACTCCACAGGGACGCGGTGTCTTCATCAAGGTACCAGTATGTCCATTTGATCCACTCCTTCTCGCTCTTGCACCCTGCTAGCTGGCATAGATACTGGATCTCGTTCAGGTAAGTTACGAGGTCTCGTGCTTTACCCGAGAACTTTGGCACCTTGCTCGATCTTCGACTCGGCATCCCATCGAGCAGCTCTGGCGTGCGAGAGCCCATGGCTCCTCGACCTAACATCTCGAGGACCGCTTGCCCCTCTGACCTTTCGTGCCTGCGGTATGACTCTGTTTCTCCACAATGCCACTCTCCTCTCTCATCCTGTCTCTCTCGTGAGTATGACCATTTATCTCGCTCATCCCTCATACCTAACATCCCTCTCTCCCTGCTCCTCGATCTGGTTGATTCAGGGGTGTATTCGCATGTCTCACCCTGCCCATACGAGGGTCTACTGTAAGAATGAGACTCTGCACGAGGGTAATAGCGCGAATCGACAAAATGGTGGTGGTGGTTTCGAGATGGGGATCTTCTGGTTGAACGAGGAGGGGAGTACTCCCGAGGCTGCTGCGCTGTATACGAGTACGAGCTTCCCTGCACGTGTCTTCTAGAATGAGACCGAGAGCGCGCAACAGGGTGGTTCCTAGAATAAACGTCATGTGGGCTCGAATGTCCATACCATCGCCCTCTCTCATAGCGCTCCTCGTGGTAAGTCGGTCTTCTCTCCATGCCTGTCGGCACCCTTTCCAGTGCCTCGTAGCTTCTGTGGGCCCTGTCATCTACCCAGTAGCTTCTCGTGTCCCTTGCCTCGTGTCGTAGTGTACCATACATTTTGTCGGCTGTACACATGGCAGTTCTGCGGGGCTAGTACCTGGTGCTGGATTAACAAAGAACCCCCTCGCGGTGGGCTCCAGATGTAGGGAATTAGTTCGTAGGACCAGGGAGAACAGAGAATAGAAGTGTTGCGAGTCTCGTTTCGTCCTCGAAGAGGGTTCTCAAAACCCAGACAGCTCAGGTACTAAGTTGGTGCCAAGAAATGAAGACTGGACTTAGAATTTGACACTGAGAAAAGCCATTAAAAGCATATATGCAGCAAAGGCACAATGACTCTCGAGCTTCGCCCCAGACTTGGGCTACTTGCTCTACAACGAATGCACAGAAGTGTCGGTTGACTTTTCACATGACTCTCGCGCCCCAAACTCCTCGTGCGCTTAGTCATCACATTACCCACCACACTCCTAAGTCCCTCCCCTCGCTCCTCTCGACCCTCAAAGCCACCTCCTCAACCCTCAAAAACACTCCTTCCACCCTTGAAACCCCTCCTTCAACCCACAACACCTTCCCCTCGTCTCCCAACACCTCTCCGACCTCTTCTTCTCTCAAATCTCCTAGTAGGGGCTTCGCCACGCCTACAACGGTCAATCATGGGCCTTGGGGAAACTGTTTCCCTGGAAACAACTTCCCCAGAAACTTGGCCTGAATGCTCTTGTCTGTGTCAATTGGCCAAATGCAGTGTTATTTCTGGGACAAGAACACTCATCACACAGCAAGCCTAAAGGCATCTCAGACCTAACTATGCTGGAGTGCACACAGATTGTCACAGCCATACAAGATCATGGTCAACATAGGCTGCACTTTAAGTTTGACCCAAATAGCAAATGTGAGTGAAAGTGATTTCGCTATTTGCTACCAAAGCTAATATACAACTAGCAGACCTCCTTGCCTCCAAAAAGCCAGTCATTCTTGGTGCACTGCCACTATATGATTCAAAGTCAACAAATGCTAAGAGAATCTTTTACAATGGAAAGACCAACTTTGCTGGCCCAGTGTGCCTTTCTAATCCAGCCATGACATGAGTTAAGAGGCAGGTAGGAGGTGGTGGGACAACCACTAATAGGACAGCTGAAGATGATGAATGTTTGAGTTTATTGCCATCACCTGCCCTGAGGACACTATGCTCCACACTGGGCAAGGGAAGAGCCCAGGAAAGGGATTCGTGCACAAAGGGTGTGCCAAAATCTATGCACAGCCATAAGAGAGTGGAGGTGGTGGTTACTACAATGGCAAGGAAAGTGGGCAAGTGACCACCCAGTGTCATCATGATCAGAGATTCCTCTGGGCCTGATGAAACAAGTGCTGGGGTCGAAGATAAGATGATCCCAGGTGACCACTCTGAATCCTTTCTTCCAGACTGCGAACAAGTGTTGCCTACCTGCAAACACAAAGTGGAGTCCCAGCAGTCCTCTTGCCCTACGAAAAGAGTGGCAATCAAGAAAAGACTTCGGACCATTTCACCACTCCTTTCTGACTCCTCTGGTGAGTTGAGGCTACTTAAAACTTTTGGCAATGCCACTGAGCCTTTTGTTTTAGTTGACGAACAAGCCCTGTCTATCCAAAAACTCAAGGCAAAGCCACAAAAGTTGTCACGCCCTATGGAACAACTGGCATCCTCACCGGAAAGGGACACCAAGGCAGTGCAAGCATTATCACCAATGAGACCAGCAAGCAAGAAAAATCAACTTCGGTTTATTTCTCCACTCAGTAGCGAAGAGGAGCTTGATACCTATCTTCCTAGAGATCAGCTGCAGACGATGTCATCCAAGATGTCTGTTGAACATCCACAACCCTCCAAGGAATGGTGTGTCGAGCAATGTAAGTTGACAATTATTTAGGGTACATACACGAATGACCTAATGTATGAGCCTCAGCAGTGCAGTTGCAGCCCACTCAATTGCTGTCCCAGGAAGATTGAATAGCAAACATGGCTTCTCATGAATCCCATCCCAATGGAGTACCAAGTCTGCCTTCCCGAGAGCTTCCATGCGATGAGGGTGAGTCGCTGCAAGTAGCAATTTGACATTCTGCTTATTGGAACCTTAGTGGTGCAATCTCAGATCGAAGAGGGTCAATGAGCCAGTGTAAGCTCATGCAAGCTCCGTCGTGACCAAGTACTAAGTGTGCTGCATGAAGAGCCTCCTCACACTAAGGGTGAGACACCTTATGTTCCAAATACATTGTGCACTCAATATGATACTTGCTGTAGCAGCACAATCACAGCTCCCTTCACTGCAGACCCATGAAGATCAACCAGTTGCCAGCAACCCATGTGAGCCAGCTTGTAACCAAGGACAGTGCTCACCACACCAAACACCTTGCCACCACGAAGGCAAGTTATCACAAATGTTGATATATATACAATCTAATAGTCCCTCCTTAGTTATGCAACCCCAGCATGGTCTACCATCACAGTCCCAGGAAGCTCAATTAACCAATATGCCTTTCCATGAATGTCATGATGAGGAATGTAGGTAACTGCCACTTGTGTGTATTACCCCTGAACTAATGTTCACCTGAGTGACAGCGATGGATTGTGATCCAGCCCTGGGATGTCAGGAGGCTCAAGGTGTACCTTCTCAAGTGTCTCAAAATGAGGAATGTGAGTCATAAGTTTCAGTTGCTGCTCTGTCCAATCAGTGACACTTCACAGTAGTGCACTTACAGCATGCACAAGAATGTGCCCAGGATACTCAAGTATGCAGTGTACCATCAGAAGATGTTCATAACATACAATGTAAGCCACCACTACTTCCTAATAGTCACCAATCTCACTTATGTACTGTAGCAACAGAGTGTGCACCAGCTCCATGCAAAATAGGTGGGAAACCATGGTAAGGCAAACCTTCACTGGGGACTAACAACTTTACTCTCCAGTACATGAGTCTCAGCAAGAACAGCCTGAAGTCATGGTCCCGCTGCCAGCAGTCGGGAGTATGGAAAGTGGAAGGAGTCTCAGAAAAACAGTGAACAATTCCCTGCCATGTATGTCATCACATCTGATAAGGATGCTGCTGTAGACTAACTCCACTACAGATCCACTTGCATGGCCTCCTCACCTTCAGTCTGGGAGACCAAGACTGCATCTAGTGTGGGGAGCAGGATGAAATAGTGGAATGGATGAAGCATTCAATCTACACCAAAGGATATACCCTGATGCATCCATGACTGAGTCCATGGGCTCTGTTTCTACAGCCTCTGTCAGACTATTAACCACTGAGGTGTTGGAGTATTATGCAACCAGGCATTTGTTGGTGCATGTTTACTTGATTACATAACCACTTTGCATCGCACATAGTAGTAGACTATTTTCCTAGTCCCTCAGTAGCTTGCCAGACTACTGAGGGTGAGTACCATTTACTTAGGTTTATTCCTACTTATTGACACCCTGTAGATACCTACAGGTACATACTAATAATATAGTAGCTTGCCAGACTACTGAGGATACCTACAGCTCTCCTACAGGTTCCCTCTGCAAAGCAACAACCTCCTTTAGGTTATGAGCCCTGCCTAGCAGCAGAACCTGGAGAGAAGAAATGGCAGTGAAGAGGTACTTTACAAGGGAGGGATTTGTCTATATCCCGGAGCTCAAAACGAATGGATGGAATTGGAAGGAATACCGTGAACAAATTCTCGAAGTCACCAGAATACAAAATGTCATTGGACACTTAGCTAGTGTGGAGCAAAAGCCAAAGGTCACCAGAAATGAGTTAAACCAATGGCTGTAACAGAACAGCAGCATGCAGTTCATACTCATGTGGAATATCCCTGATTCAATTTTTTCGCACATCCAACACACTTCGAAACAGCTCACGAGATGTTCGACTACCTAGCAACAACATTCCGAGACCATACCTGAATTCCCTTACCCACCAAGAAGCCTGTCAAAGCTTCAAATGGTGATGTGGCAGCAGATGAGCTGCCGAGTACCAAACATCTACCCAAACTGAATGGCAGTGCATTTGAAGCACATGCCAGTGGTGACAACATGCAGGATGAACCAAGAGAGTCATGCGCAAAGCCAAATGAGTCATCAATGGAGCTACCTAGGATGGAGAGGCTCAAGGATGGGCTTATGGAGGCAAGAAGTGATGACGAGGCTGAGGCTACAGAAGGACTGGCCCAGCGAGTTCCATCACGAAGCATCGAGGTCAAAGACCACAAACCCAAAGTGCCAAGTGAACCACACACGGCACAGAATAAGCTGCTGGAGCAGCTGAGGTCGAGGGCAGACAAGCCACTCGAACATGAACAACTGAAAGTGCTAAGTGGAATGGTCAAGGTGCCAGTTGGAGTCAACAAGATGGCCAAACTAGCCAGTGAGCCAGCAGAGTGGACGAGAGCAACAAAATGGCACACAGGGACCTACCATCAAAACCATGCGACAGAAGCACAACGAACAACTTGCAAGGTGCACGAAGATTGCCACTTGAGGGGGAGCAGGCAATGTGGAGGACGTGTCAATGGCACCAGCTGGATGCGAGGATGGTCCGCACGAACAGTCAAGGCTCATGGACATCAAATGTGACAACCACAGATGTGGTACAGGCATGGATACAATCGCCAACAAGGCAGAGACCCCAAGTATGCCTAACGATCCCAAAACGATCCCAATTGAGCTGGAGGTTAGCGACGAGTCTCGAAGAGTCAGTGCCAAGATTGCTCTGGAGGGAAGTCTGGGCACGAAGGCCACAGACATAGCCACAAGCATGGAGATTACGACTCAAAGTCTGTACCTAAGCCGAGACAGTGGAGACACAAAGGCCTGCTACTGAATGTCGAAGCCTGCAGATGCTGGAACAGCAAGCTGCATCAAAGCTCAACCCGCAGGAGCATACTCGCAACCTGAATTCAGTCAGCCTAACGACAGCCCAACATGGAATGGATCAGAGGCTATCAGCACACTGCTCGAAAAAGAGCAGAATGGCTATGTGAGTAGTGATGTCACAAATGATCAAGGTGGCAATAACAATGAGCCGCGACTTACTATTCATGACCCAGGTGGACATCTAGGGCAGCCAACAGTCTGCATGGCAAGCAGACAAAATGCCAAAACAAGGGAAAATGCTGACAAGGGAAACATGAACAGCAGGGCCGGTACAATGGGCAACAAGGCCATTGGCTCGCCTGAAGTCAAAACAAGGTTACTACCCACACCCCGAAGTCAGCTAGGCGAACGAGACAAGCCCACAGCAAGAAACGTGCCTGCATTCCAAGCATCACCCGCAGAGCCCATAAATCACCCCCATTGAATCTTCAGAATCCATCATCAATGTGGACGACTCAAAACAATGACTGTGGATGTCAGCGAGGCCAAGATGCCACCAAGGAAATGAATCGGAGTTATTCAAAGTGACATACCTGACACATGAAGATTGCCACTCAAGGGGGAGCAGGCTGGTTGTGCAAGCAGCGGTGATATGAACCCAGCTGCAAACAGGCACACAGACGAGCCCAGTGGCCATGTGGATGGACCAAGAGGCCCAATAGACACTCCAAGCATGTCAAGTGACAAAGAAACAGTTGCGGTGGTACCACAGACCTACAATGACGATGCCAGCACACATGGAGATGAAATGGATAGTCTGGGCAATGGAACAAACACGTCGAGCAACAAGTCAGACACACCCAGTATCGCCTACAGCACAAAGATGGCTAGTAACACATGTCAGACCATCAGAGCACATCAAATGAAGGGAGAGATTGGAGACTTACCTGGAAAGCCAGAAAATGAGTCGCCTGACCCTACTATGCCATGGAAGCAAGTTGGCATTGGAGACACCAATGTATCCATACCACGAAACACGCTGCTCAAGACATCGAGCACCCCAAATCATGATATTACCTTTGGAGGACAAGCAAGCACAGACGAGGAGTCTGCTACCAGAGAGGTTGAGGGAGAAATGGCTGGTGATGGCAAACGAAGAAATGGCGGAGACGGTACAACAAGCAATGGTAGTGTCAACTCAATGCAAGTCAAAGCAACATTGCTGGCTGCAGAAAGTCAGCATGCGTACTGAGGCCAGAACGAGCAAGGCAACTTACCTGAGTTGCCCAGTCCACCCACAAACTCTCGAAAGCACTCCTGCACACTCACACGACCCAAATGCCAACATGGAAGAATCAAATTCACAGCTGAAAACATCAGTACAATGCAAAAGGTCGAGAACACATGTTGGGAGCATGATAATGCAAAGCAGTCAACCCAGCGCCATCGAGAAGGCATTGGAACATGCCCAGAGCCTACCTTCAAGTACTGGAAGCAGGGGGAGTGCCAACGACCCACCAAAAACTGATGCAATGCCAATCTGAATGTGCTCAGATGACCTAGAGGGCCCAGAGACAAAGTGGAGGTCCACAAAGCATTAGGA
The DNA here is from genome assembly GCA_024613145.1 of Pisolithus marmoratus. NCBI lineage: Eukaryota > Fungi > Basidiomycota > Agaricomycetes > Boletales > Pisolithaceae > Pisolithus > Pisolithus marmoratus. The sequence goes on from JANFAE010000047.1 coordinate 148,408, forward strand.
CACATCAAGACAAAGGGAAGAAGGTGCCAGACAGGTGATGCAACGAGCAATGCACACTGTGACTCAAAACGAGTCGAAATGAGACTGCTAGCTGGAGACCAGGCTGGTCAGCGCAAGCAGCAGATGCGGAAGCCAAGCAATGTACCTGAGCCACCCACTGATTACCGAAAGCGTTCCGACGAGGTCAACGGACCCAAGCGTCGACTCGGAACATTCAAATTCGAATCTAGATATGTCAGTAGAGCTCGAGAGCTCGACAACGCCCAAAAAGGAGGCAGAAACGCGATGCGGCTGATTCCGCGCCATCGAGAAGGCATCGGGACATGCCACGACCTCACCATCAAGTTCCGAAACCCTATTGTCGATTTCCCGAAGCCGAGCGATCACGAACGGCACACCAGAGACCGTGCAACAGCCCGCAAGCATTGCAATCAACGAAGTGACGACGCGCTGATCACGTGCACCACGTGACTTACCAAATCGGGCAGTCGCGCTCAAATTCGAAACTCTCGTGTTGCAAACACAAGCCGTGCACTCGGAATTCAAGTTTCTGAATCATACATTTGATTATACATTTGGTATATTTCATTTTATATTTTTTTTGGATTATGTTTCTACCTTAGAAGAGTTCCCCCATGCTGTTTGAGGGGGAGTGTTGGAGTATTATGCAACCAGGCATTTGTTGGTGCATGTTTACTTGCTTACATAACCACTTTGCATCGCACATAGTAGTAGACTATTTTCCTAGTCCCTCAGTAGCTTGCCAGACTACTGAGGGTGAGTACCATTTACTTAGGTTTATTCCTACTTATTGACACCCTGTAGATACCTACAGGTACATACTAATAATATAGTAGCTTGCCAGACTACTGAGGATACCTACAGCTCTCCCACAGGTTCCCTCTGCAAAGCAACAACCTCCTTTATGAGGAAGGTTATATTGGCATTTCTCCTGGGAACAGACAGATGGCACTGGACTCCTCCATGGGTGAATCTGCATGGGAGCCATTCCTAGGTCAAGTGCACCTGCCTCTGCCTTGCCATCACTATGACATGCAAATGAATAGAGACCATGAGTTGCAGGACCAACTGGGCCACAATGAGATTTATAGCAGGGATGATCAGTTTGGCTATGAGGGAATTCCCTATGATAATCCTGGGTGGTATGATCCTCCAGGCAGGGGCTCGGATGTCTGCTATGGCCCTTACCACCTGCAGTTCATCTTGCCACCTCCATTCACTGCACATCATTACCCAGGGTATACTAATGATCCAATGATTTGTTGGCCCCCTGGCATGAGGGGACCTGTGAACTATACCAGTACAGCTCTTCCTTTCTGTGGCATGCACAATGCTGACCATGCCAATCCCAATGGTGGCTGTGAGTGGCCTGCAAGGGCCTATCGATGGGCCATGGTTTACAACCCCATACCGTCTGGTGCTGGGGTGCTGCCAGATACTCAAGAAGGCACAGAACATTCTGCAGGCACTGCTGTCACTGGCTCAGATGTCATGTCTGGTCCATCAGATCCACCAGCTGGCAATATTGTGAACACTAGCAACATTTGAATGCATATGTATGTGCATGTCTCTGTTCTTCTCTTTGATAATCCTGATGCCCCAGGATAGTTCCCTCAATTGTAGTATCAGTATGGTCATGACCACATTTGTGTCCAGCGACCGAAGCTGCTTTTGCACACTTTTCATCTTTATTGTTACTCATATCTGCTTCAACAGCAGTTACTGTACCTTCATCCCTACTTTCAATCCATTGCTACATTCACCAAAGCAAGTCCTATTACTTAACAGAAAATACATAAATGTAGCGGTCCAATTCTGAACATGAGTCAGTGTAGTCTGAAATGTCACGGCTACCGTGATATATGATACTCCGAAGAGCCTCTCACCGGAGTGTGAGGGTCAGGTGTAAAACGGGCAGTGCCACATAGCTGAACAATTTGTGTTGCGAATAACCTCCGAAGAGGCTCTGACAAACCTCGGATGATGGATTGCAGAGGCTACAGAGGATCCTCATAACACTCGAATGAGCCGCAGTGTGATCACAAAAATTCGCCGGGAGCATTGTTACAGAGGGTGGGAAAACGCACTGTCTATATTGGGAATTTGGTGGACATGATGCCGAGGGAGGGTATCTTTCGGATATATTTCGCCCTACAAGGGAACCCTATCTGAAGACCGTGGGAACCTCAAAAAACTGCTGCCAATTACACCACCATAGAAACTGTACGTTCACTTCATTCCTTTCAGTTAGATCCCTTACGCGATCCAATATTAGACGTGACTACAGCACAGACGTATCATGGACGAACTCGCTCGTGCCCGTGCGGAATTGACGCGGTTGCAATGCACCGAGCGAACGCTCATCGAACAGCTCCTGGCCATCCGTGTGGCTATGGAGACTCAGAAAAATAAAATCAATAAACTTGTCGAGGAACGACCCTCTCCGATCAATCGTCTCCCTACCGAGCTCCTCGCGAGGATATTGAGCTTCCTGTTGATGCGTGGTAGCGAGGCTTCAGCTAAGTTCTCTGAGGATTCGCCCACGCTGAGGAAGAATTTGGCTAGTGTTTCGCGGCTCTGGAGTGACTTGATCCTCAACACTCCTTCCTTCTGGAGTGAAGTTGTGTTGACAAGGGAGTCCGGCGCGAAGTCCTTGATGACACAGCTGAAGAGGAGCCGCGAACACCTTCTTGATATCGCGATTCTTTATCCACTTAAGAACAGTCTGGACGCACAATGGGACGTTCTTATTTCCAGCAGAGACCGTTGGCGTAGCCTCATCTTCGAAACCACTGCAGTCGATGTCTTTTCCGACATCATGTCCAAGTTCAACCAGTTCAAATTTCCCTGCCTTGAGGACGTTTCGATAAATTCGCATAGCTATGATTATCCACAGCCTCTTTCACCCGCACACTTCCCTGCTCTCAGGCATCTGCATCTAGGCGGGTTACACGGACCCGAGGGCTTTTCGATGGCTACTACCCTACTGACGACGCTGAGCCTGTCAAATGTATCGATCCGTGATCAGTCGATTCTTCCACGTATCCCCACTCAATCATTAACCGCACTCACGATCACTCATGTCAATCGATTCCGCAACCTAGATTGGGTGCTTGAGCGGGACACTCTCCACTTCCCGGCTCTCCACAGGCTTCTGCTGGACGTTGTTAATCCCTGCAGGTTCATGGATGCCATTGTGGCTCCAAAGCTTGAGCATTTTAATTACACTCACCACTCTGGTTCTCTCTTCGGCATGGATAACCATACTTTTGGATCAAAATTTAATCACGTCTGTCATTTTACCTCGAAGCCAAGATCTCGTCTGGAGATTCTTGACAACTCATCAGCACGCGTTCTCTGCCAAGCTTTCTCTGGCGTGCGTTGCGCAAGCTTTCCAGCAATCGACATAGACCCTTTTTTCATGGCTACCTGTCCTTCTGATGGTCTGAGACCACAGTCCCCAGCAGATAGCTGGGAAAGCCTGGAAAGATTGTCCTTATTTTGTGGCGTAGGCGCTGCGTCCTGGAATGTCAATGCTCTTGCCGAATGGCTCGCAAAGCGCCGGGAGCTCGGTCTGCCGTTATTACATGTGGAGCTCATAGGTTTGTATTCCGAACGTGCTGCCCAGATGACGACAGAAGAATTTTCCTTCCGCTGCAAGCGATTGCGGGATTACTGTGTCTTGGATTTTAAAGGCATGCGGTTGTCTCGCACCTTGCGTCTGTCCACGGATAATGGTCTCTTGAATGTAGTAAGTGGCTTGTTTGTTTTGTGGATGAACTATTGGGAATAACGATTATCAGAGGGCAGACAATAAGGACGGCATCATTTTGAAGAACTGGCGAGAATCACCCCTTGAAAATATGGATATATTCTGACATCCGAAGAAATTACTCTATGCAGAGGCGCTTGTTGATCTTCTTACATTGTTGTTACTATTTGCAAATCATGCGTAGTTCAGTGAGCATTTTGTACAAGATACCATACCCTCCCGAAGGACCAGCGACAGAAACCATAGGACTCCAGGTTCCTTGGTCCCCTACAGCAACTGAGGTTGATAATGCCGCAGCACCCTGCGACAGCCCTACACGACATGATGCATAACACCTCTATATCTTTGTCGTCGTACCGCTTACCAGAACGGAACATGATCACGAACCTTTACATCTGCGTAATGAACCCAGAAATCATGCTAGAGCTGTCGGAATATTTGCAGGGAGGCACTAAACAGTGCCTAGCGGTAGCGAACACTGAAGCCCTGATGGCACTTGAGTGAAGGACTTGGCGAGAGTCCGTTCGTTGCACTGCACGAGCATTAGCTGGTAGCTCAATGAACAGTAACTTAAAGTAAATTTGAGCATCTGCTTGATGTATGAGTTTACAAACCAGATTGAAAGTGGTGTAAAAAGAACAACCACCCCATGGGATCGAACGTCGGTCGACACCCGTTCGATCAAAGTAGGAGCTTTGGAGGCTACAGCTACACCACAAGGCAGTGGTTGGTGACAATGCACTTACAATAGATACTGAACAGACCAATTTTTTCAGCAATCGGAAGCTATGCACGCATGTAGCTCACAAATTAACCGTAGACATACCATACATGCAGAGTAAACAAGGCATACGCGGTACAGGACAATCAGCGTGGGGTAAAGCACATAAAAACATCTATCACATAGTCCATGGATATCAGACATGTTTTCCCTTCGTTCGTGACTCACATACAAGCCCCGGGTAACAACCTGAGAGCCCGCAGTAGGGATGGCTCGTTAAGCCACCAAATATCATTCACATTCGGACGAGAGCAGGACCAGCCTGCTCTGCGCTTCCTTTGTGCTCAGATCCGGCCTCCGCCAAGGAAACCCAGCATCTCAACCGTCTCTCCAATTTCCCCTTGACGCGATCTTCCTTCCCGCTTGGCACGTCTTGCCGCTTTGAAGTCTGAGCCTCCTATCTTGGAACCTGCAGGCATCTGGTGACGTGGACGGACGAGCCCAGCGTCGTCATCGTCGGCACCAGAGCTACGACCAGATGATTTAGGGATGTGAGGAACAGGGGGCAGAGCAGAAGCATGACAGCTCCCCTTTGGCATATGCGAGCGATGATGAGGAGAGCGGACGTGGGAAGTGGAGGGTTTGAGAGTAACGGTCTGGAAGCCTTCATCGGAACTGATAGATATCGTGATGGATTGGGTGTCTTCGGCACGGGCATAGGTAGAACGGGTATGTGCATGTGGTCGTGATCGGGCATGGGCCTTAGATGTCTTAGAGATGGCAGTGCGAGGCGTATGGGGCGTGCGAGGTGACGGGGGATACACGGCATCGGCTGGGACTTCTTCACCGAGTTTTCGGCGGAGTCGCTCGAGCGTGGCGCGTTTCTGTGTATTCTCGGATGGCACATCCAAGTGGGACGAACCGGAGTTTGCAGAGGGCGCATTGGAAACCAGCGACCGAGCGTTGGATAGGACAGCCCCTCGTCCAGCGGGAGCAGCGGAGTCCACACCGAGGTGGCTGGGTTTACGTCTGCTCCAGGTAGAGTCGGTCTCCAGGGCAGGGGTTGAGCCCGCCACGGTAAATGGAGGTGCTTGCGGAATAGTGGCCATCGTGAAAGAGCAGGTCGAACGGGGTATTACAACGAAGGGGTATGAAATAAAGGATGTTGGCGAGTCCTGATGCCTGATCAGAGAAAACGAACGCAGTTGGTGAAGTGTGGGTATGTACCGATGGGGCCACTCGTATATGCACAGAAGAGGGACGCCTGGACCCGACTGGAGTGGGGAGTGAAAGGAGGGAGGACCAAGCGGTATACATACCTGGCTCGAAACAAAAGGACTGCCAAATTGCGACGGCGACTGTGCCCGGGACACGGGAACATAATTGATGAAGAAGAATTGAAGGAGAGTGCATACCTTCCCCTTGATTCATTTTCGATATCGACAACGGCAACCTGACCGCGAGGCTAGTTGTGTACTGTACAAACTGCAGCTGGGGTCAATTGTGTCTGACCTTTGGACCCTTCATTTTGCAAGACCCGGACACGAGCAGGGCTCCGATATGAGACAATAAAGAACCGCGCACGTTAGGAAGAAAGGAACCCCCATATCGGTACAGGCCCATACCCACGTCATGATATTCCCGACTGCTTATCGAACATACACGTCGAACGAGATTGATGATGTCCGTCCGTTGGACACTTCTGAGTTCGCTCAGCACCAAGGCGAGGTCGTCTCACTGCGCGGCTGTAACCACTCATGGCCAGCTCTTGCTCTACGCCGGCGAACACCGCCCTCGAATCCCGGTCGACGGATCTCTCCATGTTTTTGATATCGAAGCAGCGTCACCTTCTTCAGAGAAAAACAATAACTCCTGGCGTGTTCTCAGCTCCGCCACTGGGTCAGGACAAGGTCTTGAACCTCGTGTCGGCGCAACAATCGCCTACGATGCTCATTCCAATAGTCTCTATCTATGGGGTGGTAGGGGAGGCGTCGACATGTCCCCCCTCGATCGTTTCCAATCGGGTGTATTCAGAGCATCCGTTGGAGATCAGACCCTCAGGGACATCGATCAGCTTATCTGGGAAAGGCTCCAGTCTACCAATGACGAGTCCGAAGAAGCACCAGCTTTAAGGAGCTATCACGCCTCAGCTCTCGCAGAGGTATGCGCAACAAGTCAGGAGTAGCATCGGAACTTATACGCTGTTGGGACGCAGGGTAAGCTATATATCCATGCGGGGTGCCCATCCAAAGGTCGTCTCGCCACATTGCACGCCTATGTTTTGGCGTCTAACACCTGGAAACAATGTGCCGATGCTCCAGGCGAACCTCGTGGAGGCACATCCATCGCACTCGTCTCGTTCCCCTCCATCCAAGAGCAAGTGCTCATCCGGTTCGGCGGTACGTTGGCACAACATTGTATTTGTGGGTCGAGGTTCTCACACCTGTGTATCCATAGGTTTTGCTGGATACGAGCTACCGAATGTGGTTCCGCCACCGCTCGACGTCTACATACCGTCTGCCGATACCTGGTTGACGCTCACACCATCTCCTGACCCCGTCCATGGCTATCCGGCTTCCCGGTCTGTATGCGGACTCGTCCCATTCATCTCGTCTTCTTCTACTGCTGTTGATGGTAATGACAACATTCCCATTGCGCTGCTTTACTATGGCGAGAAAGCTCCATCATCGCTGGGCCACGCTGGCGCAGGCGAGTTCTGGGACGATGTGTGGGCCCTTGTCGCGTCCCCTAATCCCTCATTCGAGAACATCGCGACTGAATGGAAGAAACTTGACACTGTCGGTATGTCTGGCTTGTCTTTTGCCTGAGAGATAATAATGGGTGGATGACCTTCCCTCACAGGACCCGAAAAACCCGGGCCACGTGGGTGGTTCCCACCGGCTTCATACGTTACGCCCGAAGGCAAAACTCGCATCGTCCTGATGGGCGGTTTACTTTCGACGAACGAACGCAGTGGTGAAGTTTGGGTTGGGGACGTCCAGTTCTGATGCTTGGATATGACGACCGTCATCAGTTTAGCGCATGATTATGTTTCAATTCTTTTCTTATCTCCTGATTCCAAAGATATCCGGTGCTTGTATGAACAGCTTCATCCGTTCTATGGTCAACAATGTACTCCTTAGGCCTTCTTTTTACTCTACACAAGATCGCAAAGCTTACTAGTTTCTGGTGGATGTCCACTATCTGTCCTCGCTGTCAAAGCACTCTGTTTTCCCAAGATACAACGGTTTCTGCTGTCTGTGGGAAGGCTCACTCAGTGTCTATTTGGGGATCACAGAGCTCTGTCAACAGGCTATATCACCTGGAAAAGTACACCCGAGGAAGGAGATACCTACTCCATTCAGGCGGGTATCTTATTGTGGATGGCGTCGACGATGAGTGACAGTATTGGCTGACTCATTGGTACGCTCAGTGGTTAACAGCCTCGACCATCGACGACAAACGTGACTTGATATGGCGACCCTTCGTCTGTCGTAGTCTGTTCAGGGACCCGGACTCAATCGCATGCGACATCAGTAGACCTTTTGGTTGGAGGCATTCGCCTCTCCCTAGCAACTTGCATGGCTGACGCTCACGGTGTGGACAAACAGAACACCCGGCCACGGGGTCGTTAGGCCGCAGGTATTTAACATGTTACGAAGGCTGGAGCAAGAACTTCCTTCGCACCCCTCAGCCTTCACAGTACAAGATGGACGGGGCGTCTACGCTCGTTCGCATCTACAAGACGTTCCAAGCCCTCGTTCGCTCTGCCTCCGTTATCGACTTAGCCGCTGGGCTGGCCGCCATATGGGCATTACGTACGGCTATCCAGGCGATTCGGAAGAAATTCAGAACGACAAAACTAAGGGGACCAAAGAGTTCTAGCCTGTTGTTCGGAGTGGGTAAAGAGTTGTTCCGGTCACCCGATACCGGGGCGATGCTCGAGGCATGGTCCAAGGAGTACGGTGTGGCATATGAAATTCCTATGATCTGTGGGCAAAAAAGGATCATACTTTGCGACCCGAAAGCAATAGCATATCTCTTCTCTAGAGATACATGGTCATACGTGGGCATTCCGGGACACAAAGCATCCCAAGCACGGACGGTGTGTTGCGATGTTTACTGCCATGATTCCCTCATTCCTGGATCCCCAGATAGGAAAGGGATTGATTTGGGCTGAAGGCGAATCACACCGAAGATATGGTACCACCTGGTTTACCACTACATCATGTACTAACCCTGAATCACTGTGCCCCCAGGCAGCGAAGATCCATAGGACCTTCGTTCAATTCCACTGCCATTCGAAAGTCAATCCCTGCTATCCATAAAACCGTTGATAAGGTAAAGAAATGCAGTTACGTTTATCTTGTTCAAGTTCTCAGTGTGTTTTCCATCAGGTGAAGGTAGCTTGGGAAGCAAGCATTGATGCAAACGGGGGTAGGAGCGTGGTCCTTGATGTTCAGAAATGGTGCGTTATAAATAATATACTCGAAACTGTTCAGGTGTCTTAACCCTCAGGCTATAGGATGAACTTTGTGTCGTACGTTCGTTTTTCCTATAGCATTCCGATGGCCTTTTAATTCTCTTCAGCCTCGATTCTTTTGGAATTGCGGGTTTTTCCTATAACTTTGGCTCTCTTGACGGGAAACCAAACTCCATGATTTCGGTCCTCGATACTTTCGGAGCACCGTCCTCCCTGAACTTTTGGGATAATTCCGTGTTCCTTCTCTCCCTCGTTTTCCCTATCGTTTTGAATGTGCCAACCTCGCGGGGAAAGATTCTGGCCAAGCTCCGTGCGCGACTGTCGGAGATTTGTGATATAATAATCGATGAAGCTGTTAAAGAGAAGGAACGCGCGTCGGACGACAAAACTTCCACAATCAATTTGCTGTGTACGTTACCGTGGTGATGTATTTGCGTCGCCCTGACCAATGTGTCAATCAGTGAAGGCAGAAGATGAGGATTCTAGCCAACGTATCACTCGAGAGGAAGTCTTGGCGCAGGCGAGAGAACTGTGTCTGACAGCGTTAACTCACTCAAGCTATCCTCGAACAGATGCGTATATTATTTATCGCGTCTTATGAAACCACATCAAGTACGCACTTTCGGTGGCGTAATTTGTCCCGTTATAACGAGATCGTCACTTCTAGTCACCATGACATGGGCATTACTCGAACTCGCACGGCACCCGGATATTCAAACTAAACTTCGCGAAGAACTTTTGTCTTTCGGGGGAGAACCCTCATACGATCAGCTCGTCACTGGTTTCCCTTATCTCGATGCCATAGTGCAGGAGACCCTTCGTATTCACCCAGCTGCCCCAGACTTGATACGTCAAGTACGTAGACACAGACATTCCAGTCTTGGCCTGATCTCTTCTCTGTATAGGCAGATGAAGACGACGTTATTCCTCTGTCAGAGCCTGTGCAAACCAAGTCCGGTGAAGTGGTTGATAGCATAGCTGTCGAACGCGGGACGGTAATTGGTATATCCATTTCCTGCATAAACTGCTCCGAGGCGATCTGGGGTCCAGACGCTAAAATCTTTAGACCTGAACGATGGTTAGAAGCAGATGGCGTAACGAGGAGAGCGCAGGAGGTGAAAGGATACCGGCACTTGCTCACGTTCGGTGATGGTCCGAGGTCCTGTATTGGAAAACTGTTCGCTATTGCTGAGATCAAGGTGTGTTTGTCGTGCGAGGTGTGGTGTCCACCAAAGGAAATTGAATTTTGCAGATGCTACTTGCGGTACTGGTCAAGAACTTTGTGCTCGAGATGAGGGATGGGCCGGATACCAAAGTTGAGATGGTCATGGGGATTATATTGAGGCCCAAGATTGCAGGAGAAGATGGCATCAAGGTACCGTTGAGGATTAGGCAGCACAAAGGCTGAAGATGTGTTTTGCCTCGACATAGGAAACAACACGAGTCGCACTTTTCGTCCCGGCTAACGGGTTAAATTGGGTTAGTAGCAACCTGGGAATCTCCGAGATACACCAACGCATCCCTCCATGGGTTCTCCGGGTATCGAGCACAACCGGAAGTCTGAGAAGTTGCAAGCCTTTCCTTTTTTCTATACCGACCAACGTTTGTCAAAGTCAACCGTGTATCGACCAGGGAGTTCATCATAATCGGAACATAGGGACTATCCAATGTTCAACCTCGAAACTACGAAAGCCAAGGTCAAGAGAAGAGTGGTTTCGACACGTATTAATAAGTCACCGCATGCTTGCTTTCATGGCGATGCACTGAACGAAACGGACCGGACGATCCGCCAGTGATGCTGACAGATCAGTGAATCCGGAGTCGGCACTGGCACGGAAGTCGGCTACCATCCAATATACTGTAAAGTTCGAGGTTGTCGCAAGGTAGGTGTTTCAAAATTTCTTGTTTTGCTGTCCCTCCTCTTGGTCAAAAGCACCCCCGGTATCGTTAATCATCGCCGAATCTCGATTTCTGGTGTGGTCTGGTTTTGTTCTTAGGTGAAAGATATCGGTCAGCCTAGGGGTGGAAGAAAGCAGAGGAAATAAACTCTGTGATGTGAATCACTCCGGCAAAGTTTTGCATTCTCGTGTTTCATGTTTCCAGCTTTTGCCATGTGCGCTGAATACACCCTGTGCATCATCAAACCTTACTGTAATAGCATAAATACTAAGCTCTGAAATCGCATCAAAGTATCATCAAAGTGTAGAGAAGCATGTCACCCACCGATACTACCCTGCTCGTCATCGACGTCCAGCAAGGTGAGTCCTTCCTCCTCGCCTCAGCCGCCAGAGATGACGATGGGTGACCGGTTGCTCGGTCACCCGCGACAATCCACTTACCTCCACCCACTCGTAGGACTCGATGACAACACCCCCTCCCAAGGCGGACATCGCAACAACCCCCAAATTGAACAGACCATTCCCACCCTCCTCACGCTCTTCCGCACCCGCAACCTTCCCATCTTCCACGTGAAGCACAACTCACGCGACCCCTCCTCGACGCTTCACCCGTCTCATCCAGGGAACGCCATATGCCCCTTCGCAGCACCCTCTCCATCTCGTCCCAACGACGAACCGCTCTACACGAAATCCGTCCACTCTGCATTCATAGGTACTTCCCTCGAAGCGGACCTCCGTGCGCGTGGAATCACACGGCTCTTCGTGTGCGGCCTCACGTCCAATATGTGCATGAATACGACGGTGCGGATGGCTGGGAACCTCGGGTTCGAGGTCTTTGTCGTCGAAGATGCATGTGCAACGTTTGATAGGGTTGGGCACGATGGTGTGTTGAGGCGTGCCGAGGACATCCATGCATACGCACTGTCAGATTTGCATGGAGAATTTTGTACTGTTATCAAAGCGAGCGACGTGCAGGGTTTGTTGGGTAATTAGGGGTGTAGAAATGATACGATCGCGCTAAGATATGTTGGGCGTTTCGGCGACTCAATGTCGGTTCAATGAAAAACATATTCAGATGAGCACACTCGATCGAATTGATATAGGAACGTAAACGCCCCCTCCTTTCGATTCAGTTCCCGTGAATGCACGACATAAAAAACAAACATTCAGATTCCGTACACAGGTCACAAGGGATGAGTAAGTACATATGTAATGATGTATGAAACGTACTCGGTCGCGGCAACAACAAAAAGTATGAAAGGTACAGGATCATGAAATTGGCATCCGTATTATCAATTGCGTGGATGGGTTGGCCTGTTGTTCTGATCAACAGCAGCCGAATAATATGATGAATCTCGACCAGAGAGAACTACAAAGAAAAAGCGTCATTTATCAACATTAACGCCACCTCCGTTGCGCTCGAGAAAGTAAAGAATAATAAGCAAGGGGAGTAAAGGGGTGCGGAGGAACCGACGAATAGTTACAATTCGCTCGAGTACTTCCAAGCCGCATATCCACCACTACCCGCAACCCCTCCCACACTGGGGCTCGGACTGTGTCCGTGTCCCCTCCCCGTCGCCTCCCCTTCGGCAGTTGACCCTCCATACGCAGCGATATAGTCGAAGTCGCCTTCGTCGTCGCTCACAGTACGCAGGTCCGGGTTGACGACGGATAACCGCCTCATTGGCGTGCTATTCTTGGGTGGAACAGTCGGGGCGGGCGATTGTCGACGGAGTACTAATGGGCTCGTATCTGCAGGTCCTGCCGTATCCCCATTCCCGGAATTACTCGGAGACCGCGCCTGTTGCTGTCGCCTGAACGCAGCAGCAGAGATCGTGCGAGGTGCTCCATTGGCTCCGCCGACATTGCCCAAAGATGAGGTCGATTTGGCCATCAGGGGTGAGGAGAAAGGTGGTGGTGGGCGGGGGTATTCCAGCTGCGAGCGGGGGAGTGGAGACCGTTGACCGGGGCTAGATGATTCTGGAGTATCCAGTTGAGAAGGACGGGATGACGACGCTGGTAAATGTAGAGGTGATCCACGGGCAGTTACGACAGGGCTTGGAAGTGATCGACCGTCACTGTACGGTGGCGAAGGTTTTTCAGCACCGAAAGCTGATGGTCGTACAGGGGAAACGGAGCGATTGGCGAAAGGTGCGTTAGGTGGCGCAAGCGGGGACGGCGGTGTAGAACGGTGTGGAGACTGACTAAAGCTGCGCGAAAGTTGGGGAGCCTGTATCGGCGAAACTGGAGGCCTAGTAGGCGTAGAAGAAGACGAGTATCCTTGCGGTAGTTGCTGAACCATGTGACTTGGACCAGGGTGGGTAACAGAGAGAGTCGAGGTTGAAGACAACGCTTCCAGTTCCCGGGATATCTCCTGAGCGGCGGCAGTATTCCGAGCGTGTTCGTCAGTAGTATTATCTTTGTAAGTAGAATCTTCCGCTGTAGAGGGTGCTTCGTCATGTACATTCTGTACCGGTGAAGGGGGTTGGTTCGTGTTGATAGAGTCGGCGTCCAAGGTTGGGGGAGGCACACGATGAATTCGTCGACTTGCAACTTGTGAGTGCAGCGTAACATCGGAATTGGAGTACGCCGGATTATGGGAGAAAACCGTCTCAGAACCAACACTGTATGCGGAATGAATTACTGAGCTCTCTGCCTCGGCTGGTGTGTGCTCGCGTATTTCGCGCTCGTGATCACTTTCTGAGGATGCTTCACCACCGCTGACTCTGGATCTTCTGTCGTCGTGACCTCCCGTCTCACCTTCATATGAAGTGTCATCGCGGTCGTACGGTAACCCTTCCTCCTCTTCCCCATCCGTTTCCGAGGAAGGAATACGTTGCTGTGAAGCACGCTCGCTCGAGGACGCCGGACGATCAGAATGAGCACCATCCTCACCCTGACCCATGCCATCATCCCAAGCTCTTATCGCAGCTGGTGCAGCGCCAGGGGGAAGAACAGGAGGAGAGGTACTCCTCCGGGTTGTTCGCTTGTGTCCCGTGCCTGCACCTCCACTGCTTCTGCTTCCGAAATAACCATGACCTTCGCTGCCTGTTGCGGGTTCATATTTTGGTACGGGATCAACGGATGCGTGAGAGATTGATGCTGTCTGATCCATGGACATTCCGCGGTGTGATTTTGAGAGAGCATCTGTTATGGATGCCATCAGCGACGGTTCCTCTCTGCTGCCTCCGTTCTCTAACGTGGACAGAGAAAGAGGGCCAAAGTCGTTTGTTGTAGGAGCAGGGTTGCGACCACGAAAAGGGAGGGAGGAAACCTGGGAGCGCTGAGGATCTTCATTTAGGGAACCCCGAGCCCCAAAATCGTCTATAGATGTAGACTGCCTCCTCTGAAAACAAAGGTCAATAGCGATTGTCAACAAACAAATGCCAATGTAACATGACCGGACGCACAGGAGGTCTAGCGCCGTGTTCACTTGCGTTGGGAGTAAAATCAAGATGGGGCGTTGGTATCTGATGTGCAGTCACGTGAGACTGCGTCTGTTCTAATGAGGGCGCAGGAAGATTCTGTTCCCCCGATGCAGGCGCCTGGGATATCCCATGTCTACGTCCTGAAGGAGCCCCCGAAAATTTGACTTGACCGATGGCACGTTGAGCTTCCTCGACATAGCTACTTACACGACCACCGTTGGTGTAAGGCGGACGAGGGAAACCAGGGGTTGTAACAATATCAGGAAGTTGCTGTTGACAGGCATATATAATCAGCAAAGTATGAAGAAACAAGGGCAAAAGGGGTACCTGGACAATACCTTTGCCAACGTCACCCACGATCTGCGGGAAGAATCAGCCACGGTGCGGACCACGCAAGAATATCATCACGAACGTTGCCCTTTTCACAACATTCGACCAACCCGCCAAACTTCAAAACCATCCAGTTCTTTGTACACTTCCTCTTGTAGTCGCCTAGTGCTGCTTCCTCAGGGAAAATCTCCCCGTCCATCGCACGCATTTCTTCTCGCAGCCTGTTCAATGTATCGGTTTGTGCTGCAAGGTTCTTATGCTCCGGGCCCATTTTATTGAGCTTCTTCTCTGCTGATTCGGCAGAGGAACCAACGCGCTTTCTCCGACGGCGAAGATCATCGAGTTCCTCTTCACGAGTGCGCACGGTTTTCATGCTGTCACGCACCGTATGGTGGAGAGACGCCCACGTAGTAAGGGCAGCAGAGAAATGAGAAAGGATGGTCGTTGAAGCGGTAAGAACATCCTAAGCGGCGATTAGCTGGACCGGAGAGGATACACGGGTGTGCTCACTCCAAGATCATCACCTTCTCCTTGTCCCCAAGTCCTAAGGGCCTCCGATGCCTTGGTAAGATCTGTACTGAGTTTCTGAAGTCTGGAGAGTAAAAGTGAATAAATTATTCGTAGAACGTATCTCGTTTGTTGTTACGCACGACATGAGGACCGACTTCTCGGCCGTTATAAGGTCCTGAAGTGGTCGGAGATCAGGGTTACCGACCGCCAGGGCGGGTATTGTGGTGTTGTGGGCAATCTTCGTCGCTGCAGACTTGAACATGTTGTATGATGATCTGACTTAGACAACAGCCGCCACCAGCGCTACGCTATTAGATGTTGTGTTGGTTGCGGTGTGAGCTCGACCTGCTGCGACATCAAGCTGTGACGCTGCGAGCGCAGTCGCGTTGCGGATACGAAGGGAGCCCCCAAATTAGGTAATCAACCCTCTATCGATAGCCCTTCTTGGTTCCGACAACAGAAGCGTCTCAGACGATACGTGAGTACGTATCACTTACCCATTTCACTGAGCGTTTCGAACCGAAACATCGAGGCTTCCTGCCGGTGAACACCCACGCTGGTTCATGGGACAGAAGAGAAGTTGTCTGCGGACTCTCGTGGTAAAAGGTTTGTCCCCTAGTAGTGAGGGGTCCCTGAAAACATGCGGACACCACGCCTATTGTCCGATCGACCTTCGTCATCTATATGGACGAAACCGAGCGCCCCATACAGGCATGCTAGTCACCTGTCCTAGGGAATCTTAAGGTTTTGTTGACTCGTTCGAACAGCATGCTCTTTGTAACAAGTTCCATATTTCTGTCCTCCGGACTACGCAGATCATTTTTTCTTCCATATCGGCCTGTTCATCGCTCACTTTTCTTTCGTCTATTTCACCCCCTCGCAAGGTTTTCGTCACGGCAACATTTTCGGCCGTCCGTGGGTGATAAATCTGGCTGCATGGGCCGTCGTTGTCTATTTTTATCTTTGGCGCCCGATGGACATCTGTGATTTGTGTCCAACAGGATGATGAAGGCGCAGTACGACGCTCAACTATTCCGGTGGTATAGGCCAGTGCACACGTTTTAGTGTCCATCGCATCAATTTTGATCAGGTGTAGGTCTTGGGCCTCCTTAGGCTCACTGAGGTGACGTTCACTGATATCGACCTACGTCGCAATGTTGTAGAATCAGTCTTACCAGTTCTCTGCTTCGTACGTCGTTGTCAGGTTTCAAGTTGTTTTTTCATCATCTTCCTTTTTGTGGTCCCAGAGTGCAAATGAGAGTTATCACTCCACGATTGCGCATCCCCTACGGTTGAACGTCGCCGGAACTCGCTCTGCCAATTGGATTCGAGGAATATGGCCGATCAACGTGCCCAACCACGGCGAAAGTGCCCTTTTGAACTGCTTCTATGTCGAAGGTCGACGGGGAGAGGGCGGCAAGAGAGTTCGGATGGGAAATGCAGCGCATATTCTATTTCCATTCATCGCAGACACAGTACGTTAGTTATGTTTCTGACACGGCTGCACCTGATACGATGGATTTTTATATTTGGATGCATTTCTCTCTATACCACGGCTGCAGGGTCACCAGGTAGCGTACGCGACAGTACGTTCCACCTCTTTTTCGTTTCACTCATTGATCCCTGACTCATCTCCGCGCATCTAAATAATCTCAACCCACACAACTACATAACCTACTCAGGATACATACACTCACTCTCCTTGCCCCCATCCATTTATACCCAGCGATCATGTTCTTCTGTATGTCATCCACAGATCCCCGCGCTGTTCGCGGCTCACTCGCCAAATGGGACAGGTGGTCCAATCGTGCGGAGGCAATGCGGTGGTTATTAGGTATCCAAAGTAGTCGCCCTGAGGGTCGGCGTAGCAAGCAGCGAGGTGGCGGAAACCTGGAACAACCAAAAGAACAGAAGTCGAACTGATAAGATGAATGCAAACAGAAACGGTAATGGAGAGAAGATTATATGCTCGATTTGTGATGACCATGCGCTGGATCTATTCGTAGTAAGTGGCCTACTATTGGTGCCGCACCCCACATAGGAAGAATACGGCGTGGTCAGCTGGGATGGTAGTCCGCGAGCCAGCGCCATCACTACTGGAGTGTGAAGTCGAGCTCCTACATACGATTCATGCGCAAGGAGGAGTCACCACTGGTTGCGTGACTCCATCGTACAGTGGAACCTGCCTAGCTCACTGGTACACGCATGTGTGCAGCATTGAGTCCAGGTAGTGGGAGACTCCGGTAGCGGAGCATGATTTACAGGTGGAGGTAGACGGGGTGTATGTGTATCTTCTTATTTTAAAAAAAAAACCGAGTCGTCATTCCAATGCATCCCTCTATAGATCCAAATCAGCTGGAGTACAGATCCTCGACGTTATATCGGACAAATGTCCCATTGCGTAGTCTTTGGTTCGGGTCACCTTGTAAGTCACATCTGCTCGCCACCCTATCTTACTCTTTTCACATCGTCTTGCCTTGTGCCTAGCACTGCTGACAATTGACCTGTCAAAACAGATACCACAAGGGGGTTCTAGTGGGCCCGCAGACGCCCTCCGCGATGTGCTGTTCGGTCATATAGCGGTTACAGCGGAACTTCCCCACAGGCTCCCCGCTGCCAGGAGACGGCGAACCTGGGTCACCTAACTCGTGGTTTCGAAGACGGCGTCCGGTGGTTGCGATAGTAGCAGTAGTAGAAATGGTAGTGTATGACTTCTGAAATGTCCGTATCATGAATTCTCCCCACCCCCATTTTGTATTGTGGGCAGTGATCCTGCATGAGGCTGTCTGGATTGGGGGAGTGGAACAATTCCTGTTGGTAAAAGGTGCCAATCAGTATTTCTATACTCGTTGTGTATTGAACGGCGATGAGGGAACAGCAGTGGTATGTTCACTTCTCCGGGGTATTCGAACCTGCGCGTGGGCGTCCATAGGTGCCACTAGTTCCACGAATGGCTGAAAGACCTGCTTGCAACTCGATGCGGCAATACTTTACAACCCCTTCCCGAGGCTGGCTCATTTCCCCACTTTTCACCCGCTACATATGATGATAGGTTCACGCAGGTCGCATCGTCAATGGATATCGCTCCCTTCCGGAACCTTGCAGCCATCATTGCCTTTTCGGGACGTTTCCGTGAGCACAGCCACTGTTGGTTTCTGTTAGAGTTCCCACGGGGCAACACTTTGCACGGTTTTTCCGCGAAGTCTTGCAAACGGCTTCATTCATGTCCTTTGATGTCAGTACTAGATTGGTGGGTCCACACATCACCATTTAATCAGCGCTGTTGGGGTTCACTTCTCATCCTACGTGTGCATTTTTCCCGACAGCTGATAAAACCATTTCCGTCAGGTCCACATGAGATCATTCGTGCGCGATACCCCCTGTAAAAAAGGTGCTAGCGTCCATGTGTAGCACGAATACTACTTCATAGTCTATCCTTGTTCTCTTTTTGGCCTCAATCCTAGCCAGTTGAGCCCTAGAGTTCAGCGTGGGACACCCTGTATCCTCCAATAGGCTCTTCCCGAGCGGCGCTCTCAGCCTATCAGCGTCACCTTCATGATACAGCCGCTGGTTGGCATCTACGACCCTATGGATGTGAGAATCAGTGTCAAGCTCTTTCACTCGGCTGTCTTCTCAACATCCGTAGTCGCCGGTTACGCTAGGTCTTCGTAGGGACTGGAGGAAATTAGCTCGATGTGCTTTTCTGTCACGGACGTCAAATCCAATTATCCCCATGATGATCGTGGCAGCATACATGGAAGAATATTCGGAATGGGAGCGTTTCCTTTGGTATTCATGTTCTCAAGAATTATGCGAATTTGGGATGGTACTTGTCATTGGCAACGCAGCGGTCAATAGTTATTGCGGTGACTTCGATAGATTATCAGGTTCCGAAATCTGAGGGGTGCTTGTTAGTGTGCTGAACCTTTTCAGGCTGCAAATTATTTCGCCGTTGCGATTTCTCATAATCCGCGTATTTCCGAGATATCATCTCTCGTGTTGTGTCGGGAGGCGTACACGACGGGAATGGAATATAAAGCCTGCTGACATGTCTGTACCCAAGGACAGCATGATTAGTCTGCTGACGATGAGAAAACCATTCTGGTTTCGTAGAATCTTCGGCGACCTTTACACCCTTTTCCTCTTCACCCAGTCCGACATCAGGACTGCCCTCCTACCAATAGTGAGCAAGCTCTAATGTTATGTTTCTGTGCTCACACTATTCCTGCAAGACCTTCTTTTCGATCGCCGCAGCTCCACTGGCCAGCCCCGTTCGGCTCCTCGAGACCACTTTCTGGATCTGGCTTCACCAGCTACAATGCACCGTAGCTAACCAGATCAAAGCACCTGACGAAGACAAAATCAACAAGCCATCTAGACCGATTCCCGCGGGTCGCATTACTGTAGAGGGTGCCACTATTCTTAGATGGGCTCTTGTTCCCATATGCCTGGCGTACTCCGCTCGCTATAGCACGGAATTGATGCAAACCAGTCTCTCGCTTATGCTGTTGACCGTGTGGTACAACGAACGTGACGGGGACAAAGGTCCCTTATCCAAAAACTTCTTAACTGCACTTATATACGGCGTTGGCGAATTTGGCGGTACCCTTGTTGCAGGTATGCTTCCCCATTCTCCTAATGTTAGACTGCAGCTGAATACTTCACTTCGAGGTCATGATCGCACTCAGGTCAGCCCAACGGGGCAAATCGCCGTTGAGGTCATGATTGTTGTTTTCATGTCAACTATCCACGCACAAGACTTTAAGGACGCAGATGGTGATCACTTAACGGGAAGACGGACTTTCCCCATTGCCTATCCCGCTGCGTCGCGTTTCGCAATTGGACTGGCGATCCCGCTCTGGTCGATCTTGCTAACTGTTATGTGGCAACTTGATTTGCTATGTGGCATTGCATTTGTTGGATTTGGATATTACGTTGGAGCTAGGTTCATGCTTTACCGCACCGTGGAGGATGATAAACTATCCTGCAAATATTACAGTGTAAGTATTTTCATCCTCCATGGACACGAGTCAGTACTAACTGTTCGTTTAGGCATGGTTTTCCATCCACCACCTCTTTCCGGCGTACTGGTACTACCACCACGGCGCCAACCAGTACCCGAACATTTTGTCTCATGATTTATTTCGCATCTGGTAGCTACCGATTTCATCCGTTCTCATTTCGTATTCTGATGTTTGGTTGGCGGAATCCGCCCTCGTACCCGTTATCCATACTTCTCCCTTGGGGTTTATGATCTCATCCGCGCATGATTCCGGTATATGCGTAGTTTTATCTCTATTATTGGTGTGAACTCGGGATGCCGAGACCATAGAAACGCTTACCGATATGATTGGTATCAATGAAGCTTGAAGCTTGAAGGATGACATGATCACAACAGCAATATATATACTCAACAACTTTGCTCTTCAGCATTTTACCACGATCACTCGCGTGGGTGTTAGGCTATCAGTCTGCAAGCCAGCGCCGTCCCACCGGAGTGTACAAAATTGAGTTCCTGCGTACCACTCGTGCATCACAAGGACTCAACTCACGCGCATGTAGAATACACGGCCTTGAATCCATGTAGTGGGGGAGATCTTCCGGTAGGTAGGCGCGGGCGGTGTACATGATTCATGGGCAGAAGTAGAGGGTCTACATATGTATCTTTTTTAAAAGCTAGGGTCGTCCCCCTCGCCATTCCAACCATCGCCATAGATCCAAATCAGCGAATCAACTAGAGCAGAGGTCCTCAACGCCATGTCCCGTCCCGTCCTATCTCAATGCGTAGCCCCTAGTTCAGGCTACCTTGTAAGTCACAGCTACTTTCTTCCTTACCGTACTCGTTTCGTGTCGTCTTGCCCCTTGCCTACCACTGCTGACATTTACCTGTTGAAACAGAGACCACAAGAAAATTCTAGCGGGCTTGCAGACGCCCTCTGAAATGTATCCTGGTCAGTCATATAGGAATTGCAGCGGGGCTTGCAGTGCGGGCTCCCGTGTGAGGCGGCGAGCGTGATGGGTGGTATGGTAGCAGTGGTGATGGTGGTGAGCGTAACAATTGCATACGTATGATAGGAGGATTCATGCTCATTTCATTAGGATGGTGTGGAGGTAAGTTATTGACCCTGCATGAGATTATCGCCAACGTCAGCTAAATTACTCGACCCTTCTCACAGTTAATATACAGGCAGAAGTAAAATGAGACACATCGTGGGCGTATGCACGTACCAAAAGTCCGGTAACGTCGGACAGTCTGCAGCAATTTGGCGGGGCAATAGGTAGCACTGACCACAGAATGACCGCAGATAGGCTCAAGCGAGTAAACCTGAACGAGACGATGATGCACAGTTTATGAGCGAATGACCGTGGCTGCAATTGACGCCAGTGTCTCATCAACGTCTCACTCAATGGATTCGCAGAAAGAAGCCACAGCTCAGGACGAGCGAGATCACTTCTTTTCGAGCCTCGTTCTAGACGAAC
Source organism: Pisolithus marmoratus (assembly GCA_024613145.1). Taxonomy (NCBI): domain Eukaryota; kingdom Fungi; phylum Basidiomycota; class Agaricomycetes; order Boletales; family Pisolithaceae; genus Pisolithus; species Pisolithus marmoratus. The sequence goes on from JANFAE010000047.1 coordinate 170,051, forward strand.
CCACAACAATTTGGCGAGGGTGAGTTGATCGTCAGGATCAGAGCGGTTTGTTGACTGTTTGCGCAGTATGGCCCTTTGAAGCCGACAACCAACTAGCATGATGGATTCTCTGGCTATGCATAAACTTATCCATACCCTTCACTTCCACGCACCCTACGAGTTCCGATCATCGACCCAACCGTATTGGACTAGAATGTCGGTGCCTTAGTTAGGAAACGTGCGCTAGATCGCGTCCTCGCCACCGCTTTCCGTCGACGAGGGTAAATTTACCCTCTACATACCCTGCTATGAACGTGATAAGTAGGAACCTCAGAGTCTGAGAGGAAGCAGACGCCATGAATCAAGCTTGCGCATGGCTTCGTCGCGTACTCTGTTGCAATTCTCGAAGAACACTACCTTCCTGCACATAGCCGTATCCGTTTCCCACGGAACTCTCGTCCAAGCTGGAGGGGGTAGAGAGAGCGCAGTGACAACGTGTGCCTTCTCTCCGAAGTAGCTGTGCGGCCGGCTTGAGACCTTCCAAATGCAGACCCTGAGGGTAGGCAAGTTGCCAATGGTTTTCAATTTGAGGGAGGATAAGAGGTCGTGAACATTATACATAAATGCCCACGTTGGGCGTACCGAAGACCGCAGGTGGTTACGCTTTGAGTAAGAAGTGCTGTCCGAGATTATTAGCTATTATCTACTACACGCAGCACACCTACCGCTGCTGTGGAGTTTCATGTGCCCTATGACATGGCTCTAGGTTCTGCAAACAACCTGAGTATTCACGATGTGGGTACGGGCAGACCATTTTGCTGGGCCTAATGAGTCCCTTTCGAATGGAGTCAATTGGGATGCCTTCTGTGTGAATACATATCACTTATCCGTTTCCTCAAGCATTTCAAACTGAACTGTCGTTGCTTCCTGCTGGTCAGGTGGTGACGAACACTCACCCTGTTTCATTCGAAGTTACCTGCCGATTCTGGTGGTAGGTTAGTCCCCTGAGTAGAAGGACGCATAGCTCTCTACTTAAGTGACATACATTTTGATCGGAATGCAGAGGAATTGCGGCTTGCCAATCAGGGTGCCGCTTCAACCTGTTGGCTGAATTGAAAGGGTGTCGTACTTTAGGTGTTCAGTTCAAGTAGCTTGGTGCCGCATGGCCATGCCTCTCAGTTCTTGCTCATCAATTACACCTGAGTGCAAAAACGTTGGCAAAAACGAAATATTTCAACAGCAGGTTGCGGTTTTGATAAAGGTGGAGCGATCTACCGCATGGGTAACAGATTAGCTGTATAATATGCATGAAACTCGCCCCGAAGAATTCATGTTATCCGATGGGCAGCCTGTGCTTGGACACTCTTCGAGAATCTCAATGTCAGAGAATGGCATATAGTCTTGTTCCTAGTCATTAGAGTCGGTGGTAAAGTAGTCTTTATCGACTTCTGATTCCTCGTGAATCTCTTGATGTGCATCCACACCGCTGGCGTCCAGTTGCGGCGACACAGTTATCAACTGGTGACACAAGGAGTACCGTGCGAGATGAGATGATAATAGTAAACCTGCTTTACCCCTGGGCGTTCACTGGGCAGAATGGCAAAGCAACGGTCAAACGATAGTGCCAATAGCATTCTGTACCTACGTTTCCTTTTTCGGTACGCCTCACACATTGCCAGACGTTTTCACACACAGCTTTATAATTATGTGATGACTTGACATCTTACGGTGGTTTGCAAAGATTCGCGGAAAACGTATCAACGTCGCTACAGCAGGAATTGCCAGGTGAAGGTTTTAACAATCTAAACAAAAAACACTTTCATTGATATCATAGTAGAGATTCGACGGGTGCACTTAAATTTTGATGTGTTTGGAGGACATCTACATCTACTGAACATCTTTACGGCCGCTTCCGGGGTCCTTTTGCCTTTGCAGCGGTTCCGACTTCACGTTCGTTGCGTCACGGCCCGCGTTAAGTAATGCCACGTGGTACGTTTTTTGAGCTTCTCAGAATGAGTGGAGATTGATGTCCCACTTCACCAACGTCGGATATTGATGTATGATGTCTGGACAAAAAGGGGCATCTTGGTAAACAAGTTGCTGCCGTCGCAGCTCGGTTGTGCTCTGGTCTTTGGGGTCCAAACAGCCATATCTTTTGGTATCAGTACTTACTAATCTCCCTCAGCGCTATTGAGATCACCTCTAATCTTACACGTGCATATCGGCCCACAGCGCTAAGACAATCATCGATAGGTCTACGTGGTCTGCCTGACATATTTGCCCTCAGATCAGTCGTACGTGGTACCTTGTACAAGATGCTAGCGTCTTTTGTAGCACAAACACAGCTACACCATGGTACCCTGTCTTTTGGCCTCAATTCCGGCATGTCGAGGCCTAGAGTTCCACGTGGGAGGGGGTTACTTTCCACAAGTTCTTTCCCAAAATAATATTCCTACATCAGTATCGCTTTTGCGGTACAGCCTAGAGCTACGAACCTATAGAGGGGACTGGTCACAAACCAATCCTGACCAATCCTGACCAAAATGTGGCTCCCTGATCAGTGAGTAATCAATGAGTTCTTTCATTTGGTTATCTTCCAGCCTTACAGCGGGCTAGTCACAAAGAGGAAACTATCTGAGTGCGCCTTTCCGCCACAGACGTCACCCACATTCTACATAGCTGTCTTACCGCTTGTGCCGCTCCAATTATCCCGACAGCGCTGGCCTGGTCGAGATCCGCTTCTCCGACAGCAGTGTGGGAATGAGACAAGGTCATCCATCTATCATTCCAATAAAGGAAGAACGTATGGGTTTACCTATTATGTGAACGTCTTTGGGCGTGGGGTCCTCTTCATTTAAGCTTCCATAACGAAAAGAATAAGGTTCTGAGAGAATCAGTGGCGGACGCCGGTGAGTCGGATCAACGAAACGTTCTGAGTACCTGTGTTTGTCCAGACAGGTTAAGGCTCAGTTAAAGCGTCCTTAGTCAAGGCTATGTTCCCGCGATGTCGTCGTGGCAGCATACATGGAAGTATAGTCAGAACGCGAACGTTCCTTTGGACCGGATATTTAAAAATATGCAAGTTTTCGGACGGTACGGGGTATTTTCAGCGCAGCGGTCAGTAGTTGTTACCGGTGACTTCTTAAGACCAACAGGTTCCGAAATCTCAGGTGCGATAGCTAGTGCTACCAATACTCAACTTTCCTCGTGAACCAACGTTCTCAGGCTGTGGCTCACTGCCAATGCCTTTCCGTCTACGTTCCCGGTGATTCACATAACTCGGAAGTAACAACTCCTGTGCCATTACAGGAGGCGGACCTGACGGCAGCCGAGCTTTCAGTCCCGGAGCCGTAGGTGTGAACACATGAAGGTATAAAGCCTTCAGACATGTCTGTCTTAAGGACAGCATGATTAGTCTGCCGACAATGACTCAACCATTCTGGCTTCGTAGAATCATCAGCGATCTTTACACCCTTTTCCTCTTTACCCAATCCGACATCAGGATTGCCCTGCTACCAGTAGTGAGCAACCTCTTCCAACGCTGTACTTCTGTGCTGACGCTGTTCGTGCAAGACCTTGTTCTCCGTTGCTGCAGCTCCATTGGCCAGTCCCATTCAGCTGTTCGAGTCCACTTTCTGGATCTGGCTTCACCTGCTGCAATGCAATGTAGCTAACCAGATCAAAGCACCTGACGAAGACAAAATTAACAAGCCATCTAGACCAATCCCCGCGGGTCGCATCACTGTAGAGGATGCCACTTTTCTCAGATGGGCTCTTGTTCCTATATGCCTAGCGTACTCCGCTCTCTACAGCATGGAGCTGGCGCAAATCAGTCTCACCCTTATCCTGTTCACTATGTGGTACAACGAACGTGATGGGGACAAAGATTCTTTATCCAAAAATTTCTTAACTGCGGTTATGTATGGCATAAGCGAGCTTGGCGGTACTCTCGTTGCAGGTATGCATCCCCATCACCCTAGTGTTAGACCGCGTCTAAACACTTACTCTTCAAGGTCGTAATCGCACTCAGGTCAGCCCGACTGGGCGAATCGCCGCTGAAGTGACGGTTGCTGTTTTTATGTCAACTCTCCATGCACAAGACTTTAAGGATGCGGAGGGTGATCGCTTAACGGGAAGACGGACCTTCCCCATTGCCCATCCGGTCTTATCGCGTTTCGCAATTGGACTGGCGATCCCGCTCTGGTCGATCTTGCTCACAGTTATGTGGCAACTTGATCTGCTATGTGGCATTGCATTTGTTGGATATGGATGTTACGTTGGAGCTAGGTTCATGCTCTATCGCACCGTGCAGGATGATAAGCTATCGTGCAAATACTACTGCGTAAGTATTGACATTCTCCATGGACGCGAGCCGGTGCTTAGGCTAAGTGATCGTTTAGGCATGGTTTTCCGTACACCACCTGTTCCCGGCGTACTGGTATTGCCTCCATGGAGCCAACGAGTACCCGAACTTGGCCTTCGTCGAGAACATGCTTATTGATATGTTCGGTATCGCTGCATAGTTAAAAGATGACTACACCAACACCATATATATATCCTGCAATGCAACTCTTCAGTATTTTACGGTACACACTCATCGATGACATGTATTCACGGCTCTGTCTTGGCACTGTCGTTCAGTGATGGTATAACCCTACTCATCTGGTACTCCAGCTGGATATCATGGGGTGATTGCATGTATACTCTTGGCTTACGTGTACGGATCACAGTAAAATAATTCACATCATTGTATGTGTGTATTCATTATATCCAGTTTTCGTCCCTGCTATTCTCCACAAGTATACTTCCTGAAGAGCTCCCCCTTTGATTGATGGGATCTTAACAACCTTGTAATATCATTTCGTGAACGCTCGCACGTTCCAAGCTTTTAAAGGTGCTTGCGAACTACTCTCCTTCCGCATTCCGCTGCTAAAATCGTTCTAATAGTTCAAAGGTTCCATGTGGTTATCCGCATCCATGAGTACTTACAAGATAGCCTCTTCGCCGCAGGCGACGGTTTAAGACAGGGGTAGCACTGTTTCTGTCTTGCTGTACCCTGTAGTACTAGGTCATCGGCGTGCTCCCCTTAATTAGAGGCGAGCCCCCTGACGAGACCTTTTGCATGGTCGAAACTGCTGCCTATGCACCTGGGTTCGAACCCCAACGGTGCCATTTGTTGAGTCACTTACGCAAGCATCTAGACTCGCATCTTCACGAGACAAGTTCTCGGAGGTAGCAATAAGAGCGCATTGGTTAGTCAGCACGGGTAACTCTCTTGAAACAGAACAATGACGAGGGCCAGAATGCCACTACTTACAGCTGTTTGCGAAAATAATGTCAGCAGCGAAATTTTTGTGAGCGCGTCGTGAGACCTGCCCGATAAGGAAATGTAGCAAGAGCCGCTCGAACTTACTAGTCCTCGAGACTGATCAGTACTGCTACTATGCCCAACCGCTGTATTAGCAGTGATCTCAAGCGGTGTGCTCTTTGTCTCTGGAACCATGGATGGGAACTCGAAGAAATATCCTTTGCTCTTGGCGTCTCTTCACAAAGCTGTTTTCACTGGCGGAAAAATCCGGAAGCACACGGCTCGTTGATCACCCACGTTCTCCACTGAGGCATCGCACCCAAACGATAACTAGGTACTTTTGACTTTCATTGAAACCATTTATTTCAAGGATGGGGTCTTTGTTCATGACCATAAACTCTTACACCTCACAACTCTTTTTGGCACCATCATCCAGGTCAATCGTGTCACACTCAGACCCTTGTCATTGAATAGACTCAGCGTGCGAAGTTCCACCAAGAATCTTGACTTGGGGGGTCAGCAGATCTGAAACCGTATCCGTAGCAAAAGTGAAAGTCTATTGACATTATTTTCGCAAACAGCTGTAAGTCACCTTCGGGACCACTCCCTCAACCAAGAAATGTTATTAGATGGATCGTGAAAAGGCTGCAAAACAGTTATCGCGTGCGTCTCTCGATGTGGCTCAAATGTCATGAAGTCATGAATGCGTCTCCGTTACAAATTTCAATATGTAAATGGTCTCTACTTCATTGTATACGTTTCCTGTATGAACTGAATGCCGTCGTCGAGCACACAAACAACACCGAACATGGCGACACAAACGACCACAATGAATAAGGGACACCCTAATACAAACAAGCCCGGCGATTGGGTCACACTTGTGGCGCTTTGTGGTAGCTGTACAGTGATGCTGATCTTGCTGATCCCAACACCAGGCTTGCTGAAGTGTGTTGTTCCGCCAAAAACCCATTTCCATCGTTTCTTCTCTTTCAGTCATTCAAGAGCGTCACAGATTGTTCAACCGTGTCATTTTTCCGGAATCAATACCGATAATATACTTAAATAATGCCCTTCATGATCAGGAACTTCTTTCTTGTGTCGGCTCGGCTACGTGTCGAATTGCCGGACGTGAAGACTGTGCAGTACATGCTATATGGATTCCAATCGCGCCCGGCCTGGGAAGAATGCCGGAGTTAAAGGCGATGGGATGCTTTCCACCCTGTTCATGCTTCTCAGTTAACGTTCCTGTTCCTGTGATACAGCAAGTTACATACACAATCACCATGTGCTATCGCGAATACTATGAGGCGAGTTGCTTGTTACAGCTTATCAATAGACACGCGGCTACGTTCCTCCGGAGTAACCGGGATGTCCATCATCTTCGGGTTTCAGCTGGAACACTGTTCCCACACACTGTTCACACCACAAATGCGTAGAGAGATTACTTGCAATTATCGGATTTAGCGTGCGCATCTACTTACTCGAACAACCAGGCATTGCGCATTGATCTGATTCAAATTTTCAAGGATTACAGCTAAATTATTTAGATACCCCGATGTGTGTGCCTCGCGTCTTCATTTGAACAGCATGGCCTTCATCTCCTACCGATATTACCCGCAAGACTACACAACCCTTATGAGTGACCACGTTCTGAAGAATATTGCACACCGTTCAGGGGACTCAAGCTTCGCCGGTGTATGTTGGGAAATCCTCTCAGAGTGAAAGCGCGCGCCCGAGTTCAGAAGTATTGGTGCTATAGGTCTGAGGATAGGTTCGTGTAAGTACAAACAATACATCCACACTCAAGATGGGCATACGAACATTTGAACCTCTGAAAATCTTCAGTGATTTGTACGCTGTTTCCTTTTCACGCGTTCCGACATCTGGATCGCACTGATTCCAATGGTGGGTCGAGCACAATCATATTTTCCCCTTAACTGTCATTAATGCTAAGGGCGCTACACTCTGTTTGCCGTCGCTGCAGCTCCCTTGTCCAGTCCTCTCCAGGCTACTCGATACCATTTTATGGATCTGGCTGCACTTGCGAAATTCAGTGTTGCTAACCAGATCAAAGCACCGGAGGAAGATAAGATAAACAAGCCCTCTAGACCAATTCCTGCTGGACGAATTACTGCGCACGATGCCACCACTCTCCGCTGGGCTCTTGTCCCAATATGCCTTGCATACTCGGCCCTGTACAGTGCACAGTTGACGTTTTTCAGTCTCTCGATGCTGCTGTTCACTGCGCGGTACAATGAGCATGACAGTGATAAGGAACCGCTCTCGAAGAATCTCCTGACCGCAGTCATGTATGGTTGTCTCGAGATGGGAGGGACCCTTGTAGCAGGTAAGCATTAATGTCACCAGGACATTAACGATCGATCTCACCAGCCGGTAAAGCTCGGGACCATACGCAAGTCAGTGATACTGGCATGGTTGCAGCCGAAATGACGGTAACCGTGCTCTCGTCGACTCTACATGCCGAAGACTTTAAGGATGCAGATGGGGATCGCGAGACTGGAAGGCGCACTTTCCCTATTGCCTACCCTGTCCTATCGCGTATCGCAATAGGACTAGCCATACCCCTCTGGTCAATCTTTCTGGCTCTTTTGTGGGAACTTGACGCACTCTCTGCTACCGCCTTCGTCGCTTACGGATGCTACGTGGGGACGAGATTCATGCTCTACCACGCTAAACAAGACGGTAAACGATCCTGCAAGCACTATAGCGTGAGTAGTATCATTCTTCCGTTTAGCGACGTGCATTCTAATGAGCTTATTAGACGTGGTTCTCATTGCATCATCTTTTTCCTGCTTACTGGTACTACCACCATGGCGCCAACGGACATCCAAGTCTCGCCTTCTTGGAGCAGGTCCTAAATGACTTTGTCGTTGCATAGGAGGGGTCATTCTGCGGCGATGCGAGTCAGCAGATGCTTCCCTTAATATTGTATGCATGAGGGTTCTCTTAATGAGTTTATTTTTTCTGTAGCAGTATGTGTACATGGATTTCTTTGTGTAAGCTTCACGACTAGTCAAGTACCTATAGAGACAACTGTAGGACGGATACATGATTCCATGTTTGTGACGAAGAACACTGCAAAATAAATTAGATTGAAAGAAAGATAGCACTGATGAGGCGGGGGGACCCGACGATGTACTATGCCAGTGGATTATCCTCGGTGTCATACGGGTTTCTGAAGTCACATGCATCAGGACTTGCATAATATGGCTGCGTCTGTGCACGAGCGATTTCCTCAGGTTTGTCCAGCTCGCTGAAAACATTAGTATTGTCTTTGTGAAGGCTCTCTTCACTTTCGTTCTCGGTTATTGTGAAGCGGTGGTTGGTTTCTGAAGAAGGCTCTTCTACCTTGGATATGCATTCGCAGCTCTGATCCCGAACTCTGATCAGCATGACGAGTGCGCGGAATTACTGGCACAAGATGGGAGCATGGTAGTTACCAGTAGGCATGATAAGGTCAACGCCATCATCTGAGACTCTCGCGTTCTACGGAAAGCGCATTGAGCTGTGTCCCCGAACCATGACCGGTCTTTGGGGAATATATTCGGGGCTCTGACTTCGAGCTGGTGCCTGAAGAGGAAGGCCGAAATGGATGTTGGAGATGAGAACCACTGCTAGATGACACGGCGGATGAAAGTCGGGGGGCGGACCTCACTTCTCCTTGTCCCTCACGGACCCTCACTCTCGCATTAGTCCACACCCCCGGCAACGATGGCGGAATCTCCTTACTCGAAATAAAAAGTGCGCTCCCTAAGAGTCACGTAACTTCTAAGATAGCCTTTTCGTCGTGAGCAGTGCTTAATTACGTAGGACAGGGTAAGCAATCTAGTGGCGGGAGTATAACATTTTTGCTTAGTCAGCAGAGGTGGAACACTTTTTTGTTCCCAGCACTTGCTGAAGCCCCTTGGTTTGCCACCAACAGACTATCTCCATCGTTTCTTTCCCTTCAGCCATTCAATGTGTCAAGAATGTTGCAGATTATTCGGCTGTATCATTTTCTTCCGAAAACAGCGTAATGACCTCCACTGCAGCGGCTCGGCTACGTGTCGACTTGCCGGATGTGCATACTGTGCAGATCATCTGGCCTGGAAGAGTTGCGGGCATAATTCTGGGGTCTCCATGCTTCTCTGTCAGCAGTTCCTGATCCTGTGACACAGAAACAATTGTTTCAAATATGGTACACAATCACCACTGCGCCTCTTATCAGGAATGACATGAAACGACTTACTTGTTATGGCTTATCGACAGATACACTGCTATGTACGTTCCTCCGAGGCAACCGGGATGTCGGATATCTTCAGGTTTCAGCCGGAACAATTTTCTCACTCGCTGTTCACACCCCAAATGCATAATAGGGACACGCTAGTAGAGTGCGACATAGGACACACCTGTCCTTTGAGCACTTAAATATAGAGGGAAAAAAAAGTGCATAGCGAGATTCTTGCGATTAGGGTGAGCATTTACTTCAAATCTACCTACTCGAACAACTAGGCATCGCGCATTTATCCAATTTACTTAAGCTTTTCTAGAATCATAGCTAATTAATTGTACCCGCTTTAGATACCCTTATGTGTGTGCCCCGCGCCTTCATTTGAACAGCATGGCATTCACCTCCTATCGAAATTACCCGCGAGACTACACAGCCCGTTATAACTGACCACGTTCTGAGGAACGTTACGCACTGCTCGGGGAACGTAAGGGGCGCCGGCGTATGTTGGGAAATCCTCCCGGAGTGAAAGCGCGCGCCAGAGTTCAGATGTATTGGTACTATAAAGTCTGAGGATAGGTTCGTGTGAGTGCGAACAACACATCCACACTCGAGATGGACATACGAACATTTGCACCTCTAAAGATCTTCAGTGACTTGTACACAGTTTTCCTTTTCACGCGTTCCGACATCAGGATCGCACTGGTTCCTGTGGTGGGTCAAGCACAATCATATCCCCCTTAACTGTCATTAATGCTAAGGGCACCAGACTCTTTTTGCCGTCGCTGCGGCCCCATTGTCCAGCCCTCTTCGGCTTCTCGATACTATTTTATGGATTTGGCTGCATTTACTGCAATTCAATGTTGCCAACCAGATCAAAGCACCGGAGGAAGATAAGATAAACAAGCCCTCCAGACCGATTCCTGCTGGACGAATTACTGTGCACGATGCCACCATTCTCCGTTGGGCTCTTGTCCCAATATGCCTTGCATACTCTGCACTGTACAGTGCACAGCTGACATTTGTCAGTCTCTCGATGCTGCTATTCACTGCGTGGTACAATGAGCATGACGGGGATATGGAACCGCTTTCAAAGAATCTCCTGACCGCAGTCATGTATGGTTGTCTCGAGATGGGAGGGACCCTTGTAGCAGGTAAGCATTAATGTCACCAGGAGGTTAACGATCGATCTCACCAGCCAATAAAGCTCGGGACCATACGCAAGTCAGTGATACTGGCATGATCGCAGCCGAACTGACGGTAGCCGTGTTCTCGTCGACTCTACATGCCCAAGACTTTAAGGATGCAGATGGGGATCGCGAGACTGGAAGGCGCACTTTCCCTATTGCCTACCCTGTCCTATCGCGTATCGCAATAGGACTAGCCATACCCCTCTGGTCAATCTTTCTGGCTCTTTTGTGGGAACTTGACGCACTCTCTGCTACCGCCTTCGTCGCTTACGGATGCTACGTGGGGACGAGATTCATGCTCTACCACACTAAACAAGACGATAAACGATCCTGCAAGCACTATAGCGTGAGTAGTATTATTCTTCTATCCAGCGACGTGCATTCTAATCAGCCTATTAGACGTGGTTCTCATTGCATCATCTATTCCCTGCTTACTGGTACTACCACCACGGTGCCAACGGATATCCCAGTCTCGCCTTCTTGGAGCAGATCCTAAATGGTTCTATCGTTGCATAGGAGGCGACATTCTGTGGCGATTCGAGTCAGCAGATGCCTCCCTTACTATTATTGTATGCGTGAAGGGTCTCCTAATCAGTGTACTTTTTCTATAGAAGTATGTGTACCTGGATTTCTTTTGTGTAATGTGTGCAGTCCTGGTGCTTATCTCACATACCCAACGTGGGGGCTTCACGCTTCGCGGACAAGTCCCTTCATACTGGTCGAGTACCGATAGAGACAGAGACAACCGTAGAATGGATACATGACTCCGTGTTTGTAACTAAAAACACTGCAAAATAAATTAAATCGAAAGAAAGATAGCACCGATGAGGCGGGGAGACTCGACGATGTATTATGCCCATGGATTATCCTCGTTATTATACGAGCTTCTCAAGTTATATGCGTCAGGACGTGCATGATATGGCGGCGTCTGTGCACGAACGATGTCCTCGGGCTTGTCCAGCTCGACAACATCAGCATTGTCTTTGCGAAGACTCTCTTCGCTTTCGTTCTCGGTTATTGTGAAGCGGCGGTCGGTTTCTGAAGGCTCTTCTACCTTGGATATGCGTTCGCGGCTCTGATCCCAAACTCTGATCAACATTGGCGAATGTGGGGAATTGCTGCCACGAGATGGGGGTACATGGTGGCTATCAGTAGGCATGATAAGGTCAACGGCATCTTCCCCAGCAAGGGGCGCTCGAGGTGACTTCGAGTGGAACCACCGAGACCGAGACTTTTGCGATATTGTGCGCTCCACGGAAGGCGCAGTTAAGCTGAGTCTCCGAACCACTTGCAGTCTTCGAGGAATATACTTGGGGCTGTGACTTCGCGCTGGTGCCAGAAGAGGAAGGCCGAGATGGATTTTGGAGATGTAAGCCACTGCCAGATGACACGGTGGATGAAAGTCGGGGGGCGGACCTCACTTCCTTGCCTCTTGCATTAGTCCACCCAAGTCTCACACCCCCGGCAACGATGGTAGAATCCCCTTCCTCGAAATCAACAGTGCGCTCCCCTAGAAGTCACGTGATTCGTGGCTGGCCTCGGCATACTCTGCGTCGCCCCATACCCAGTCGTAGCTTTGCGAGGCAGCTTGCATTCGTCCGTCCCCGAAACAGCGTGTATACTCTCCCTCACCATTCTAGCCTGTGCCTCCCACATAGCCTGGCGAGCTGCATCCGAGCTAACGTCCACCACGGGGTATGAATAATCGCCGAAAACATATTTCTTTGCATGTTCATACAGCAGCTCGTCTGCGCCGCTTGGTCCTGCCAACGCATCATTGAACCTTAGTGCATACTCGTCATCATCGGGAACATCCACGTCGTCGCCTGGGAGGCGAGGAGTAGCGGAATACTCATAGTACATGTCCTGGGCGTCGTGCACCACGTCTTCGGCATCTTCCGCCAGTAATGGCGCTGCGACCTCACTTTCTCCATATTCAATGGCGTCACCTAGACCCCTCACCTCTGGCAGCCAGTATTTACGCTTGCCACCAGCTGAGTAGCGAAGGCCAGCACGGATGCGGCGCTCCCTTGCGGCACCGATGTGCATACCGCCTTCGCTGGGTTCGAAAGCCCGGTAATTAATCCCTTTGCCCCTGAGAGTGGCTCGGGTATCTTCTACGATGTCTTTCAAGCCAAATGCGTCGCGGAATGCATAACTGAGACGCATGCGAGCGACGTACATGGGGGGTCCTCCTTTCTGCGGTGCAGAAGTGGGAGGGTGGATGAAGTCCCGATATGAGAATGCGTACATGTGAGCTGCGGCAAAGAAAGGCATCTCAAAGCAGATGAGGGTGTCTGTGAGACCAAGGGAGATGTGTTCGTTGTCGGTGTATGGTCCAAGGCGGGTGATGGCACCCAATGCAACCAGGGAGGATATAATAACAGACTGCCAGAAAGAGAAGAAGAGAATGCCTTTTACACAAAGGAACTTCGGAACTGGCCTTAATTACGGAGCGATCAACGCAAGCGGAAATGAGCGGTAAAGATCAACGTACCTGAAGGGCTTCAAATCTGCATTGACACACATCCAAAATACAGCTAGACACCACAGTGCGAGACAGATGGAGGTGTTATATATGATAGATACATACAAATACCCGCTTCGTGCGCGGAAATCACCCTCGTTGTAGGTGCCAGTCGCTTTCATTATCAGGCTCGCAAACGCGAGTGTGGGCTTTACCTGCACATACTCTTACTGAGAGTAAGCCACTGGTGGATCAACAACGTGAAAACATGCGTACGCAGAATACCCCGCTTGAGGAACAAGAATGTATATGGGTCGCTGACGTCAATCTCGTTACGCCATAAATTGACGGGAAAGACTGCTGGGATAGGCTGGCGTCCATGAAGCATTATGAGGAGGGAGCGTTCGCCACCCAAGTAATCAACGAGGAGGACGAAGAAGCAATAGATGACGAATGCCTAAAGCAGGTGGGGGTTGAGGCTACTCATGAGCAAAGACGGACTCGCGCACCTCGTATATGTCACGGATTGCGTCAATGAAGAAAGCAGCTTCCAGCGAGAAAAGTGAGATGAGTGAGGCGACCCCATATAATGGGACCATCAACATAATCCGAACAACCATCCTAGGATCCTGTGCATTAGAAGTATCATAGCACAAAATCAAACGATTTACCTCTGTAGGAGCGGCTTTCTGTAGTTTCTCAGTTGCAGCCATATCGACAGTCCGCTCACGACCACCGCGACAAAGGTTGAGGCTCCAGCAAAGACAAGGACGGGCAGCGGTAAGCTTGATCCTGCCCCGTGCCCATGTGTCAAGTCGGGAAGAATGCCCATCCTTCCTAAACTTCGCTTATATCGTGGTGACTAGTTGGTGAATGCGTTGGTGCTTCCGACTGTGCCGCAGGGCATGTGCTTAGGTAAGCCACACCAGCGGACCGGTACCGGGGCCTCCCCTTCTTCATAGTCTGAAGTGGGATCTTGACCTGCTGCATGACTGAAAATGTTGCGCTGTAAACATGGGCAGTGACTACTTCCAGGAGGTGAGTGAGTCGACGTGGCTTGCTTGCTGAGCCTTTCCAATGAAACTGCGAAGGACTGTCGGAGACTTCACGGCCTGCCGGGGTTTTCTTACTCTATACGACTATCCGTGCACTTTTGGCGCAACACTTTAGGTGACACACCGACAGCATCCAGATGGGACCTATGGTATCAAGTACGACCCACGGGGATGGATACTACGTGATGTGGATTGCCCACTAATGAGCAGGCGTGCTCCCACTAACGGACATTGTCAAAGATTGTACTTTGGAACCGCTGTTGTCTAATATGGTCTCGGTTTACGTGCTGGCAAGGCGCAATATTATAACCCTCAGGGCTTTTACACCAGAGTGCGGAGTTAGTCGGTATAAACCTCTGCTCTTTTGCTTAGTCTCCGGCTGGGAGTGCAGCTGGACAGTGAGAAGTGCTAGTGTAGACCCAACCTAATGACACTTCCGGATGATATCATCATTCCACAACAAGCTGTAGTGGTGCATACAAGTTCTTCAGCGACGCAGATGTACATACTGGAGATAAGTTACATAGTTGTGACTAGTGCTCGCCCCACCACGCCACACGGAACTATTGCCTCACAATCACCATCGAAGCACGTGCGTTACAGCAACACTCCAATTGCTGAACAAATTCTCTGAGAGTATTGCTGATTCTATTGTGCATTCGAGAGCGGTAGTACCCACGAGCAAACAAAGTTATGACCAAGATAGGTACGGTTTTCCTGCGGTGGCGTCAGCAGATGTCAGCCCATCACCAAGGGAAGGTGGCTTGAATTGCAAGTACAAGAAAGGAACGAACGTGCGGGTCTCTGAGACCGCGTTCGGCGAGAAGTCACAAGGTCATGATGCGGTACTGGAAGTCAGCTCGACAAGTTCGTGCTCAAGTCTGGACTCTGCACGCTACCCGTGGTGCCTATTATATATATTTAAGCGAGCCATGACCAGGGCCGACAAAGACGGACCTCTCTTCCAGAAGAAACATGATTGAGCCTCTGCGTGTTGGGTTCGTGTTGGGTGCTCTTACCAAAGTCACCTCAGCCGCGACTACTACCTTCACCCAGCCAGCCGCTGCGTCAGTCCACAGTTTTCCCTTGCAGAATCCATCTAACCGTTGTCATGCATCTGCAGTCCTACGGACACGTCCTCCTTCTACATCGGTCCCTCCAATGGTTCTCTTCCCCGAACTACAACCGTGCCGGGTTTGGTATTCGACCGCTTCATCCAAGTCTGGTTGGAGAATACAGACTATAACGACGCAGCTGCCCAATCCGCGTTCAAGACCCTCTCTAAGGAGGGTATCACCCTCAGTGGGTACTACGCTCTGACGCATCCTAGTGAGCCGAACTACATCGCTGCCGCCGGTGGCAATTTCTGGGGTCTGGCTTCCGACGACGACGTGACGATACCTGCCAATGTATCGACTATCGTCGACCTCCTCGAAGCCAAGGGCATCAGTTGGGCTGAGTATCAAGAAAATATGCCTATAGATGGCTACTTAGGAAACAACTTTACAAACCCAGATGGGTACACTTACTACATGCGCAAGCACAGTCCGTTGGTCAGCTACGACAGCGTGAACCAGAACTCGGCTAGACTGGTTCGTCTCAGGAACTTCAATGACTTTGCGTATGATGTGAGGCACCGCGATTCCATATGAGGCGACTGACTTGCTGAACATGTCCCCAGGTCGGTAACAACACACTGCCTCAGTGGTTCTTCGTGACTCCAAACATGAAGGAGTGCGTGTAGTCTCACTGGTACCCAGAGCTAGCAGGCTGACGGTGCGCATCCAGTGACGGACACGATACCGGGGTCGGGTACGCGTCCGATTGGTTGAACTATTGGCTTGTGCCTTTACTCCAAGACGCGAACTTTAATACGGCGAGGACCCTCATTTTGCTCACTTTTGATGAGTGAGTTGGCTGCATTTTTCAGTCAGTACTAACCGCCTAATTCGCATTCGATGCTAGAACCGGCAACTACGCCATCAATAATGAGGTCTACAGCATCCTGCTCGGTGGTGCCGTTCCGTCGAATTTGAAGGGCACGATCGACAATACATTCTACACCCACTACTCGACGTAAGTGTCTGTATTGAGAAACATAAGATGTAATAACGAACCACATGGCTAGCCTCTCCACTGTTCAGAACAACTGGGGGCTCGATAACCTCGGACAACAGGACTGCAACGCAACCCTTGCCAGTGCGTAACATGACTTGTTTGTGGCCTTTGTGATGTTGATGACAATGGTATTTCAGATGTATTCAAGTTCGTTGCGGATGTGACTGGTTATCAGAACAACGGTCTGACGAACGGGACGAACCTTCCGTTGTTGAACATCACTGGAACGATCCCTGGCCCGCTAAACCCTAGTTACCCGGCTCCGTGGCCTGCCCCCAATACCAGCTGTATTGGGGCTGGCGGTGGGTTCTTCCGCCATAGATAGGGGGGAAAGACTTTGTCACTGTGGTATAATATGCTGACATTCTGACTACGTTTTGTTCATTCCCACGCTGGACTGGATCTACCACTTCGCAAGGATATTGGGACAACCTGTAGTTATCATTAAGCGTCACGGTGCTGACCATTGAAACGTGCTGGTATTCGACCACAACGTCAGCCCCCGAGCTTGAGCCTATCATACATATATATGCGCGCAACGAAGCAGCCAATCTTCCGCATTCCCGAGTTCACGCCACCACAATCGCACTGTCGTCCATCAGGATCCTGTTGCTGAGGGTATCGACATTGATGCATTCATAGGGTGCTGTATAATTGGGAATTGAAAAAGGTACCTTCGACTTGTGAAATGGAGACCGAGAATGGGCATACACCTTGAATCTGGATAACCTGGAAAGCCAAGACCAACTCATAGGTACGCGCGACGAACAGGAATTCTACCCTGCATCCTCCCGTATCCAACTGCGCGAAAACCAACCAGATAGTCGTCTGTTGTATCACATCCCACCTCTCTCATGTCGTTGTGGTGGTGTATGTTGACGAGGCTGCTGATGACCTAATAAACAAGCAGTGGTGCAATTTCTGCAAGGGGATGGATGACCATTGATAGATGTGATCAAATATGCGTCGCGATCGACAGTGCCACGAGCTCCATTCTTCATCGATACATATCTTGCACCAACTACATGGTATGCGGATTTGGTAATCACGCTAGTAATATTCCGGCGCATCCATCCAAGCTCGAGGACCTTAGTACATGTAGTTTATGGGTGGCGTAAGCATGGGCTTTGCA
Source organism: Pisolithus marmoratus (assembly GCA_024613145.1). Taxonomy (NCBI): domain Eukaryota; kingdom Fungi; phylum Basidiomycota; class Agaricomycetes; order Boletales; family Pisolithaceae; genus Pisolithus; species Pisolithus marmoratus. The sequence continues at coordinate 187,528 of JANFAE010000047.1, forward strand.
AGGGCCTCATAGTACCTCATCTTCGCGTATTAGTACAGGCACTAACATTAAAGTTGTTGCTATATTGCCAGAAGCTGACTTCGCTTGCAGTTCAGTGAGTTGCCAACGGGAGTCATCAATTGGGCTGCTCAACTCTGCAGGGTCAACTTTGTACATGGTTGATGATCTGCGCCAGATTCCTGACGGCCTGACCTATATATCAGGGGTAAATATTATATCTTTAAAGATTTTTGGTTCACAAATGATTTTCGGCGCGTGCTGCGTTAATAACCGTTGCGCATGCCAGTGGCTGCATTGTGGTGCTCGGTCTTCACTGTCACCGCAGGCAAGGGCCTCGAAAACTGCCCACTAGTCTGAGCTCCAAACTGATTTCTGGCGAAAAATTGGATAGTGGAAATGGGTAGCTTGTACAACACGTTAAAATTTGTCGATAAGGTAAATGCTGTGGCATGTCTACGGAACCAAGATTATTACTAGTTAGAGGTATCAAAGATGATCCATGCTGAAGAACCGCAAACTTCTTGAGGTATTTACAAAATCTGGGACTTTATCCAAGTAGTCGATTCGACATTGGGCGGCTGCGGGGTGACTTTCTCAGACATAGTAGTAACTTCAAATTCCCTGACCAAAGAACAAAGGGAAAGTCATATTTTGTGAAAGGAACTTGAAGTTTCCACCTCATTTAGTCAAGACACGTTGCAGCCACCCAACGTCACAGTACTGAGCACAGATGAAGTCTAGGGTCTATCACGGGTAGGGGTTGCCCGGGTACCCGCCCGGGCTGAACCCACGGGTATGTGGTGGGTCAGGTGCTGTGGGTAATGGGTAGGGTGGGTGTTTTTACCCGGGTGGGTATGGGCAGGGGACCGACTTACCCGCAGTGTCCACGGGTTACCCATGGGTTTCCGGTGCCACTGTATATGCCTTATTAGTAGTTCAACTACTTATTAGTACTAGTGCTACATATCGGACCTTATGTGTATCTCTATGGACCCGCAGTCACTTATCTTTATCAGCAGTGATAGGCCTACATTCCATACTAGAATGGCTCTTTTTTTTTCAAAATGCTGGCGGATCATGCTATGAAGATATAAATTTGAGTGGGTGCAGTTCAGACCTGGCAGCTTTCAAAAAGTTCCCCCTCGACACAACTGCCCATCAATCATCTTTTGGGCTTGATGCCACCAGATTCACCCTCGAAAAACACTCGTAGTCATACCCACCAGGCAGGGAGCCTAGGGGAGTCACCACCACCAATTCTGGTTTCACCAAGGAAGGCTCGGGGTAGACGAACTGCAGAACTTACAGATATTGAAATCTGGGATGAAAGTGATGAGAATATCATTGGTTAGTCATTTTGTAGTATACTACAGACATACAAATTATGATATCTGTGCACAGCGGAATCACAGAAGCGTTGGAAGTCCAAGGTGTATGACCATTATCAGGTCTCCCTGATCCGCCATACTCACAAAAATGGGCAGCCAAACTACCTTGAATTTTGTTTCACCTGCATCACTGATCCTCATGGTCATAGGTCCCAGACCAGGAAGCGAATGCAGACAGGGCATGGGACCAAAAACCTTGCAAGGGGCATCAATGAGTGTAATGAATGACGTGGTGTTATGACCAATGACCCGAGCACAGTTGGTGCACAGCAAACAATTGAGAAGTCTATTTCTGAGTATACACCTGCAAAACACCGTGCTGCAATTGCAATGTGTTGCTGTGTATCAAAGCGGCCATTCAACATGGTTCGGGACCCCCACTATGTTGAGGAGATCCAGCTTTTGCGGCCTGGGACAGCCATTCCATCTCCAGCCACTGTCTCCCGTGACGTCAACCAGATCTACCAAGTTGGCTCCAAACATGTCAAGAAATATTTCTTGGTATGCCATCTTTATAACTGAAATTGCTGATTGTCACTACATACATGTTTGTCTATGTCTACTAGAAATATGAGGGATCAATTCACCTAGTAGTTGATGGATGGACTGCACCATTTGTGTGCTCATACCTTGGAATTTTGGTGGTTTGGTTTGCACAAAGTCAGATATGGCGAGCAACATTAGAATTCATCCGGTATGTCACAAGATAGTTTCAGGCAAGTCTAACCATTGATTTTGGTATCAGATTATCCCAGCGACACACTGGAAAACATCTTGCTGAGGTCACAGCAGATTGTCTGAGGCAGTTTAACCTTGAAAAAAAGGTGATCTTAAATAAATAGTGGTTTATTTCAAAGTCTGAAGTGTGCTTGACATCACAGCTTCACACTATCACTATGGACAATGCTACCAATTGTGACGTCCTTGCAAATGAGTTGGCTATACTTATTCCAGAATTTCATGGTAGTGCGTCTCGCACACGCTGCTTCCCTCACACTGTCAACCTTATTGCTAAGGTAAAATATTGTAGTAATGATAACCCACTTACTAAAATAGTTAATAGGCATTGATTTCATTTTTCTTTCGCCAGCCAAAGCGCAAAAAGGCTGTCAAAGTCTCCAAACGTGCCAAACAATCCAGGAATTTGCCTCAGTCTGTTCCAGAGCTCGAGATTGAAGAAATTGTTGTCGAGCCAGGTTGTGGGAATGATGACCTAACCCTGTTAGAGCAGGAAATGCTGAATGAAGTACATCCACTGGAGAGTGGTGAGGACGGGGATGGCACTGAAATAGATGATGCAAAAGAAGCTCATGACAGGGAGGTAGTGACATCAGTGCATGCACGGGCAATTGAGGCGATGAGGAGTGTAGGTGTTACTGTGACCCCTGATGATGAAAAGACAGCTTTCGGATTATTTCCCAAGGCTCGTGGTCATGTCCACACCACACGATGATAGCAGCTAACTTTTGATTTTTCATTGTATAGGTTTCAGGACTTGCACGCCGCTTGCATGACAGTCCATCACTCCAAGCGGAATTTGAACGGATTGTGAATTCTCTTCGACCAGGTGGAACTAACAAGACACATCTTGACCGCCGCATTCCAACTCGTTGGAATTCAGATTTTGCATGTTTAATGGCACACTTTCATTTCAAGGATGCCATTCAGATTCTCACACAGAAAGAAGACCTTGCACTTGAGGCTTATGCACTGACACAGTCGCAGTGGAGGCTTGCAGAGCACACTGCAAGCATTTTACAATTTTTCTTCTGAAAAAATGCTGAAAAAATTGAAGAAAGAGATACTCTTTTTTGACACATGTTTTCAAAGAGAAAAGGCAATAATAATGCTGTGTTTTCTTTGCATGATTTACTAAAAAACATTGGTTGATGCTAATACCCATTAGTGTAGAACCTAATGGGCATTACCATTAATTCATATTTTTTGGCAGAACAGACAAAGAAATCATTACATTATATTCACCTTTTTTCTTTGAAAACAGCCAAAATAAAAGAGTATCTCTTTCTTCAATTTTTTCAGCATATTTTAGGAGGAAAAATTGTGAAATGCTTGCAGTGGCATCTGATCCCATTACTTGAGGTATTTGGCTTCGGTTTGATGATATTCAATGAGAGCCTGATGGTTATGTAGCTTTTTGATGATCTCACACTTCGATTCTCACAGGCAGAGGTTCCAATGATTTATGAAGTCATTCCAATGCTTGAACGGCTCGAACATTCTATGACACGTGCACGTGATGCTGCCCAGGAACCCAGCATCATCCGCATTGCAGCAGAGGCTGCCCTTTTAATGATTGGAAAGTACTATGCACTCACTGACGATAACGAGGTCTACCGAATTGCAATTGGTAGGATCATTGTCTCATATTTATGTCTGACATATGCTAATGATGGGACACCTAAAGCGATGTGCCCTGAAAAAAAAATTGAATGGTTTGACCAGAACCCTGACTGGCGTTTGGAGGATCGAATTGAGGCACGTCGGATTGTTCAAACACGTTGGGATGAATCCTATTCAAGTATTTCACAATCAACTGTAGTTGCAACACGTCGTGACAAGGATGGTCAACCAAGGGTAAAGATCACTGTTAGTGTCTGCATCAGGTCACGACTGATTTTTCACCCAGCAAAAGCGATCCAAATGGGCAGTGGATGACGATGATGACACTGACGAACATCCTGGTGTGGTACCCAACTCAATTGAAGCTTATTTAGACTCGCCACCCATCACGAAGTCAGAGGTCAAAGCCACAGGAGGGGTGTTGGGATACTGGGAGAACTGCCGCACCACTCGGCCTCGACTTGCTCGAATGGCACTGGACTTTCTGTCAGCACCGGGTTAGTTGACTGTTTTGCACTACTGTTTACTCTGAGACTTAATGAAAATGCTTTTAGCATCATCTGTTGATGCGGAACGTGCGTTTTCAGGCGGTCGTCTACAGGTAAACCACCTCCAACACCGGATGGGTTCACAGAGCTTCAAAGCACAGGTTGCCGTGGGATCTTGGTATGATACACCACTGCTACCTAGTACTAGCTCTTCGGCAGTGATCATCAAGAACAAGTTGTCCAAAGGGAAAGACCGGGCAGAACCTATTGAGATTGGGGATGGCTGTGGCAACTAGTGATTATGCCATTTTGTACTAGCTAGATGAGAATTACTACCTTTCATATCATTGCTAACTACAAGCTATACAACCCGTGGGTTGGTCCGGGTACCCATGGAATTACCCATGGGTCAACCCATACCCATGCATGTCTACCCGGGTCGGGTATGGAAAAAGGCCCACCCTCGTATGAACCCATGGGTATGACCCGGGTATTACCCGGGTATACCCATGGCAGACCCTAATGAAGTCCCACTTATTGTGTTCTGGATATGTTGGTGTTCCAGGCTCAAGGTGCACCCGTTACTCAGGGGTTCGTTCCAGTACTACTATCAGTCATCATCGAATTTAGGGTGAGCGTGTTCGTCGTTGCCATGCGCAACGAGGAAGGAACAGATCGATGACTTGTCGACCGTGAGTGGGTATGTGGATTGTCAAGTCAGGATTCAGAATTCGACGGGAGGACAGAGAAACCAAAACAAATGGACCTCAGATTTGTTTTCCGAGACAGTTTCCTGAGATGCATCGAGGTGTCTTGTTTATCCCCATTCTCTAGGTGTAACTCATTGACTGGGCGGACTCGGTCTAATGACACTTCCGGATGATATCATCGTGCCACAACACGGAAACAATGCAATTATCTGCCAGGGCGCAGAAACCCAGAAGAATGGCTCGAAGCACATGGACCACATTGATTGCACTGGTACATTCGAGCTCTCCATGGACACGGGACGTACACACCGCGAGTGATGCACGCCCTGGACAAGCTACAAACCACGCCACGCGGAACTATTGGCTCACAATCACCGCCGAAACACGTGCGTATTATGGTCATGTCTGGTGAGCGCTGGTCTCGAAACCGGGTGTTCCGGTTACTCAAGAGTCACAATGACGGGTGATGAGAGTAGCGTGGACTACGGCGATGCGTTATACATCCCCGCATTTGAGAGACCCTCCAATTGCTGAATGGGTTTAGAGTATTGCCAAATCTATTCGAAAGGAGCAATGGTACTGGTGAGCAAAAACATTGACATCTACGATGGGTGTGGGATTCACTTACATTGGCATCGACAGATGTCATCCCGTCACCGAGGGAAGGTGACACAAAACTGGATTGCAAGTACAAGAAAAGAACGAACGTGTGGGATTCCAACCGCGTTCGGCGAGGAGTCACAAGGTGCAGTACTGGAAGTCACCTAGGCAAGTTCGTGCTCAAGCCTGCTCACACCCGTGGTATCAATGTATTTAAACGAGCCATCATGAAGCAAGACCGCGACTAACAAAGTCGCCTATCTCTCCGGGAAGAAACATGATTTCCCCTTGTGTGAGCCTCTTCGTGTTGGGTGCTCTTACCAAAGTCACTTCAGCCAAGCCTCCTACTACCTTCACCCAGCCAGCCGCTGCGTCAGTCCACAGTTTTCCCTTGCAGATTCCATCTAACCGTTGTCATGCATCCACAGTCCTACGGACACGTCCTCCTTCTACATCGGTCCCTCCAATGGTTCTCTTCCCCGAACTACAACCGTGCCGGGTTTGGTATTCGACCGCTTCATCCAAGTCTGGTTGGAGAACACAGACTATAACGACGCAGCTGCCCAATCCGCGTTCAAGACCCTCTCTAAGGAGGGTATCACCCTCAGTGGGTACTACGCTCTGACACATCCTAGTGAGCCGAACTACATCGCTGCTGCCGGTGGCAACTTCTGGGGTCTGGCTTCCGATGACGACGTGACGATTCCTGCCAATGTATCGACCATCGTTGACCTCCTCGAAGCCAAGGGCATCAGTTGGGCTGAGTATCAAGAAAATATGCCTACAGATGGCTACTTAGGAAACAACTTTACAAACCCAGATGGGTACACTTACTACATGCGCAAGCACAGTCCGTTGGTCAGCTACGACAGCGTGAACCAGAACTCGGCTAGACTGGCTCGTCTCAGGAACTTCAACGACTTTGCGTATGATGTGAGGCACCGCGATTCCATATGACGCGACTGACTTGCTGAACATGTCCCCAGGTCGGTAACAACACACTGCCTCAGTGGTTCTTCGTGACTCCCAACATGAAGGAGTACGTGTAGTCTCACTGGTATGCGGAAGCTGCAGGCTGACGGTTTGTATCCAGTGACGGACACGATACCGGGGTCGGGTACGCGTCCGATTGGTTGAACTATTGGCTTGTGCCTTTACTCCAAGACACGAACTTCAACACTGGGAGGACCCTGATTTTGCTCACTTTTGACGAGTGAGTTGGCTGAAGTTTGCAACCAATACCGACAGTCTAACTCGCATTCCATATTAGAAATGACAACCACGCCATCAATAACGAGGTCTACAGCATCCTGCTCGGTGGTGCTGTTCCGTCGCATTTGAAGGGCACGATCGACAATACATTCTACACCCACTACTCGACGTAGGTGTCCGTATTGAGAAACATAAGATGTAATAACGAACCTCATGGCTAGCCTCTCCACTGTTCAGAACAACTGGGGGCTCGATAGCCTCGGACAACAGGACTGCAATGCAACCCTTGCCAGTGCGTAACATGACTTGTTTGTGGCCTTTGTGATGTTGATGATAGTGGTATTTCAGATGTATTCAAGTTCGTTGCGGATGTGACTGGTTATCAGAACAACGGCTTGACGAACGGGACGAGCCTTCCGTTGTTGAACATCACTGGAACAATCCCTGGCCCGCTAAACCCTAGTTACCCGGCTCCGTGGTCTGCCCCCAATACCAGCTGTATTGGGGCCGGCGGTGAGTTCTTCCGCTATAAATAGATGGGAGAGACTTTGTCACTATGGCGTAATCTGCTGGCATTCTAGCTATAGAACGTCATGCATTCCCAAGCTACTGGCAGTGTTCCTTTGAATCTAACGCTTTGTATTATGATAGCCTGCGATAACCATTGTGTCATGATGGATCTGTCGATCCATTGGAACGTGCCGTCTGATCGGGTGTTTGAGAATAACGTCAACCTTAGACCTCGAACATGCATAGTACATGTACAATTAACCAGCTAGTCTTTTCTGCGATACCAGAATTCACTTCGCAACAATCGCATAGTACTGTCGTCAGCCTTGCCAGCTACGTAGCGGTCTGAGTCGTTCAAGTTGGTTCGGGGCGAAAGTATTTAGCGATCCCCGTCATGGCGTAGACCTCGTACAGAACCTCCACGGAGCAAAAGACAACCACTGACATTGACATGAAATGGCTGGGAAGCCGGAACGAATTTCGCTCCGGAGATGAATAGGAGCATTACCTCATTTACTTTCTTTTTGCCAGCAAGTTCAAGAATGAAAACTTGCTGGGGAACAACCTCCTCCCGCTGATACGTGTTCTCACCAACGCAGTGGTACCCTACTGGCATCTGCCATCAGCGGTATGTACACATATATGTACATCCATAGTCACTGATTCCAGTGGGGGTGCCCTTTCGGTGATCTCCTGATCCTATGCACCGGCCTTCCGTATTCGCCTCAGCAATCAAGCTATGCCACGTGGATCAGTATCTTCACCTACTAACTTCGCCCGTGTACTGCCAACCATGTACTTATTCGAACGAACGCGCATGTCAAGTATTCTTCTCGTGGCCGTCACAACGCACTGCTTAGTTGCACTCAGGGCCCGCAAAATATGTCTTCCGGAAGCTGTACGCATTGGAGCGCTTAATGGCCGGTTTCAACTACACTGGTCTAAAGGATAGTACTGGTTCAGGACGATCCCTCAAACTCCTCAATTGCAGTTTAATTACCTCATCGGTTCAAGTTTAGGAGCGATTCTGATGGCGGTATGTGCTCTGGGTTTGACGCGGGCTTGCAGCACCTGGTTAAGGAGACTAGTTGCAGCGTTCGCCGCTATACTCTTGCCAACAACCGAAGCGTATGTACTATCCCCGACGGCTGGTGCTATGCATGCAGATGGCATAGCGGTTATCTCCAATTAGCCTTCACTTTCAAGTCGCCTTACTGCCTCTTTCCAACGTGACCGTTGCCCGTGAACCCGCCTCCCAAAAGCCGCTGGAACGTGCATATTTCGGGCAGCCCCTTGCAGTTCTGCACGCTTACTCACGAGTTTCGGTACAGCCTAGTTCGGTACATCTTTCATGCGAATAATGCGGCTTGGCATACATATCTCAAACTGGCTGCCGCCATTGCCGATATCAACCGATATCGCGACACTAATCGCCCTTTGTTCGGCCATCTTTTGCGGTGCGGTATTATCGCTCGGAAGCAAGCTATGTGGCATCCTCTGCGTATAATAAGTCGAGGATTCACAGATGATTGAAAGACACAACTCCCCTTTGGACTCTTTAAGTTCGACACTTCTCCCCTTTAGAATTTTCTTTCTATCAAACAATGGCTCCCGTCGCTATCACACCCATTACCCTCGATCGTACTATCCACGATCTGAAAGCTTCTGTGGCTCGCACCTCTCCGGAGACTCTGCTCGACGTGCTTACCCGGGCAACGTCCCAGTACCCTGACCATGAACTAGGCTTCATCACTTCCTCCGCACATGATTCCTCCATTCAGACTAAAACTTTTTCCGAATTTGCGCAGTATGTTCGTTCTTTGGCTCAGGTTATCCGCTCCTGGGAGCAACCTGCCGGCTCGATCATCGTTGTCTATTTGACCGAGCATGAAGAAAACATGGCGGCCGTCTGGGCTTGCTTGCTCGCAGGCCTTGTTCCGTGCCTGCAGCCTGCCCTCAGCGCACAACAAACTCACAAGGAGGGACACGTTGGACATATCAAAGGTCTCTTCGGTTCGGCCACCTGGTTGACTAACGAGACCGGTGCTGAGCAACTACTTTCTATCCCTGACCTCGATATTCATTTGTTCTCCGAGCTGAAGGAGTCCGCAGTAACTTCGAACTCTGAGTTCAAAGCCCACGAACCCAAGGCTGATGATGAGGCCATCCTTTTCTTGACTTCTGGCTCCACCGGTTTTTCAAAAGCTGTCGTTCATACTCACCGCACCATCCTGGCTGCTTGCCGTGCCAAGGGTGAAAACTATGGTTTGACTTCGGAGTCCAAGATTCTGAACTGTAGGTGAACGCTACGGTTTCAATAACATAAGCGCTAACACTATATAGGGGTCGGATTCGATCACGTTGCGGGTTCTATCGAAATGCATTTAGCCCCTCTGATGTACGGCGCTTCTCAACTCCATGTACACCCCTCTGCCATCCTCTCCGACCCTCTTCGCTACCTTCGCTTGATAGAAGAAAAGGTTTGGAACATTTCTTTCCCGCACCCATAACATCATTCTTACGTACAATTAACAGTCTATGGAAATTGCGTTCGCCCCCAACTTCCTTCTTGCCAAGCTCACGCGCGACTTGGAGAAGCGGAATGACCTGTTTGGCACCTTCGACTTGTCCTCACTGAGGCGCATCAACAGTGGTGGTGAAGCTGTTGTCAGCAAGACTGCCCAGGCTTTCGCTGCTACCCTTAAAAACCTCGCCAAGGACTCCAACTCGTCCTTCGTTATCTGTGCGGGTTTCGGTATGACTGAGACCTGGTTAGTGCCATGCCATTTCTATATTCCGCAACGGTTAATTTTCAATCTAGTGCTGGATGCATCTACGATTCTATTGACGCACTTGCAAACACTCCTGCCCACGAGTTCCTTGAACTCGGTGCCCCTATCCCAGGTTGCGAGATGCGTGTTGTTGACCCTGAAGACGGTATCACCCTTCGCCGCGATGGTGAAAGTGGTGAACTCCAAGTCCGCGGCCCCATGGTTTTCGTCCGCTACTACAACAACGCCGAGGCGACCTCCTCCAGCTTTGTTGAGGGCGGCTGGTACCGCACAGGCGACATCGGTATTATCGAGAACGGCAAGATGCGTCTGAGTGGTCGTATCAAGGACACAGTCATCGTCCACGGTGTTTCATACGGTATCCCTGAACTTGAGACCCACCTCCAGACAGTTGAGGGTGTTATCCACTCTTTCCTCGCTGCTGCGCCATACCGTGCCCCTGGCCAGGATACTGAAGGCTTCGTCGTTTTCTACTCCCCCGCGTTTAGTCTCGACGAAGAGGATGCTCCTGCTAAGCTTTATGCAACGCATCGTGCCCTTCGTGACATCTCCGTCAAGATGATTACGCTGCCCCCTCAGTTAATCGTCCCGATCCCCATCAACCAGATGGAGAAGACCACCCTTGGAAAGCTCTCCAGGGCGCGCCTCATTAAGCAGTTTAAAGAGGGCCAGCTCGCTCAGCACATTGCTCGTGCGGAGGAATTACTTAGCATTGCTCGCGGCGCGAGCTTTGTTGCCCCTTCCACAGAGACGGAGAAGACTTTGGCTCGTATCTACGCCGATATTTTCAACAACAACGTCAGCGACGTCTCTGCCAGTGACAACTTCTTCGAGTTGGGCGGCACCTCGATTGATGTTATCAGGTATGGTAAACTGATTGCTTCAAGCTAGGGGCGGATACTGATCCAGACGCCAGGCTCAAGCGTGAGGGAGAGGCTGCTTTTGGCCTGCCTGAGATCCCGACTATTCAGATCCTCAAGCACCCCGTTCTCTCCAGCCTGGCCGGCTACGTCGATGCTCTGTGTACCAAGGGTGGCCTCCAAGAGGAGTATGACCCCATAGTACCCCTCCAGCTTACCGGTGACAGGACCCCGATCTTCATGGTCCACCCTGGTGTCGGTGAAGTTCTCATCTTCGTCAACCTTGCCAAGTACTTCCAAAACGAGCGGCCGTTCTATGCCCTGCGTGCTCGTGGTTTCGAGCCTAACCATCCCTTCTTCGGGTCCATGGATGAGATGGTGTCTAGCTACGCTGCCGCTGTCAAGCGCACCCAGCCAAACGGTCCCTATGCCATCGCCGGATACTCATATGGTGGTGTCGTGGCTTATGAAGTTGCGAAGCGCCTGGAGGCAATGGGCGATGAGGTTAAATTCACGGGTCTGATCAACATTCCTCCTCACATCGCTGACCGGATGCATGAAATCGACTGGACTAGCGGTATGCTTAACCTGTCGTATTTCCTTGGCCTCGTTACCAAGCAGGACGCCGTTGACTTGACCAACCCACTGAGACGGCTATCTCGCAAGGATCAACTCGACTTGATCTGGAAGTTGTCTCCGCCAGAGCGTCTCGTTGAGTTGCAGTTGACTCCAGAGAAACTTGACCACTGGGTCGACATCGCTGGTTCCTTGATTGAATGTGGCAAGGAATACAATCCTTCGGGATCAACCCGTGAGTAGACTTAGATCCGTTCACGTTTCATCATGCTTATGCGCTGTCGAATCAACAGAATCTCTCGACGTGTTCTATGCTATTCCGCTCCGTGGAAGCAAAGCCGACTGGCTCAACAACCAGCTCAAGCCATGGGCAGAGTTCAGCCGCAGCGAGCCCACGTACACGGACGTACCTGGACAACACTACACACTCATGGACTTTGACCATGTACCACAGTTCCAGAAGATCTTCCGCTCACGTCTCGAGGCTCGTGGAATCTAAACGGCACTACATATGTTCCGAGGGAATAGAGGTTGTTGTACGAAGGGAATGATCGGGTGCCATATCATTTACTATAATTACTAGATTTCTTTTTTGCTCATGTTGTCATGGTTTCTCGTTGGTCGCATTAGCTTGTGTGTGTCCTTATGCAAAGTATACCATCATCGCTAGATTAGAAGTATATATAGGTTTCCATCTTGATTGTCCAGCCTATCTGTAAAGCTAAGCGCTCAAAAAGTCACTTCTTGAATGCATAACATCGAGTAACAATGCTTGCGGAGCACTCGACCAATTCAAAAAACTGTAGGAAGCGCGTGCTGTAATTCGACCGCCTTTCAGATGCGGTTTTGAGTCGACCTTCAGATCGGGCCCAGCCACTGTCGGAACACCACTACTCCGCGTTGCCCCGTCTCAAATTTCATCATCATCTGACATTAGGTAGTACACTTGTCTCTTTCATTTTCTCTTAATAGTTATATGTACGCTCTCCCGTTGATACCAAGCTATGATATATGATACTTTATCCTCCACCAGCCACTACGTCAGGCTTGCGATACATATATGTATATTCTTTAGTTCATTGTGAGATGCCTACCAGTAATTTGGCCTGGTCGTCACGAGTGCCCGCTTTCAGTTAATGCAATATGGGAAAAGCTGGATATAAAATACCCGCCGCACCCAACCGGAACTTTCTTTTGGCCGTTTCACCACAAATTGTCTTGGAGCTGTGATAGTTGATTTTGTTTTCGCGTTTCTGGCGCGTTACACGTAGTATTGTCAGTGCACTACTTACCCCGCACACCCTGGTTGTCCCAATCACCCACCACCTCTACAAGGAAGGGAGGTAGGCAGGTGCCTATTATCACCATTCTATAGTTCTAACTTCTCTCCCAAAGTAGATAATCACGCGAAAGACGTCCAGTAATATTCAGGATTCGCCTATCTCCGTGGAATCAGGTCTTTAATGCCATCACCTTGTCCCAGGTTGACGTGGCCCAGATGCGCTGGCGCACCCTACGAACCGTAAAGAGAACCGCAAGTTGCCATGCAGTATCATAGAAAACCAGAAGGCGGCGCAGTCAACTTTCACTTTGAGGTGTCCCAAGGTACATTGACCCCGGCCGTTTGCGACAGACCGCCTTTTGGAACAAAGGCTGGGTCCGATTGGCTTATACCCTGTGACCAAGTCCGTCTTTCGGGTGAGGACGCGAGTTAAAGCTGTTTTCCTCAAGACCACCAGACACCTTCGTGGTTTAGTCCTCCAATGCATACAGTCGATGGTTTTTTTTGGTCAGTGCCCGATTGTACCCAACCGTCTCTCTATTTTTTCACAGTGAGGTGGCCCAGTGAGGAGTAGCCGGATTCCACCGATTTTCTGGCAGCTGTTTTCCGACTACTCTATATAGGCCCGTGCTCTTTCTATAGGTTTATCACAAGTCCCTCGGCCTGTCTGAAGACCTTCACCTCTGCATCGACTACTGTTGGTTTCACATGCATTCGTTTCTAGTCGTCCTCGCCTTGGTGGTGGTCGTCTATCTCGCTCTAGCGGTGGTCACCTATGCAGCTTTAGCTTTATTTTTAAGGCAGAAATCGTCTTCGTCTTTTCCTCCTTCGGTGCCCAGCGCCCTACCATAGGTTGGGTCTACTTTGAGTTATCTGTCTGATCCTCGGGAGTTTTTGGCACGTTGCCAGTGAGTATCTGGTCTGTTGACTAAGGGCTCTCAGCATATGTTCTTACAATAGCAAGCACTACGGCCCAGCGTTCAAGCTACGTTCGGCAGTCTTTTTTGTCTCTTTACTTAAGTGCGTGAGGACTTAGTAGTCCTATGTTGCACTAGACCATTGTGTACAATCCCTAGCAACCGGGTGCCCTGTGGCCCGCCCGAGTCCTACCATGGTGGGGAGGTTATTGTTGTTTCGTCGGCAACTGCGATTTCATCCATCTATGCACCATAAGACGCTGTACCATCTCCCATGCATGGCCAGATCTTCCATGCATTCATTGGACCCAATCCTAAACGCACGTTCCATGTGAAGCGGCTGAACTTTGTGGTCAATGTCATGCTCTTCGGGAACGGGTACTCCTCCTCTGATTCCTTTGACGATTTCCGTATGACAGACAAGAACACGCTGGAACGTTCTTAGGTAGACCATTTTTGGTTCTTACCTTCAGTCCGGATTCCCGGACGCTTGCTCCCGCGGGGTATCGACTATGTCCAGAGAATACGTATCCCGGGAAATGATAGTGCGCTAGGCTCGGGTTTCATCCAAACTCTGGAATGGAACGGCGTGTCTCTAGAGAAGGTAGCCTGTCATCTTCACCTGGGGCATGCCCAAACCTCAAAACAATATTTTGGCATTTCCTGATTTTGCTTAGCAATCCGGTCGCACTTGCAGCAGTGCGAGACAAAATTGGCAAGGCTATCAAGGACAAATTTCGGGACTCGCGGGTGTTCTTGGTTGATGCTAATATCTGGATGGGTTGTGCTTCACGTTACTCACATCCACATCCGCAATATTGGAAGAGGTGGAGCTTACCGCCAAGTTCATGGGCCTTCGTGTCGCTAACTTTCATATGACAGTGATAAGACAATCCCGGGATGGAAGGGGGAGTATCTTCTGGGGAACGTGGGTGCCGTTCATATGGATGAAAGCACGTACCCCAATAGCCATGCCTTTGTTTATGATCAATTTGCCTACTGCGAGGGGGAGTTCAAGATGAATGGAAAACCATGGTCTCCTTTCGCTGCTAGGAGACACTCGGGATGCTCCTTGCTGAGTACCCGTGCAGTGGACCCTATACTGATTTAAACCTCCTATGAACAGTGCAAGGACAGATACCTTGTTATGTACGAGCTAAAGGTTTCAGAGATACTGTCTCTCTATCTCTTTGCCATTACACCAGTGGAAGGGCCTCCGCCGCCGTGGTAGCCACCAAGATCGCAGAAGGCAAATCATGGTTTCTCTCGTGTCGAGAATACCATTGTTCAGTTGCGTCTCAGAGGTGTTGTGGAAGGTCGCTAGTCGCAGGATGGTACGTATGATATAGACCTTTTGTCCGTGAGTTGTGGATAGCGTTCATGTATTAGAGCTGGGCTGGAGGATTTATTCTAGCATCGTTTTCGTAAACAGTGGGAATCATGTGTAGTCTGGTAAAGTTGCCAGGTCAGGCATCATATCCCGAGCGATGTCGACTGAACGTCGAGTTAATGTAGACAAAGTCGACGAGTAAGTCGTCACCGATACTTGGTTGTGAGCAGTTCACAATCCATCCGCCTGCGTATACTCGTGCTGCTGATCGGATGGTAGGGTAGTCACATTAACCTGTAGGGGACGTAGATGTTCAATCAAGTGCAACAAATCTGAAGATGGCCATACGCCGTCGCAGCCAACACCCTGCACTGTTCACTTACTTGCTATAAGGCTTGGGTCTCGGACTACTTCTCTACAGTCCGTGCGCAGAGGTAACATCACTCGTATTGCCTCGAACTCCTGTGAACCATTCGTACTGTTAGAAGGAGTAGTGGCCCTGACCTCTTCGTTATGGTGTTGAACTCGTTGCGTTTTTTGAGTTGCTGGACCCAACTTGAGAGCGAGTGAATCTACATATGTACGCTGTTGTGAAGATGAGATGTCATAACCTAGAGTGACCCTGTAAACCCTCGACATCGACGACGACAGTCTGATAAATCCTGACTGATCCAATCCACCTTGCCAAAGACGATGACCAGCTCGTCGTCGTCCTGCTCGCCGTCCTCGTCGGCCGTGACGATTCCAATCCCAGGCAAATCCATCCTCAAACGACCCCCACCCACCCAGACCGGCATCCTCAACCGCATCAGAGGATTTCTGCCCACTCAACCGTCCTCGTCGACATCGGACGACCTCAAACCACTCAAGCGAGCCCATTTTATTCTCCCGCAGCTCGCTATCGTATACCCGTTCTCATCTGTTAACCCACCGTCGACCCCAACACTCAAAGAAGAGAAGAAAGCTATCGAAGAACGCGAAGCTGAGCGCAGGAAACGTGTTCTGAGGGGAAACTCCATAGGTCCCAACGACACGGAAGAGTGGTGGCCTTTAGACAAGGTCGAGAGTTTTTACAGGGAGTGCTGTGAATCCAGAGAGGAGCACCCTGATCCAGCTGTCTCGGCTGCGTTCAAGGTGAGTCCATTCCACGTCAGGATACTCCAGAAACTGCTCGCTCAGGTCAAATGCGGCCATAGCGTGCTGCTCCGGCGAGTCCTCGCTCGGTCGATCTCTCAGGTGTTCAGCTCACCCCGACAAGCGCTGCCATCCTCTCAGACATGTTCAGTATAGAATGGGGTCTCAGAAAGTTGACGTTGAGGGAATGTGATCTTGACGAGGCTGTTGGTCAACTGTGGTCCTTAACGTGTCCTTTGGCTGACCGGACTTGCACGTAGAAACTGAAAGTCGTGCTGCACGCGCTGCTTATACCAGGAACATTGGTTTATTTGTCGGTCGCATCCAACCGAGGGCTGAAGACACCAGCCTTCAAAGTCATCGGGGCTTACGCCTCCAAGGTAGCAAAGCATTATGTCTTACTAGTCGTGCATGCTAACTTTCTAATTGTTCTGCCAGGCAAAGAGCCTACAATTTCTTGACTTATCACAGACTAACCTGGACAAGAAAGCTGTGGAATATATCACCGCTTGCCTAGCCACAGCTCCCCAACCAGGTCTGGTTTCCTTGCGCCTCGACGACTGCTCTCTCCGTCCAAATGGCCTTGAAGCATTATGTACGTCTTTCACCTACCAGCCGTTATGCAGCTTCGGCTTACTCTTGAGCATCTTGAATCCAATTCCA
Organism: Pisolithus marmoratus; assembly: GCA_024613145.1. NCBI lineage: Eukaryota > Fungi > Basidiomycota > Agaricomycetes > Boletales > Pisolithaceae > Pisolithus > Pisolithus marmoratus. Next base: position 204,351 of record JANFAE010000047.1, read on the forward strand.
GCCCGCGCCGTGCGCACTTCATCCCTCCGCAACATCTCCCTACGCCATAATCGAATCTCAGCGGCAGGTGCCGTCGCACTCGCACTCATGATCCGTGATTATCCCGATGTCGCACCAGCACCCTCTCCTCTCACATCACCAGCACCATCCACCTCACCTTCAGTCTCCCCGTCCACTGCGCCGTCGTTACTCTCACCCCCGTCATCTCCCCTTCCCGGAACGGTGCCGTTACCCCCACCATCCCGGTCCGGTCCTGTCCCTCCTCCCCCTCGTCATCCTGGGTCTGCAAACCTCCAAACAACATACACACCGTATATCCCCCGCTCTAAGCGTGGTGCTACCGCTGCGCAAACTCAGCCATATCACACTGCGGATGTTCGTGCGAACGCTGTGCCGCTGATCACAAGCAGTACAGGGGGTGGAGTTACGACGCGTACGGAACCGTTTGCGAATGGTCATGTTCATGGTCACGGTATGGGACCCGGCGGTAGCGGTATGCCTGGGAAGCACGACGATGGATTATCTGCAGCGTTATTGGATAAGGTACGTGCGCTGGATGCGTTGCCCCGGTTAGGTGCGTTGAGGACGCTGGATTTGCGTGGAAATGAGTTGCGGGTAAGTACTGGTCTCAATTTCGTGGGGAGGTTGGCTCCTGTTATAGGACGTGAGGTGGACAGTGCGACTAAGCGATATTTGGCAGAACGGCGTGACATATCTTGCTCAAGTCCTCAAGCGGAACCGCACGCTGAAGTTGCTTAATCTTGCCGAGAATAAGCTAGACGTACAGTGTTTGGTGGCCATTGCAGAAGCACTGGTGAGCGGCTTTCGCATCATTTGGTGTTCATTTATAACCTGCTACCTGGACAGAAATACAACCAATGTCTAGAGACTTTGGATCTGAGTCGAAATCCATGTTGTGGCCCGGGACTTGAAGGTGTAGGTTCATTTCCATGTCTATGTTTTCCTAGGTCACTGTGCTCTACTTTACCCAGATCCAATCCCTGCGCACCGCATTCACGCTCAATACCGCGCTCAAACGTCTCTTCCTCTCCTCGACGCAGCTCACCTCCCCGGGTGCCATTGCATTAGCCGAGTTCCTCCCCGAGTCGCAATCACTGCTACATCTAGACTTGACAGATAACAAACTAGATCTTGCTGGTGTTATGGCGCTCAGTCGAGGTGTTCAAGGGAATTGGGTAATCCGATGCCTCGATTTGAACATACCACCAGACGACGAGGAGTTTGCGCGGTATGTCCAGACTTTTTTTTGTACAAACTTCAATGCACTACGTTATAGTTTTGTGGGGCACCATGCTAATGTTGTGTTTTGTTTCTCAAATCAAGGATGTGTCGCGAGATCTTGAACACGTGTATTCGCAACACGGAGGAAGCTGGGAAAACCTCAAAAGCGGCTGCCGTACAAGCGAGCGGGAGAGACGCTGGGAAAGGCGTATGGGGACTCATTGAGGAAAGTGAGCTTGCTCGCTCCGTAAGGCGAGACGACGCAAAGGTGTCGTGTTTTGATATTGAGTGTACGCCATGGCATGCGAATCTCAGCGTAGAAACAGGGCCAAGCGAGTGTTACGACGAGAGCGGAGGTGTTTTTGGCGCAGGTTGAGAAGGCAAGGTCGGGTGAGGTGGGAGCAATGCCCACGGTACGGTTGGACGCTACTGCTTCCCCGGTGCCACCGCTGTCGCCATCCTCCCCGGTTCTGCCATCTCCTTCGTCGACGTCACTAGCTAACCTGTCGCCACAACAGCTTGAGCAGAAAGCTCGAGACCTTGTAAAAGATCTTACTGTCCAGATTCAATCCACGGCAGATGCGGGAAAGCTGGAGCCTTTGTTATCGTTATGCGACAGACTAAACGCTGTGGTATCTAACTTGTCTACCCCGAGGCCAACACTCGGACTCAAGACCCAAGGACTTGACGTTGCAGAGTCAGCGAGCGAACATGTCTTGCACGCTAGTCCTTCACCCATGTCGGACGATGAGCCTCGGACGCCGCGTGTTGACAAGGGGAAGGGGAGGGCGGAGCCCGAACCTGAGGAACACGAGAAAGTGCTCAGTCCGAGTTTCATGATCAGTGAATCTGAGGACGAGGAGAGCGTGGAAGGCGCAGAGGCTGTTGAGGTGTCACCCACAGATCGGTGCGTCCTATGTGGTTAGGGGGCCATTAACGTTGTTGACTGTGCTTCAAAGATCTAAAAGTTGGGTTGAGGAGGAGGGTGAGATATTCAGAAAAGGAGCCGTCCTCTTGGGACCTGAGGAGATGGAAGGTGAATATGCTGGTGAGGAACTTAGACGAGAGGCAAGCTACCTTTCGCATACTGTTGCCTCAGGTGCTGACTTCTCTTCGACCATTTTCAGCTCCTTGAAGCGATGGTGGAACGTCCTCCACCTCGCAGCATTGTTGACGATTTTGGGATGGACCTTAGCCTTTCTTCTGTAGTCTCTGAGGGGCCCCCATGCTCGCCTAGTGCAGAAGATCCCCAATCACCAAAACCGCCCCCACGAGCATACCTGTCGCGCAACCGATCGACATCGTCGAATAGTGCGCATACATTGACGTCACCAACATCTGAAACAAGTTCCCGTACGCCGACATCGCCCACAGGACCATTATCGCCGGGAGGAAGGGGATCGGGTGTGGTGAGGAGTTGAAGGGATGGGGTCATGGAAATCAGTTGGGATGCTGGATGGTAAGGCGGTTGAAGGTTTTTGGGACAAGGATGCGTTTATGCACTGTAAGCGTCTACTCCAGCCCGGCCCTTGCTGAATCTATTGCTTTTGTTTTCGTCGAGATCTCCAGTGTGGTAAGGGATCTAGGTAGCAGGGGGAATTATTTTAACACTACTCGATTATCACTTGAGCTGCTTAGTCCCAAATCACGGGGAGAACGTAGGGCCCTCCACTGTTTCGGGCGGATTGCGGGAACACCTCAGTTGTGTTACCGCTTATATCTCCTCTACAGCCTTACCGCCAGATTGGATTCCCAGCGGCGATGGTAACCAGGTGACAAGCAGAGTGTGCAGCCACCCGCTTGATCCTAGCCCCGAGTTGCAATAGGGACGCAAAACCCACCACTGGCCCAGCGCGGCAAGTGGAGGATGCACTAACCTTAAATGTTTGTAGTCCATCAGCCCCCCGCAGCCGAGGTACTTTTTTTGCCTAGGACACGGCTTTACTGCCATCCGTAGAAAGGTCGGTATTCCAAGAGCGTAAGTCCCCATTTGGACTCTATTTGGACTTTGTGAGAATTTTATTCAGACGACTGCAATAGTATGCCAGAGGAAGGAGGTAACTCTTCCAGTCGGGTGAGCATGTTGTCGTAGGTGGTGACCCCACTAACACTGAGGTCTTGCTAGCCTTGAAGATGCGTGCTGCGATGGCCGCCTCGAAGGCATTAGTACACTCAGATGTAAACAACAAACGGGAGTTAAATTTCGGGCGCTCGGCGACAGCCGTATGACTTGGTAAGGTGACCCCTTGGGTACCCGGCATTCTGACTCGATTATGTGGTGCTATACTAATTAGAGCTTCTTTGGTTTAGAGGCATGCCCTTCTTCCCAGAAACCTGTATGCCTGATAAGCTCAAGGTTTCCGGTAGTCGGATAAAGGGCCAACCAATTGGTTGTATGAGGTTTATATTAAAATCGTGGATCTTCAACGCGTTGCAAAGACTCCCAGAGAAACCACTTTATCTACATCCACTTGCAGGACGACATGGACGCACCGTCTACATTTGTCCACATTTGCAATGCTTTCCGAGACCGTGTTCGCTCTGCCTCCATTATCCATATAGCCGTTGGTCTGGCCGCCGTATGGGTATTGCGTGTAGCAATCCATGCGACTCGAAAGAAACCCAGAAAGACAAGACTACGTGGACCGAAGAGCCCTAGCCTGTGGTTCGGAGTGGGTAAAGAGCTGTTCGAATCTCCTGATATGGGGGCGATGTTCGAGGCATGGTCCAAGGAGTACGGTATGGCATATGAAATCCCTATGCTATGTGGAGGAACGAGGACCGTACTCTGCGACCCGAAGGCAGTGGCGTATCTCTTCACGAAAGACACATGGTCGTACGTGATCATGCCAGGATTGAAAGTGGTCCTTGCAAGGAGGGTGCGTTGCGATTGTTAGAACACTTCCATACCTCCCTCACTACAGGATCCTCAGTTAGGAAAGGGGTTGTTTTGGGCAGAACGGGAGTCACACCGAAGGTATGGTACTCCCTGGTTTAATGCCATATCACGTACCGATTCCGAATTACCGCGTTTCCAGGCAGCGAAGATCCATAGCGGCTTCTTTCAATTCTACTGCGATTCGCAAATTAGGCACTGTTATCCATAAAAGCGTGGAGAGGGTAAGAAAATGCAGTTACGGCTATCTTAACCAATTCCTCAGCGTGTTTTCCAACAGGTGAGAACAAGCTGGGAAGCAAGCATTGACGCGAATGAAGGTGGGAGCGTTGTCCTTGATGTTCAGAAATGGTAGTTATATATAATACACTCGAAGCCGCTAAGGTACTCATCCAAATCTGCTACAGGATGAACTATGTATCGTACGTCCACTTCCGGCTCCTAACACTGTATCAACCCGAAGTCCATTTAATCTCTTTAGCCTCGATTCTTTTGGGATTGCTGGCTTCTCCTATGACTTTGGCTCTCTCGATGGGAAACCGAACGCCATGATTTCAGTCCTCGACGCTATCGGAGCATCCTTGCCAGAGGGCATTTTCAGGCACGGCCGTGACCCTGCTCTCCCTTCTTTTCCCTATTCTTTTGAATGTGCCAACCCAACGGAACAAGATGTTTGACGAGCTCTTTGAACGAATGTCGGAGATTTGTGACACATTAATCGACAATGCCACGAAGAATACGGATGACCAAGTTTCTACGATCGGTTTGCTGCGTACGCTACCGTGCTCATGTACTCGTATCTTCCTGACTAACTTGTCAATCAGTGAAGGCAAAAGATGAAGATTCTAACCAACATATCACTCGAGAAGAAGCCTTGGCGCAGGCGAGAGAATTCTGATTTGTTTCGACAGCGCCAACTCACTCATACTGCTTCTGAACAGATGCGCTCATTAGTTGTGGCATCCTATGAAACAACAGCAAGTATGTATCATACCAGTGGTTCTAACTTAGTTTGTCATAATGAGACCATCCCTTTTAGTGGCCATGACATGGGCGTTAATCGAACTCGCACAGCACCCGGACATTCAAACTAAACTTCGCCAAGAACTTTTGTCTTTCGGAGGAGAACCCTCCTATGATCAACTCACCAACAATCTCCCATACCTCGATGCCATAGTGCAGGAAACTCTCCGCCTTCACCCATCTGTTCCGGAGTTGGCACGTCAAGTAAGTGATGGAAATTACCTAGTTGCACTTGACATTATTTCTCCCTTGTATAGGCAGATGAAGACGACGTTATTCCTCTGTTAGAACCTGTGCGGACTAAGTCTGGTGAAGTGGTTGACAGCATAGCTATCGAACGCGGGACGGTGATTACTATACCTGTTTCCTGCTTAAACCAGGCCGAGGCGATCTGGGGTGCAGGACGCTAGAGTGTTTAAACCTGAACGGTGGTTAGAAGCCGACGGCATAACGAAGAAAGCTCAGGAGGTGAAAGGACATCGGCACTTGCTCACTTTTGGCGATGGTCCGAGGACATGTCTTGGCAAATTGTTTGCTGTTGCTGAGATTAAGGTATGTGTTTATCTTGCGAGGTATAAGTGTACTCAGAGGAAAATGGATTTTACAGACGGTACTTTGGGTTGTAATCAAGAGCTTTGTGCTGGAGATGAGGGACGGGCCGAACACGAAAGTCGAGATAACCAGAGGAATTACATTGAGGCCCAGGATTGCAGGAGAAGATGGCATCCAGGTACCGATGAGGGTCAGACAATACAAAGGTTGAAGGTCTGCTTTTGCACGGCATATTGATTTCGGTGCCCTATGAAACTTTAGAAACTGCGTACATCCACAGCATTGCCGGTCTATATTGTTATAAAGAAACCATCACTCCATGACTGCGGCGTTACTCGAACTCGCATGGAACCCGGATATTCAAATCAAATATTTTTGTTGTATTATTTCTACATTGCGTGAGGACATGTGGTCCTATGTTGTAAATGCCCTACTTTGCAGGGCTCCCCGGTGGAGAAAACTTTAGGCATCTGCGGTCGATTTATGGTTAACTGGCTGTAAGGCATGGCGGTGCTATTAAAGCGACCTGTTCGCCTTGCCGCTTTGTGCTTTCGCGAGTTCACGTCTCCCTATTTGTGGTTGGCTGCGTGAGCCTGGTCAAATGGTTTCGGTGGCGTGGTGACAGTTTCATGGGCTTGCCAGTTGAGGTACGGCCATTGGTTGACTGGGGTACGTGCTTTCAGCGTGTATTTGGATTTGAAGATAGTGTGAGGTGACTTGTGGGTTGTAGGTCGCTTTCAGTGTTCGCCCGGTTATGAAGCTACGTGGTGTGTTCCACTATTGCACTAGGAGGTGATACGGGTACTTCACCGAAGGTAACTTTCGTGGCGATGATGTATCTCTGTGTTCTCGCGTGAGCAGTCATCGAGATAGGCTACATGCGCTCCTTCCCTGCCTGTGCCCTGTGCAAGATGTGGCGTTCTCTTTCGTATCTTGGGCATTGGAAGAAGTAGCGGAACGCGCTTTCTGTGGTGGCTTCGCTGCAGTGGAGGCATAGAGGCGTATCGCTTCTCCCGATGCAGAGCAGATGTTGGTTGAGCGGAGCATGCCCGGTGCGTATACTCTGGCTCGTTTCTTGTGAAGGGGCCCTGCAAGTTCAGTGAACGGGATGGAGGGAAGGTTGTTTGTAGTGTTCGTTATGCAATGCTATCTTGATGAGCGTTTCCGTTCCTGGGTCCAGAGTGAGTGATGTCAGTCTGGCGTTGTGGTGCTGACTGCTGCCTGAGAGCGAAAACACTACGTGGTAGTGGGGAGCGCAATTTTACGGAAGCTCGGTTGCTAGGCTCGCGTTCCATTTGTCCTCTGCCGTTCGTTCGCTAGCTCGTTTGCCTGCCACATTCTTGATGTTCTTGTTCTTAAGTAGTTTGCGCATTTCGACATGAAGTAGAGTAACAGGTGGTGCCCTGGCTTCGAAGTGGGACGCTCACCGGGTTTGATTACTGCTGGGTATCGGCTAGAATTGATGCTGGGAGCTCCACTTCTCCGCCTGGGCCCAGATGGTAGCGTAGCGTTGACAACGAAGAACATTGCCACTGACACTACTGAGCTGCCCGCGCTCGGCCCACATTATCTGTGAATTTGTGTGCGCGGTCTGTGAGTTCCCTGTATTCCTCGTCTTTATTGACTGCCATGCATATGAGGAGAGGGTCAGTTGGGCGTTGAGGAGCGGGCAAGGATGGATGGTTTCAACATTGGTACTAGGGGAGACACCAATGTCGTGTGTAAGTCGGTGAGGTGCCAATCGCGCGTACATCGTTCTCAGCGATCTTCCGTAGCCAGGCGAGGTCGGGTGGGGTAGAGGCGATGAATGTACTAAGGCCCCATGACGCGGTTGGAACTTGCCATTAATCCTCCCCGGTTCTGCTCTCTCCTTCATCGACGTCACCAGCGAACAAATCACCGCAAGAACTTGAACAGAAAACACGGGAGCTTGTGAAATTCCTTGCTGTCTAGATTCGGTCCACGGCATATGCGAGCAAGCTGGAACCTCTGTTATTGTTATGCAACAGACTAAACGCTATGGTATCTAACTTGTCTACCCCTATGCCGACACTCGGACTCAAGACCCAAGGACTTGATGTTGCAGAGTTAGCGAGCGAACACGTCTTGCACGCTAGTCCTTCATCAATGTCGGACGATGTGGACGACAAGCTTCCGCCGCCACTTGTTGACAAGGAGAGCGGAGCCCGAATGCAAGGAACATGAGAAAGTACGCAGTCCGAGTTTCATGATCAGTGAGTCTCAGGACGAGGAGAGGGTGAAAGGCGCAGAGGCTGTTGCGGTGTCACCCACGGATCGGTGTCCTATGATGTGATTAACGCTGTTGACTGTGCTTTAAAGATCTCAAAGTTGGGTTGAGGAGGAGGGTGAGATATTCAGAAAAGGTGCCGATCTCTTGGGACTTGAGGAGATGGAATGCGAGTATGCTGATGAGGAACTTAGACGAGAGGCAAATACCTTTCGCATACTTTGGCCTCAGGTGCTGACTTCTCTTCGACCATTTTTTCAACTCCTTGAAGCAATGGTGAAACGTCCACCACCTCGCAGTATTGTTGACGATTTTGGGACAGACCTTAGCCTTTCGTCTGTAGTCTCTGAGGAGCCCCCGTGCTCGCCTAGTGGAGAAGATCCCCAATCACCAAAACCGCTCCCACGACCATACTCGTCGCGCAACCAGTCGATATCCTCGAATAGTGCGCATACATTGACGTCACCGACATCTGAAGCAAATCCTCGCGCGCCGAGATCACCCATAGGACCGTTGTCACCGGACGCAGGGGATCTGATGTGGTGAGGAGTCGAAGGAATGCAGTCAGCGAATCAGGTTGGGATGCTGGATGACTGATGCGTATATGCACTGTAAGTGTCTACCCGACCCGCCACTCGCTGAATCTATTACTTTTGTTTTCGTCGAGATGTCGAGTGTGGTAAGGGATCCAGGTAGCACGCAGAAATACTCGATTATTACCTGAGCTACCCCCCTCCCAAATCACGGAAAGAACGTTGGACCCTCCATTATTTCGGTGCAATCAGGCACAGATTGCGGGAGCACCTCAGATGTTTTACTATTTATATCTCCTCTACAGCCTCACCGCGAAACTAGATTGCAAGCAACAATGGTAACCAGGTGACAAGCAAAGCATGCAGCCACCTGCCTGATACTAACCCCGAATTGCAGCCGGGCCGCGAAACCCAACACCGCCCCGCGCGGCAGGTGGAGGGTGCATTAACCTCATATGTTTTCATTCCATCTGTCTTCTGCAGCCCCCCACGGCCATCGTGCTTTGCTTGTTGTTTGTCTAGGACGCTAGGTCATCCGTGGAAAGGTCAGTATCCCTAAAGCATATTCTTCATTTAGCAACTACATGACGCTATTTGGGCTTTGTGCAACGGATTTCACATATACGTGTCATAGTATGCCAGAGCAAGGAGCCAACCCTTCCAGTCGGGTGAGTCTCTCGTCATAGGTAGTGTCCGCACTGCTGTCTTTGAAGATACATGCTGCAACGACTGCCTCCAAGGCATTAGTACACTTTGATGCAAACAGAGGACAAAGGTGAACTTTCGGGCACTCAGCGACAGCTTATCACTTGATACGGTGACACCTTGCGTATCAGGCGTTCTGACTCGATTGTGTGCAATACTAATTAGATCTTCTTTGGTTAGAGCATGTCCCCCTTCCTAGCAACTTCAATGTATGCCTGATAAGTTCATGGTGGTTGGATAGATGGAAAATCAATCAATCATGTCCGTTGCGTAAGGTTTACTTTTAAAATGTAGATATTTAACCCGTTGCGAGACTGCCACAGAAACGACTTTCATCTGCATCTCTCCAAGCTTACGGGGCGACATGGACGCACCGTCTACATTTGTCCGTATCTACAATGCGTTTCGACACCGCGTCAGCTCTGTTTCCATTATCGATATAGCTATTGGTCTGGCCGCCGTATGGGTATTGTGCGTAGCAATCCCCACAACCGGAAGGAAATCCAGGAAGACACAACTACGTGGACCCAAGAGTCCTAGCCTGCTGTTCGGAGTGGGTAGAGAACTGTTCCAATCGCCTGATATGGGGGCGATGTTCGAAGCATGGTTGAAGGAGTACGGTGTGGTATATGAAATTCCTATGTTATGCGGACAAACGAGGACCGTACTCTGCGACCCGAAGGCAGTGGCACATCTCCTCGCTAAGGACACATGGTCGTACGTGATCATTCCAGGATTGAAAACAATCATTGCAAAGAGGGTGCGTTGGGACTTTCAGCATACTTCCATACCTCTCTCACTCCAGCATCCTCAGTTCGGTAAGGGTATGTTTTGTGCAGAAGGGGAGTCACACCGAAGGTAAGAACTCACTGGTTTAACGCTACTTCACGTACCGATTCCAGATTATTCTATTTCAAGGCAGCGAAGATCCATAGCATCTTCGTTCAATTCTACCGCCATACGCAAGTTGAGCACTGTTATCCATAAAAGCGTGGAGAGGGTGAGGAAATGCAGTTATGCCTATCTTAACCAATTTCTCAGTGTTTCCTAACAGGCGAGATCAGCTTGGGAGGCAAGCATTGACGCGAACGGAGGTGAGAGCGTTGTCCTTGATGTTCAGAAATGGTACGTTGTTTATAATACACCCGGTCAGATGTCCTAACTCCGTTACAGGATGAACTATTTATCGTACGTCCACTACGCTATATCAACTTGGAGTCCACTTAATTCTCTTTAGTCTCGATACTTTTGGGATTGCAGGTTTCACCTACGACTTTGGCTCTCTCGATGGGAAACCGAACGCCATGATTTCAGTCCTCGACGCTACCGGAGCGTCCTTTCCCAGGAGCTTTATCAGCATAGCTGTGTCCCTCCTCTCCTTCCTTTTCCCCATTCTTATGGATGTGCCAACCAAACAGAACAAGATATTCGAAGAGCTCCACGACCGAATGTCTGAGATTTGTGACACGTTAATTAATAATGCCACGAAGGATACTGATGACCAAGTTTCTACGATCGGTTTGCTGCGTACGCTACCGTGCTCAGGTACTCGAAGCTTCCTGACTAACTTACCAATCAGTGAAGGCAGAAGATGACGATTCTAGCCAACACATCACTCGAGAGGAAGTCTTGGGGCAGGCGAGAGAATTGTCATTTGCTGTGACGGCGCCAACTCACTTATGCTGCTCGTCGTCAGATGCGCACATTAGTTATCGCGTCTTATGAAACAACAGCAAGTACGCGTCATACCAGTGGTTCTAATTTAGTTTATCATAATGAGATCTTCGCTTTTAGCCGCTATGACGTGGGCGCTAATCGAACTCGCACGGCACCCGGACATTCAAACTAAACTTCGCCAAGAACTTTTGTCTTTCGGAAGAGAACCCTCATATGATCAACTCATCAATAATCTCCCATACCTCGATGCCATATTGCAGGAAACTCTCCGCCTTCACCCATCTGTTCCGGAGTTGGTACGTCAAGTAAGTAGACATGTGGAAGTCCTCTTGTTGCACTTGTCATTATTTCTCCACCATATAGGCAGATGAAGACGATGTTATTCCTCTATCAGAGCCTGTGCGGACCAAGTCTGGTGAAGTGGTTGACAGCATAGCTGTCGAACGCGGGACGGTGTTTGCTATACCTGTTTCCTGCTTAAACCAGGCCGAGGCGATCTGGGGTCCGGACGCTAGAGTGTTTAGACCTGAACGATGGTTAGAAGCGGACGGCATCACGAAGAAAGCTCAGGAGCTGAAAGGACATCGGCATTTGCTCACGTTTGGCGATGGTCCGAGGACTTGTCTTGGAAAACTGTTTGCTGTTGTTGAGATCAAGGTATGTGTTTATCTTGCGAGGTGCAAGTGTACTCCGAGGGAAATTGGATTTTACAGACGGTACTTTGGGTTGTGATCAAGAACTTTGTGCTCGAGATGAGGGACGGGCCGAATACGAAAGTCGAGATAACCAGGGGGCTTACATTGAGGCCCAGGATTGCAGGAGAAGATGGCGTCAAGGTACCTCTGAAGGTTAGGCAATACAAAGGTTGAAGATCTGCTTCACCCCGCCGTACTATGTGCACTTTGTTTGATCCTATATGTACTTTAGGCTATTGCAGTGATGCGTCGTGTAACATATTGATGTGATGAACTGATCCCAGATCCGCTTCGAATTTGTAAATTGGTTCCTGCCCACGTACAGATACATTTTGTTTTTAAAAATGTATACCACCCATATACACCGACATGCCTTGGGTTGAAAAGTAGCACGGTGCAGTAAGCATTTTGCAATTCTGGCCAAATGATTATAAATAACAGTCGTCGGCCTGTTAGCCAGTCCAATTTTGATGGAGTACTTGAGTCCCTGCACGAATTCAACGCCTACGGTGTGGCACAGATGAGCGAACCCAAATCCAGCAAGGATGTATTCTGGCTAAGTAGCCTAGCCGGCTTTGATGGGGGTTTGCTACCTTTACTACCATTTACAAGACCTTACTACTACGAATGATTTTTGTCGAGGTAGAACGGTCGTGATAGGCTTATCTTATATTCTGCAATCGGGGACGCATATGGACGAAGTCCTGCACGACAAAACACAATAAACTAATTCGGGGAAGGGGAAAAAGAAGACATATATCCGTTGCAAAGAGCTGCAAAACGGGATCCGTGGTGTCAACATTAGATCCTGCTGTCGCCTGCGAGACAATACGTGCAATGCCAGAGTACGGCCCATCCTCCAGAGGAGCAGGGTCACCGCCGAAGGTGAAAAAATCTACAGCTAGATCACCGGAGGGGAGAGGCAAGAATCCGTCATGTTTCCAAAAAGTCTTGCCATGCGCGTAGGTAAATGCACGACCATTTCGAACTCCAACCACTCCGTGAACATTACACGATGTAGCCATAACAGAAAAAGGGAAGCAGTGAAAAGAAAGAAGATGCATGGACGATGCAAAGTGGTCATCGCCATCGATCGATGAGTGACGACACCAACGGACTGCAGCGCGGGCAGCACCCAATCAAAATGGGCGGAGAGGACGACAGACACTTCGTAATGGACCCGACGGAGGAAGATCACGTGGGTGGACGCCATCCGACGGCATCTCCGGCTTACAGTATCAGATTTCGTATCTGGTAGCTATCCATTTATACATATGTATGTTTCATTTTATATTGAATCCGATTTACTCCGACAAACTTACCAACTTGGATAACTGGGACTAGGATGCCTTTATGCACTGTAAGCATCTACTGCGATCCATCACTCGCTGAATCTATTACTTTTGTTTTCGTCGAGATCTTGACTGTGGTAAGAGATCTAGGTAGCACGCGGAGTCATTTTAACACTACTCCGTACTCGATTATAGCTTCCCAGTCCCAAGTCACGGAAAAGGACGTTGGACTCTCCATTGTTTCGGTGCAATCAGGCGCGGGTTGCGGCAGCACCTCAGATGTTTTACTACTTATATCTCCCCTACAGCCCCGCCGCGAAACTAGATTACGGGCAACAATGGTAACTAGGTGACGAGCAGAGCGTACAGCCACCCGCTTGATATTAGCCCCGAGTTACAACAAGGCCGCGAAGCCAACACCGGCCCCGTGCGGTAGGTTGAGGATGCATTAACCTCATATGTTTTTATTCCATCTGTCCTCTACAGCCTCCCGCGGCCAAGGTACTTTGTTTCTTTCGGACACTATGTCATCCGTGGAAAGGTCGGTATCCATAAAGCGTGAGTCTTCATTTGGCAACCACATGACTCCATTTGGGCTTTATGCAACGGATTTCAAATAGACGTGTAGTATGCCAGAGCAAGTAGGCAAGCCTTCCAGTTAGGTGAGTCTCTTGTCATAGGTGGTGTCCGCGCTACTGTCTTTGAAGATACATGCCGCGATGACTTCCTCCGAGGCATTAGTACACTCTGATGCAAACAGAGGACATAAGTGAACTTTCGGGCACTCAGCGACAGCAGTTTAACTTGACTCGGTGACTCCTTGCGTATCAGGCGTTCTGGCCTGTGTAATACTAATTAGATCTTCTTTGGTTAGAGGCATCTCCCCCGTCCCAGCAATTTCAATGTATGCCTGATATGTTCAAGGTTTCCGATGGTTGGATAAACGGAAAACCAATCAATCATGTCAGCTGCGTGAGGGTTATTTGTAATATGTAGGTATTTAACCCGTCGAAAAAACTGCCAGAGCAACAACTTCATCTGCAACCCTCAGAGCCTACTAGACGACATGGACACACCGTCTACATTTGTTCACATGTACAATGCGTTCCGAGACCGCATTCACTCTGCTTCCTTTATCAATATAGCCATTGGTTTGGCCGCCGTATGGGTATTGCGACTGGCAATCCACACGACTTGGAAGAAATCCGGAAGGACAAAACTACGCGGACCAAAGGGTGCCAGCTTGCTGTTTGGAGTGGGCAAAGAACTGTTCGAATCGCCTGATATGGGGGCGATGTTCGAGGCGTGGTCCAAGGAGTACGGTGTGACATATGAAATTCCTATGATATGTGGACAAACGAGGACCATACTCTGCGACCCGAAGGCAGTGGCATATTTCTTCGCCAAGGACACATGGTCGTACGTGAACACGCCAGAATTGAAAGCGATCGTTGCACGGTTGGTACGTTGGAATTTTCGGTGTACTTCCGTACCTCCCTCACCACGGGATCCTCAGCTAGGAAAGGGGTTGTTTTATGCAGAAGGCGAATCACACCGAAGGTATAGTACACCCTGGTTTAACGCTGCATCGCGTACCGATTCCGGATAACTGTGTTTCAAGGCTGCGAAGATCCATAGCATCTTCATTCAATTCTACTGCGGTTCGCAGTTTAGGCCCTGCTATCCATAAAAGCGTAGAGAGGGTAAAGAAATGCAGTTACGGCTATCTTAATCAATTGCTCAGCGTGTTTTCCAACAGGTGAGAATAGCTTGGGAGGCAAGCATTGATGCGAACGGAGGTGGGAGCACTGTCTTTGATGTTCAGAAATGGTACGTTATCCACAATATACTCGAGACTAGTCGGATGTCCTAACTCTGTTACAGGATGAACTATTTATCGTACGTCCACTTCCTAACATTGTATCAACCTGGAATCCATTTAATTCTCTTTAGCCTCGATACTTTCGGGATCGCAGGTTTCTCCTATGACTTTGGCTCTCTCGATGGGAAACCGAACGCCATGATTTCAGCCCTCGATGCTATCACAGAATCCTTTCTCGAGGGCTTTCTCAGCATAGCTGTGGCCCTGCTCACCATCGTTTTCCCGATTCTTATGATAGTGCCAACCCAGCAGAACAAGTTATTTGGAGAGGTCTATGAGCAAATGTCGGAGATTTGTGGTACATTAATGAATAATGCCACGAAGGAAACCGATGACCAAGTTTCTACGATGGGTTTGCTGTGTATGCTACCGTGGTCATGTTCTCGTATCTTCCTGACTAATGTGTCAATCAGTGAAGGCAGAAGATGACGATTCTAGCCAACATATCACTCGAGAAGAAGCCATAGCGCAGGCAAGAGAATTGTGATTTGTTCTGACAGTGCCAACCACTCATACTGCTTCTGAACAGATGCGCACATTAATTATGGCATCCTATGAAACAACAGCAAGTAAGCGTCGTACCAGTGGCCCTAATTTTGTTCGTCCTAATGAAATCTTCCCTTTTAGCCGCCATGACATGGGCGTTACTCGAACTCGCACGGCACCCTGACATTCAAACTAAACTTCGCCAAGAACTTTTGTCTTTCGGAGGAGAACCCTCATATGATCAACTCATCAATAACCTCCCATACCTCGATGCCATATTGCAGGAAACTCTCCGCCTTCACCCACCTGTTCCGGAGTTGGTACGTCAAGTAAGTAGATACGTGGAAGTTCCCTTCTTGCCTTTGACATTATTTCTCCACCGTATAGGCAGATGAAGACGACGTTATTCCTCTATCAGAGCCTGTGCGGACCAAGTCTGGTGAAGTGGTTGACAGCATAGTTGTCGAACGCGGGACGGTGATTACTATCCCTGTTTCTTGCTTAAACCGAGCCGAGGCGATCTGGGGTCCGGACGCTAGAGTGTTTAAGCCTGAACGATGGTTAGAAGCGGATGGCATCACGAAGAAAGCTCAGGAGCTGAAAGGACATCGGCACTTGCTCACGTTTGGCGATGGTCCGAGGAATTGTCTTGGAAAGTTGTTTGCTGTTGCTGAGATCAAGGTGTGTGTTTATCTTGCGAGGTGTAAGTATACTCCAAGGGAAATTGGATTTTACAGACGGTACTTTGGGTTGTGGTCAAGAACTTTGTGCTCGAGATGAGGGACGGGCCGAATACGAAAGTCGAGATAACCAGGGGGCTTACACTGAGGCCCAGGATTGCAGGAGAAGATGGCATCAAGGTACCACTGAAGGTTAGGCAATACAAAGGTTGAAGATCTGCTTTTACCCCACCGTACTATATGCACTTTGTTCGATCCTATATGTACTTTAGGCTGTTGCAGTGATGGGTCGTGTAACATACTGATGTGGTGAACTGATAGCCCAGATGAATATCCGCTGCGAATTTGTAAATTCGTTCCTGCCCACGTACAGATATACTTTGTTTTTTAAAATGTATACCACCCGTATACACTAACATGGCTTGGGAGTTAGCATTTTGCAATTCTGGCTAAATGATTATAAATAGCAGGGTACCTAGCTTAGCCAGCTTCGCTGGGGGTTTGCTACCTTTAATGCTACCATTTACTACACCCTCCTACGAATGATTTTGATCACCAAATCATAGTTCATACATATTAGCACGAACTATACACAGTTCTACGTGCGGCCACCTCAAATTTGGATATGATACTGATGCATCGTGTGGGCATGCGGACAAGCGTCTTAAACTACGGGTGGCCGGTTCAGAGGGGCAGGTACACAGCTGTACTTGCACAAGTGCCTCTTTCGAATGTTGAGGGTAAATGCGCGCGTGAGGGAGAGACAATGCTGGCGGAGTATGAACGACTCCTCAAACGTGGCTGGACGACTGATGCGCCATTTGAGGGTGAGGGCGATCGACCTATGACCTTATCAAGCTTTGACCGTGAAGGACTATGACAGTGTGTGACTCGTGATGTGTAGCAAGCTATGTTTAGTAGGGCACTCCTCAAGACAACAGAGATGAGACTGACGGGGGCAGAAAGTAGGACATAGCACAGGTCCGAACTATTTTCAGGCACATATATGTAGTCACGAGAGCTTGAGCTGAGGTTCCAGTGTTAAGCGAGAAGAGAAAATTGTAGAAAGGTAACATGCAGTTTGATCTGCAGATGGGCTCCAGATCGCTGGGTAACTGCTTGTCCCTCATGTGTTTTTGTCGTATTAGTCTTGTCGCAGGTAGCGGTTTGGTGTTTAGGGTAGGTCTTATCATGTCCGATGGCAGTAGACGTGGCTGGTTGGATCCAGTATGAGTACTGCATGGAGGCAGATTCTATTTCTTGAATCAAGTATGTGTCGAAGCCTCAAAGGCAGCAATGGCACAAACGAGCGGGAAAGGCTCTGGGAAGGGCGTTTGGGGACTCATCAAGGAAAGCAAGCTCGTTCGGTCCATAAGGTGAGACGACGCACAGGTGTCGCGTTCTGATATCCAGTGCACGCCGTGGCATGCGAATCTCAGCGCAGAAACAGGGCGAAGGGAGTCTCACTACGAGAGAAGAGGTGTTTTTGGCGCAGGTTGAGAAGGCGAGGTCGGGCGCGGTGGGTCCACGGTGCGGCTGGACGCTACTGCTTCCCTGTCGGCGCCGCAGTCCATCCTCCCCGATTTTGCCATTTCCTTCGTCAACATCACCGGCTGACTGATCGTCGCGGGACGGAGGGCAGTCCATACCGTCTAGATTCAGTCCTCTGTTATCGTTATGCGCTATCATGGTATCTAACTTGTCTACCCCCAGGCCGATACTCGGACTCAAGGCCCAAGGACTCGATGTTGCGTAGTTAGCGAGCGGACATGTCTTGCAAGCTATTCACCGATAGTCGGACGATGTGTCGATGAGCCTCCACCGCCGAGAATCTAAGGATGTGAAAGGCACAGAGGCTGTTGCGGTATCCCACGGATTGGTATCTCCTATGATGTGATTAGGGGGCCGCTGTGCCGTTCAAGATCTAATAGTTGGGTTGAGGAAGAGCGTGAGATATTCAGAAAAGGAGCCGTCCTCTTTGGGGAGATGGATCCAGACGAATATGCTGGTGAGCAACTCAGACGAGCTTCTTGAGGCAATGGTGGAACGTCCTCCGCCTCGCAGCATTGTTGACAATTTTGTGATAGACTCTGAAGAGCCCCAATGCTCGCCTATCGTAGAAGATCCCCAATCATCAAAACCGCCCCCACAACCGATCGACATCGTCGAATAGTGCGCATGCATTGACGTCACCAACATCTGAAACAAATTCTCGTACGCCGACGTCACCCACAGGATCGTTGTCACCGGGACGAAGTCGATTTGGTATGGTGGATGGTGGATGATGAGGCGGTCGAAGGATTGTTGGGAGAAGGATGCACTTATGCACTGTAAGCGTCTACGCCGACCCATCACTCGCTGAATCTATTACTTTCGGATCGTCGAGATCTCGAGTGTGGTGAGGAATCTAACATTACTCGAATATTGCTTGAGCTGCCCAGCCCCAAATCACTATAAGAACGTGGGAAGTATTTCAGCGCGATCAGGCGCGGGTTGCGGGAGCACTGATCAGATAGCTTGACTGCTTATCTCACCCCTATAGCTTTACCGCCAAACTATCTTGAAAGGGACAATGTGGCGAGCAAAGCATGCAGGCACCCGTCCAATATTAACACGAAGTAGCAGGAACATGAAACCCCGCACCGCCCCAGCAGGGTCAGGTGGAGGACCTAACCTCGTATGTTTGTATTCAAATCTGTAACGCACCCTGAGTGCCAAGGATACGTCCGTCCTCCTGGCTCAACAATACAGCGGTCTTCATTTGGAAATCACATGACTCTATCTGAACTGTGCTACCTTCCATACAGCAAGGTCACCGGTCACCCAGTGTTTACTTCGTGTGCAACAGGTATGTACTACCACCGATCACCTGCCAAATTCGTTCCGCGCAATCCCCTGACTCCATTTTCCACCGTTCTCACGACGAAGATACACCACACCTCGGAAAACAATGACAAACAGGACTCCCCCCTTTGCAAGCAAGCCCCTGGCGGCAACACCGCGCCTTGGTGCAACAAATTCCATGTAGACGCGCAAAAGTATGTCAGAGGAAGGAAGAGACCCCTCCGGTTGGGTGAGTATCTTGGCGTAGGTGGTGATCGCGCTGACAGGTCTTCCTGGCTTTGAAGACGCATGCTGCGATGACTGCCTCCAAAGTGTTGGTACACCTAGATGCAACCAGAAGACGTAAATTAATTCTAGAGCACCCGGTGACAGCCGTATAACCTTATACAGTGTCTCCTTGCGCATTGGCAGTGCTGTGTGATGCTAATTAGATCTTTTTGGTTAAAGGCATTCCCTTTTGCCTAACAAACTGTATGCCTGACGAGCCCAAGGTTTACGATTTAGAATCATAGGTATTTAACCCGTTGCAAAGACCGCCAGGGTAACAACTTGATCTGCATCCCTCAGAGCTTACTGGACGACATGGACGCACCGTCTACGCTTGTTCGCATCTACAACGCGTTTCGAGACCGCGTTCGCTCGGCCTCCATCACCAATATGACCATTGGTTTGGTTGCCGTATTGGTGTTGCGTGTAGCAATCCAGGCGACTCGAAAGAAATCCAGAAAGACAAAACTACGAGGACCAAAGAGCCCTAGCCTGCTGTTCGGAGTGGGTAAAGAGATATTCAAATCGCCTGACATGGGGGCGATGTTCGAGGAATGGTCCAAGGAGTACGGTGTGGCATATGAAATTCCTATGATGTTCGGACAAAAGAGGACCGTACTCTGCGATCCGAAGGCAGTGGCACATCTGTTCACGAAAGACACATGGTCGTACGTGATCATCCCAGGACTCAAAGCTATCATGGCAAAGCAGGTACGTCGGGTTTTCAGCATACTTCCAAACTTCTCACCACAGGATGTCAAGTTCGGTAAGGGGTTGTTTTGTGCAGAGGGCGAGTCGCACCGAAGGTATAGTACTCCCTGGTTTAATACTACATCAAGTGCCGATTCTGGATTACTGTATTTCCAGGCAACGAAGGTCCATAGCACCTTCGTTCAATTCTACTGCCATGCGCAAGTTAAGCACCGTTATCTATAAAAGCGCGGAGAGGGTAAGGAAATACAGCTACGGTATCTTGATCAAATTCTCAGCATGTTTTCCAACAGGTGAGAACAGCTTGGGAAGCAAGCATTGATGCGAACGGAGGTGGGACCGTCGTCCTTGATGTTCAGAAATGGTACGTTATATGTAATACACTCGAAGCCACTGAGGTGTCCCAACTCTGCTCTAGGATGAACTATGTGTCGTATGTTCCTTTCCTGGCACCATATCAATCTGGAGGCCATTTAATTCTCTTTAGACTCGATTCCTTTGGAATTGCAGGCTTCGCCTATGATTTTGGTTCTCTCGATGGGAAACCAAACGCCATGATTTCAGTCCTCGACGCTATCGGAGCATCTTTGCCCGAGGGCTTTTTCAGCATAGCTGTGACCCTGCTAGCCTTCCTTTTCCCCATTCTTATGAATGTGCCAACCCGACGGAACAAGATATTTGTCGAGCTCCGTGACCGAATGTCGGAGATTTGCGACACATTAATCGACAATGCCACGAAAAATGCGGATGACCAAATTTCTACAATCGGTTTACTGCGTACGCTACCGTGGTCATGTACTCGTATGTCCCTGACCAGCTTGTCCATCAGTGAAAGCAGAAGATGAAGATTCTAAGCAACATATCTCTCGAGACGAAGTCTTGGCGCAGGCGAGACAATTTTGATTTGTTGTGACTGCACAACTTATTTATGCTGCTGCCTTGACAGATGCGCGCATTACTTATGGCGTCCTATGAAACAACATCAAGTACGTTTTGTAATAGGTGGTTCCGATTTAGTCCGTCATGACGAGACCATCGCTGTTAGTCACCATGACGTGGGCGTTACTCGAACTCGCACGGCACCCGGACATTCAAACTAAACTTCGCCAAGAACTTTTGTCCGTCGGAGGAGAACCGTCATATGATCAACTCTTCAATAGTCTCCCTTACCTCGACGCCATAGTACAGGAGACTCTCCGCCTTCACCCATCCGTCGCGGAGTTGCTACGTCAGGTACGTAGATAGGTGGACATCCTTTTGTTGCACTTAACATCATTTCTCCCTTCCATAGTCAGATGAAGACGACGTTATTCCACTGTCAGAACCTGTGCGGACCAAGTCTGGTGAAACGGTTGACAGCATAGCTGTCGAACGCGGGACGGTCATCACTATGTCTATTGGCTGCCTCAATCAATCGGAGGCGATCTGGGGTCCGGACGCTAGAGTGTTTAGACCTGAACGATGGTTGGAAGCGGACGGGATAACGAAGAAAGCTCAAGAGGTGAAGGGACATCGGCACTTACTCACGTTTGGTGATGGTCCAAGGACTTGTATTGGAAAAATATTTGCTGTTGCTGAGATCAAGGTATCTGTTTATCTTGCTAAGTGTAAGCGTTCACTGAGGGAAATTGGATTTTACAGACGGTGCTTTCGGTTGTGGTGAAGAACTTTGTGCTCGAGATGAGGGACGGGCCAAATACAAAAGTCGAAATAACCAGGGGAATTACATTGAGGCCCAGGATTGCAGGAGAAGATGGCATTAAGGTACCGATGAAGATTAGGCAGTACAAAGGCTGAATATCTGCTTTCACTCAGCTGTAAATGAATCACCCTTTCCAACTACATAGTAAATTGGTTCCTACCCATGTACAGATTGGCATTTTGTTTTTAGAAATGTATACTGCCCTCTTGGCATATAACAAGACATGCCTGTGTAGGAGGACGTGGCTTTGATATGTAGCCTGGTGTATTTAGCTTTTTGCAACTCCAGGGTAGAGGTAAATGCCTCGCGTATGGACTTGCTTACATGCAGAAAAAAAACGTCCAGAAAAATTTTGCCCATTATAACGCTATCGTGTGGTAAGCGATGTGTATTGTACCAAATATGCCGCATTTTATGTTAGATTCAAGTTGAAAATGGATAATATTGAATGTAAAGTTACCTCTTGTGGCATCATAAATGAAATCTTATATCAAAGATCCACTAGGAGCAATTGTCATGTGCCCAAGACATTTTATATTGGGTGTCGATGACGAGTAGTATCGGGGGCTGACATGCTCGTGTGAACTCTGGTGATACTCTGATACGACCTCAGGGAGTAGTGTTCGTACTTCTAAGGTCTGATGCATGCACAGCGTTCATTCAGCGCACACAGCAGAAAATAAAAGAGACGTGAACCAAGACAATGCAAACCTTGCCGAAGGGATATCATCGCATGACAGAGATAATTTCCTCTGCTGTCTTCCACTCCTACTAGACTGATGATATCTCTCGGCAGCACTAATACACCATTGCGACGCCGTCGTACCGACCATGCTTACTGTAAAATTAGAAACAAAAAAAAAGTTAGTATGAGCCTAGAACATACCTCATCTCTCATGTCTTCCACCCGCCCCATCATTCCCTGATCTCCTTGCCCCATCCCTTCAGGTTCTCGGTATATTCAATCCCACCGTTCCGATTACAACGATCCTGTCGGCCAACGAAGAACCGAAAACAGTGCTAGGACTGCTGAAACTAAGGGAACCAGTGATGTAAATTCTTCTGACATCGTAAATGTGACCCTGTGCCACCACCGCTACCCAGTGCAGCGCGCAGTACTACCGTATCTGTTGCCCTGCATTTGACTTGGGCTGATCTTTATCGGCACGGGCTACCAGATGTAGATTTGAATGGTGGCCCAGATCGAACGAACTCCGCTACAGTTCCACAGTACTCGTCAAGACCTTTCAAGATGCTCTTTGAACTTGATCGGTCTTGAATTGTAATCCCCTGCAGAGTTCTGTTCAGGGACCATTTCGATCGGAAGGGACTAAGACTCCTTGGCTATAAAAGCTGTTCCACGACCCGTCCTGGCGGATGCAATGCTGAGAGTGGATTTTGTGCACTTGAGTGTCTGCTGGGTCAGAGCGACGGACAAATCGTGTCGCTAGGTAAATTGCGATTCTTTATTACATAATATCTCGGAAGCATCTCCGCTCAAACCGCGGTACATGGGCATTTCACAGACATGCCTCCGTCGAGCGCTTCCTAAGAACGCTCTTCGACGAATGCCCTCGTGCAACTTACCAAATGCCATCTGATCCTGCAGAAGTTCCCACCTGAATCTAGATTTGTTATTCGAATAAGAAACCTTTCCGATGAGATCTGCTTGTGTGGCTGTGACATATTGCAACAATGTAGTCAGACCTTTGTGAACCACAACCATAGGTATAATCGACGAAGCCATTTGAGAGAAGGGACGCGTGTCACAAGAGAAAACTTGCTTCGATCAGCTCGGTGCGTGTTTCTATACTTGTATTACGCCCGGCTAACGTATCAGGCAGTGAAGGCAAGGGAGGAAGATACTGGCAAACGTGTCACTCCGGAGGAAGGCTTGACGCAGGTGAGGGAATTTTTATTTGTTCTTGCGGCGCCAGTTTACTTGAACCGCCCCTCAACGGATTCACATTGTAGGTCAAAGGAAAGGCTGCAAAATTTGTCGAACCTCTTGGTGTGCTGGGAACACAGAAGATCAATAGGACAGCCCTACATACGTACCTCAAAGATTGCCAGGTTGCTACCAACCGAACTTAACCAAGCCCATGACCGAAAGTACGAAATGGAGAGAAAAACCCGTTTATATGGCCATCAAACAGTAAGCACCCTCCTGTAACAGGGCTGAGAAGCGCATATTGTAAGGTTGTGTAAAATCACGAATTCAACCCTTGTATTGCGTAACCCTTAAGGGTACCTTGATGCCATCTTCTCCTACAACCTTGGGCCTCAACACAATCCCTCTGGCTATCTCGATTTTCGTATCCGGGCCGTCCCTCATTTCGAGCACAAAATTCTTGATTACCACCGAAAGGACCGTCTGCAAAATCCGATTTCTCTCAGTGAGCACTACACCTCACGGGATGAACACCTACCTTGATCTCAGCAACAGCAAATAGTTTTCCAATACAGGTCCTCGGACCATCAGTAAACGTGAGTAAGTGCCGGTATCCCTTCATTTCCTGAGCTTTCTTCGTTATACCGTCGGGGTCCAACCATCGTTCAGGTCTGAACACTTTAGCGTCCGGACCCCAGATCGCCTCAGAACAGTTCATACAGGGAATGGATATACCAATCACTGTCCCGCGTTCGACGGTTATACTATCAACTACTTCACCGGACTTGGTTTGCACAGGTTCTGACAGAGGAATGACGTCGTCTTCATCTGCCTATAAAGATAGGAATCAAGCCAAGTGCCAAATGAGTTTCCATGTGTCTACGTACTTGGCGTATGCGGCCTTGGGCAGCCGGGTGAACACGAAGAATCTCCTGCACTACGGCATCGAGGTAAGGGAAACCAGTGGTGAGCTGATCGTATGAGGGCTCTCCGCTGAAAGACAAAAGTTCTTCGCGAAGTTTAGTCTGAACATGGGGGTGCCGGGCCAGTTCGAGCAACGCCCATGTCATGGTGACTAGAAGTGATGGTCTCGTTATAACAGGTCAAATTACACCGCTGTGATGGTGCCTACTTGCTGTGGTTTCATAGGACGCGAGAAATAGTACGCGCATCTATTCGAGGGCAGTTTGAATGAGTTGGTGATATCAGAACAGATCACAATTCTCTCGCCTGCGCCAAGACTTCTTCTCTAGTGATACGTTGCCCCGACTCTTCATCTTCTGCCGTCACTGATCGACACATTAGTCTTAAGGATGCAAGTACGAGACCACAGTAGCGTACACAGCAAGCCAATTGTAGAAACATCCTTATCTGATGCTCCTTCATTCCCCTGTGCCGCATTATCGATTATTATGTCACAAATTTCGGACATTTGTGCGCGGAGCTTGTCAAATAACTTGCCCCGTGAGGTTGGAACATTTATTACAATAGGAAAAACGGTGGAAAGGAGCAGCACAGAATTATCCAGGAGGCTCTGGGGGAAGGGTGCTCCGAAAGCGTCGAGGACTGAGATCATGGAGTTTGGTTTCCCATCAAGAGAGCCAAAGTCGTAGGAAAAACCTGCAATCCCAAAGGAATCGAGGCTAAACATAATTAGAAGGTCTCCAGAATGCTATAGGAAACGAACGTACGACACGTAGCTCATCCTGTAGCAGAATTAAGACCCCCGGCGGTTTCGAGTCTATTTTATATAACATACCATTTGTGAACATCAAGGATGACACTCCCGCTTCCGTTCGCATCAACCTTTGACTCCCAAGCCAGCTTCAGCTGTCGTAAACTCTCTGAGAATTTGGTTAAGGTAGGCATGGCTGTATTTGCTTACTCTTTCAACGGTTTTATGGATAGCAGGGCCTAACTTTCGAATGGCAGTGGAATTGAATGAAGGTGCTATAGATCTTCGTTGCCTGCAAGTACAGTAATCCAGCATCGGATGAAGCGTTGACCCGGAACATATCATACCTTCGGTGCGACTCGCCTTCTGCCCATATCAGCCCCTTTCCTACCTAGGGATCTCGGAATGAGGGGACCACGAAAGCATAGGTATACTGGGATTTTAACGCACCACCCGTAAAACGGACGCTTTGTGTCCTGGAATGCCCACGTACGACCACGTATCCCTGGACAAGACATGCGCTATTGCTTTCGGGTCGCAGAGCATGATCCTCTTCTCGCCGCAGATCATAGGAACCTCATACGCCACACCATACTCCTTGGACCATGCCTCAAATATCACCCCCGTATCGGGTGATTCGAGCAGCTCTTTACCCACACCGAACAGCAAGCTGGTACTCTTTGGTCCCCTTAGCTTCGTAGTTCTGGATTTCTTCCCAGTCGCCCGAATTACCGTAAGTAGTGCCCATACGGCGGCCAGCCAAGTGGCTACGTCGATGAAGGAGGCGGAGCGAACGAAGGCTTGAAACGCATTATAGATGGGAACAAACGTAGACATTGTGTCCATGTCGTACTGTGAAGGCTGAGGGATGCGAAGGAAGTTCTTGTTCCCGTCTTCTATCATGATTATATTAAATATAGGCGATTAATGACGCCGTAGTCGGAACAAGTACGATAGGTGTTCTGCTTATTCAGCGCCGTTAACCTAGGCCTTATCAAGATTACCAGACGCCGTTAGGAAGAAACGAATGTCTCCAATCAATAAATACCTTACCATAAGGAATTTACAGACATATTTCTGTAAAACTTTGTATACCGAGATGCCAGTGTTGACATTTTTGTGTTTACATGATGTAGGCCGTATCAAGCATCGATGGCCAATATTAATCACTGAGCGTATCAATGAGTTGGCGACGAGTAGTCACCACCTACGACGTGTCACTGACCTTCCTCGGTTATATTATTAAACCTCCACGTAGGGTCGGTTGCATAACAGAGTCCTGCGATCTCCAAATGGAGCCTGTATACTGTGGAACTTAGTCAGGGCGGTGGACCTTCCCACAAATGACAGAAATAGTGGCATCCAGGGCAAACATTTTGTGAGTGCTTTCGTTGCGAAGTTGTAAGAGGTCAGGTTAGGACTACTTGATGTCAAACACTGCCAATCAGTAATTTCGCACATTACTTTTTCCGCTTTGGGAATTCAAAAGTAAAAAACTGCTCCTACGTATTTAGCAATGAGCTGGCAAGCTCTGTGAGCGTTGGTACCACCTATGACGTGGCGCTCGCCTTATACATGTGGAATTACTATCATTGGCCCCCAGATGCGAAACGAACACCACGTGTAAATTGACCTCCACAGCCAGCAATATCACTAATTTTAATACTGCAGTCGTTTAGAGTACGGTGTATTTCTGTAGGTTAGATACTTAGCTTCAAGAAACAGAGGTTGTGAGGGGCGCAGAGCTTCCAACATAGTCGGATATCAGGACAAAATGTGTGATTTTAGGTACCTGTAACCAAGATCTAGTCCAATCTGCGGCAGCAAACTGCACAATTTTTTCTGGAAATTTGAATTAAGCCCACGTGAAGGTGTTCAGACATCAATATTCACAAAGCAGACCATGAAAGGCCTATGCGCATTCAAGAAACATTCTTCAAGCGTGACAAAAAGCCGCACAAGGGCATCAGGCGCCATCATTTACACATTCACAGTCCAATTTAGTCCAGCCAATGCGGACTGATGCGTCGGAGTTTATGGGTTTTGCATTCAGCTGCGTGACATGATTAATATTGTGTCGGCTTGTCTACACTTAATTTTCTCCCAATTACCGCAAACCTGCAGATGGAAGAGGGGTGTAGCTAAGACCTTAATCTACCTACATACAAAATTTGAAATTTAATCGTTGAGTTGTGAAGTTATTTAAGACTTTGCAAAAGTTTTGCATCTGGTGGCCGATGATAGTATGGGGACAGACGAGTACAAATATTACACCATATATGGTATACAGGTCGCACGCATTCGTTTGCTTGGTCCCCCTTCGGGAGTCGGGATGGTGGATGGGTGTTCCATTTGTCCACCCCCGCACACTAACAAGGGGGTGGCACTGCCGCTTGGGTGCACCAGCGAAAGCCACGCTAGTACTGTTTGTCTAGTACTGTAATTCGCCCCTGTTCCCAGGTGGCATTCCCCGAGTAGACACGTACTTGTTTGTGTGGTTGTTATGCACGGTGACCTTGCTCGCAAGCAGGGCGATAAGTAGTACTTCATCAGTCTTAATTATTACAGATGGTATGATATTGTCTTTATCGGCTCATGCTACCATGTGTGGGTTGGAGTGGCGGTCCCAATTGAACTTCCATACCATTCCGTGCACTGTATCACCGTGAAGGCAAGCAAACAGTAACCTGAATTGCGTTGAAATCATTCTTATCCTCACCTTGGTCTTTGTTTTTTCAGTCTCGACTTGGAACATTAGACTATGATCCAATAATGGTGAACTCTCCGGTCGATACACGGCTGACATTGACGAAGGCCGATCCAATTAGATAAAGGAAATCTGTCAATGTTCTCAAACCTCTGATTGGGTTAGGAACCCAGAGTGCTCACAGAACAGCCCTACGGATGCGTTGGATGTATCCCAGGTAGCTGCAGACCGATGCCACCCATGGTAGTTACAGGCCAGAACTGAAAGTGTGACCCAGTGCATTCGTTCCTCTTGCGATGGCGAGAAAGTCCCATTTACATGGTCATCGAACAGTGAGCGCCCAGCTGCAATATCAATCAAAGGCGCGTGTTGTAAGGTTGTGTATAATCACGACTTCAACCCTTGTATTGCGTAACCCTCAAAGGTACCTTGATGCCATCTTCTCCTGCAACTTTAGGCCTCAATGAGATCCCCCGGACTGATTCAACTTGTGTATTCGGACCGTCTCTCATCTCGAGCACAAAATTCTTGATTACCACCGAAAGGACCGTCTGCAAAATCCGATTTCTCTCAGTGAGCACTACACCTCACAGCATGAACACCTACCTTGATCTCAGCAACAGCAAATAGTTTTCCAATACAGCTCCTCGGACCATCAGTAAACGTGAGCAAGTGCCGGTATCCCTTCATTTCCTGAGCTTTCTTCGTTATACCGTCGGGGTCCAACCATCGTTCAGGTCTGAACACTTTAGAGTCCGGACCCCAGATCGCCTCGAAGCAGTTCATGCAGGGAATGGATATACCAATCACCGTCCCGCGTTCGACAGCTATGCTATTAACTACTTCACCGGACTTGGTTTGCAGAGGCTCTGACAGAGGAATGCCGTCGTCTTCATCTGCCTATAAAAGATAAGAATCAAGCCAATTGCCAAGTGAGTTTCCATGTGTCTATGTACTTGGCGTATGCGGCCTTTGGTGGCCGGGTGAACACGAAGAGTCTCCTGCACTACGGCATCGAGGTAAGTGAAACCAGTGGTGAGCTGATCGTATGAGGGCTCTCCGCTGAAAGACAAAAGTTCTTCGCGAAGTTTAGTTTGAATATGGGGGTGCCGGGCCAGCTCGAGCAACGCCCATGTCATGGTGGCTAGAAGTGATGGTCTCGTTATAACAGGTCAAATTACACCACTGTGACAGTGCCTACTTGCTGTGGTTTCATAGGACGCAAGAAATAATACGCGCATCTATTCGAGGGCAGTTTGAGTGAGTTGACGATATCAGAACAGATCACAATTCTCTCGCCTGCGCCAAGATTTCTTCTCTAGTGATACGTTGGCCTGACTCTTCATCTTCTGCCGTCACTGATCGACACATTAGTCAGGAGGACACAAGTACGAGACCACAGTAGCGCACACAGCAAGTCGATTGTAGAAACTTCCTTATCTGATGCTCCCTCATTCTTCCGTGTCGCGTTATCGATTATTATGTCACAAATTTCGGTCATTCGCGCGCGGAGCTTGTCAAACAACTTGCTCCGTGAGGTTGGCACATTCATTGCAATAGGAAAAAACGATGGAAAGGAGCAGCACAGAGCTATCCCAGAAGTTCTGGGAGGAGGGTGCTCCAAAAGCATCAAGGACTGAGATCATGGAGTTTGGTTTACCATCAAGAGAGCCAAAGTCGTAAGAAAAGAGGCAATCCCAAAAGAATCGAGGCTGGACATAATTAGAAGATCTCCAAAATACTAGAGGAAACGAACGTACGACACGTAGCTCATCCTGTAGCAGAATTAAGACTTTTGGCGGTTTCGAGTCTATTCTGGAAAATATACCATTTGTGAACATCAAGAACGACACTCCCGCTTCCGTTCGTATCAGTCTTTGATTCCCAAGCCAGCTTCAGCTGTCGTAAACTCTCTGAGAATTTGGTTAAGATAGACATAGCTGCATTTGCTTACTCGTTCAACGGTTTTATGGATAGCAGGGCCTAACTTTCGAGTGGAAGTAGAATTGAACGAAAGTGCTATAGATCTTCGCTGCCTGCAAGTACAGTGATCCAGCATTGAATGAAGCGTTATTCCGGGACATATCATACCTTCGGTGTGACTCGCCTTCGGCCCATATCAGCCCCTTTCCTACCTAGGGATCTCGGAATGAGGGAACCATGGAAGCATAGATTACTGAAATTGTAACGCACCACCCGTGAAACGGACTCCTTGTGTCCTGGAATGCCCACGTACGACCACGTATCCCTGGACAAAACATGGGTTATCGCTTTCGGGTCGCAGAGTATGATCCTCTTCTGGCCGCAGACCATAGGAACCTCATACGCCACACCATACTCCTTGGACCATGCCTCAAATATCACCCCCGTATCGGGTGATTCGAGCAGCTCTTTACCCACACCGAACAGCAAGCTGGTACTCTTTGGTCCCCTTAGTTTCGTAGTTCTGGATTTCTTCCCAGTCGCCCGAATTACCGTAAGTAGTGCCCATATGACGGCCAGCCAAGTGGCTACGTCGATGAAGGAGGTGGAGCGAACGAAGGCTTGAAACGTATTGTAGATGGGAACAAACGTAGACACTATGTCCATGTCGTACAGTGAAGATTGAGGGACGCGAAGGAAGTCCTTGTTCCGGTCCTCTACCATGATTGTATTGAATATATGCGTTAATGACGCCGTGGTCGGAACAATACGATGGGTGTCCTGCTTATTCACCTACGTACGCCTTATCAGGATAATAAGCCGTTCTGTTGGGAAGAAGCGAATGTCTCCAATCAATACATACCTCGCCATAACGAATTTACAGACATATTTCTGTAAAATTTTGCATGCCGATGGAGCAGTGCAGTCTCCTCGTACGTGCCCTGTGCGAACGTGTTGTATCCTACATGTGTCCCGTGCTGCTATCCTCCTCCTGCTGACTAAGCCCTCACTGACTCTCTCGCCTGCCTACTATATCGAGATGCCAGTGTCGTGTGTTTCCATGATGCAGGTGGTGTCACACCTTCAGTGGGTCGCTGTGGGCTCTGACACCGTATCAAACATCGATGGCCTATATTAATCACTGAGCGTATCAATGAGCTGGTGATGTAGTCACCACCTACGACGTGGCACTGATCTCCCTCAGTTATACTATTACACCTCCGCGTAGGATCGGGTGCATAATATTAGACCTGCGATCTCCAAATGGAGCCTAACTGTTTACTCTTGACTTTTCATGACTCGTGTCACCTCGAGGTTGAACGTTGACAACGTTCAACGTCGAATTATGTTTCAATCATGGCGGACTCTGTGGTCAATATATGATTATCTTTGACAAACGCCAATCAATTCAGGCAAAAGGATAGGCTGGCAATTTTTGCAAACCCCTGGTTTTTCTAGGAAGTCAGAGGATCTAGAACAGCCCTGTGGAAGTATCGCAGAGTTGCTAGTGCATATTGTAAAAACACATCTTCAACCTTTGTATTGCCTAAGCCTCAAAGGTAACTTGATGCCATCTTCTCCTGCAACTTTGGGCCTCAGTGTGATCCCCCTAGCTATCTCGATTTTTGTATCAGGCCCGTCCCTCATCTCGAGTACAAAGTTCTTAACCACCACTGAAAGCACGGTCTGCAAAATCCAACTTCCGTCGGTGAGCACTACACCTCGCAAGATAAATACACACCTTGATCTCGGCAATAGCAAAGAGTTTTCCAATACAGGTCCTCGGACCATCACTAAACGTGAGCAAGTGCCGGTATCCTTTTACCTCTTTTACCTCCTGAGCTTTCCTCGTTGCGCCGTCTGCTTCTAACCATCGTCCAGGTCTAAATGCTTTGGCGTCCGGACCCCATATTGCGTCGGAGTAGTTCATGTATGGGACGGATATACTGATCACGGTCCCACGTTCGACAGCTATGCTATCAACTACTTCACCGGACTTGGTCCACACAGGTTCTGACAGGGGAATAACATCGTCTTCACTTGCCTGGATGAGAAAGAAATCAGGCCAAGTGCTGAACGGGAGCTTCCACGAGTCTACATACTTGTCGTATCAAGTCTTGGATAGCTGGGTGAACGCGAAGGGTCTCCTGCACTACGGCATCGAGGTAAGGGAAACCAGCGGTGAACTGATCGTATGAGGGTTCTCCTCCGAAAGACAAAAGTTCTTCGCGAAGTTTAGTTTGAACATCCGGGTGCCGTGCAATTTCAAGTAACGCCCACGTCATGATGACTAAAAGGGGTGGTCACATCGTAACAGAACGAATCAGTACCGTTAAGATGCGTACTGGCTGTGGGTTCGTAGGATGCGAAAACCAATGTGCGAAGCTGTTGAGGAGCAGCTTGAGTAAGTTGACACTGTCAGAACAAACCACAACTCTCTCGCCTGCGACAAGACTTCCTCCCGAGTGACACGCCAGCCGGAATCTCCATCTTCTGCCTTCACTAATTGACGCATTAGTTAAGGGGTGCAAGTAACACGACGACTGGGGCGTACGCAGCAAACTGATTGTGGAACCTTGTTCATTCGACACTCCTTCCTTGTGCCTTGTGGCGTTTTCGATTAATGTGTCACAAATTTCCGACATTCGCGCTTGGAGTTTGGCAAACATCTCAATCCGCGAGGTGGGCACATTGAGAACCATGGGGAAAAAGAGGGAAAGAAGGAGCACAGAACCATCCCAAAAGTTCGGGGAGGTGGGTACTCCGAAAGCATCAAGGACTGAAATCATAGGGTTTGGTTTCCCATCAAGAGAACCGAAGTCATAGGAAAAACCTGCAATTCCGAAGGAATCGAGGCTGAAGAGAATGACAAGCTGTGCAGCATGCTGTAAGGAACGGACGTACGATACATAGTTCATCCTGTAGCAGAGTTAAGATACCTGAACGGTTTCGAGCGTCTGTACAGCATACCATTTCTGAACATCAAGGACAACACTCCCGCTTCCGTTCGCATCAATGCTTGCTTCCCAAGCTGCCTTCAGCTGTAGGAAAAGACGCTGAGAACTTAACTAAGATAGGCGTAATTGCATTTGCTTACCCTATCGACCGTTCTATGGATAACAGGACATAACTCTCGAATGGCAGCAGAATTGAATGAAGGTGCTATGGATCGTCGCTGCCTGAAGATACAGAAATCCATCTTTGGTACGTGATAATGCGTTAAACCCAGGGAGTACTATACCTTCGGTGTGACTCGCCCTCGGCCCAGAACAGCCCTCTTCCTATCTGGGGATCCCGGGATGAAGGAATCATGGAAGCACGCAAGTACTGAAATCGTGACGCACCGTCCGCACCAGGTGTTCTTTGTGCCCCGGAGTGCCCACGTACGACCATGTATCTCTAGCAAGGAGATATGCTGCTGCTTTCGGGTCGCAAAGAATGATTCTCTTCTGTCCGTAGATCATAGGGATTTCATATGCCACACCGTACTCCTTGGACCATGCCTCGAATATCGCCCCCGTATCGAGCGATTCGAACACCTCTTTACTCACCCCGAGCAGCAGACTAGTGCCCTGCGGTCCTCTTAGTTTCGTCGTCCTAAATTGCTTCCGAGACGCCCGGATTGCCGTACATAATACCCATATGGCGGCCAGTCCTGTGGCTACGCCGACAACGGAGGCAGAACAAACGAAGGCCTGAAACGCAGTATAGATGGGAGCGAGCGCAGACGTCATGTCCATAGTGCAAAAGCTGGAAGATGCAAAGGACGCGCTTAGTCTTCGTAAAGTGCTTAAATGCCTGCGGCTTAATAGCCCCGTGGGACAACTTGAAAAGGCGGTGGATCGGCGTTCCGTCCGTCCACCGTAATGGACCTATACGGTACAACTTACAAGTTGGCAGGGAGAAGCGAATACCTTCAATCAGTTATCAACGTAGTTTCACATACAATCGCGTTCGAATGCCGAGGTAGACTGCGAGGTGAGGATCGTCATTCGTCGCGTGCCGCCGCTCACCATTACATACATAAGCATACCAGTGAGCTGGCAAGCTCTGTGAGCGTGGCGCCACCTACGACGTGGCACTCACCTTAATTACCCACTGCACGGAGTTTTGTGATCGAAATTACCAAGGTGGCGGGACCTTCCCACAGAACTTGCTCCCATCCTGGGTAAAATTTTGGCCGCCAAGTGTTGCTTACTAAGTAATCCCTTTCCCATGACTTCCTTATAGTTGGCACCATATGTACATAGCAGGTCGCACAGTCGAATTATCATTATCTGCCATGTGAGAGTGCCGCGCGAGAAAAATCCCAGTCCGGGAGATAGCGCTGGCCCTGGTCATAGCATCTGAAGGTGTCCAGGTTCAGCCCAAATCTAAGTGACTCTCACTAGAGGGGTAGGGATGCACGGTGATACTACTCACTGGCACGAGCGGCGCGACTGGCCTGGGTTCGAGTCCCCATTGTGCCGCTTGTCGAGTCCCTTATGTCCAGCACATATACAGCGGGGCGCTAGTTACGACGTTTTGCGCAGCCATAACATATCCACGTTCTTGCTGTGGGGTTACCTGGGACTGGATTAGATCCCCTACAACAGCCCGCCTCATCATCCAGTACCCTGTCCCATCTAATTTCCCTTCCCATCAAAGTGGTCCTGTGGGCCAAGGAGGTGCTGAAATCAGTTCAAGGACTGCTGGAACTAGGGGAACGAGTCCCGAGCGGCCCCTCGCCATGGAAATCGCGACCATCCCGCGAAATGCTAACCAGAGAAGCGCACAGTATTGCGGTATCTTTATTCCTACAATTGACTCAGGATTGGTCTTGATCGGCACATGTTGCCATGCATAGATCGCTTTGGTGGTTCAAAATAACCTTCCATACGAGGTTTCAATTCTACTGTCATCGCCATGATATGAACGATTCCGACGCGTTCCGGGTTACTACTTGCCTTCTGGATCTTGACCTTGGCTAAATCTTGAGTTTGAATATTGAATTATGTTCCATCGTGATATGAACTCGTGGTCGATACACGGTTGACCTTGACCACTGCCAATCGGTTTAGATAAAACGAAGGCTGTCAATTTTCTTACTTAAGCCTCTGGGTGGCCCGTTCCCATCCCATCCCATCCCATCCTGGAACGCGGAGGATCCATGAACAACCCTATAACTGCGTGGGTGTATCTCACACGGGCCCGAAAGTACAACCGGCTTCGTCTCCCACTTACAATAATGACAAAGTCCAATTACACGACCGTCAAACACGAACTCTCTTTTGCAATGGGACTGAAAAACACGTAATTAGGGTTGAGTAGGAACACATTTAGCCTTTGTAGTGCCTAAGCCTCAACGGTACCTTGATGCCATCTTCTCCTGTAACCTTGGGTCTCAATGAAATTCCCCTAACTGCTTCAACTTTCGTATCCGGCCCGTCCTTCATCTCGAGCACAAAGTTCTTGACCACCACCGAAAGAACCGTCTGCAAAATCCAATCTCTCTCGGTGCGCGCTACACCTCACAAGATAAACACATACCTTGATCTCGGCAATAGCAAACACTTTTCCAACACAGGTCCTCGGACCCTCACCAAACGTGAGCACGTGCCGGTATCCCTTCACCTCCTGAGCTTTCTTCGTTACACCGTCTGCTTCTAACCATCGTTCAGGTCTAAACACTTTAGCGTCCGGACCCCAGATCGCCTCGGAGCGATTCATGCATGGAACGGATATACCGATCACCGTCCCGCGTTCAACGGCTATCTTATCAACTACATCACCGGACTTGGTCCGCACCGGCTCTGATAGAGGAATAACATCGTCTTCTTTTGCCTATACAATCAAGAAATCAAACCGAATGCGGACCAAGAAGTTCCACGAGTTTACGTACTTGACGTATCAAGTCTTGGACAGCTGAGTGAACGCGAAGAGTCTCCTGCACTACGGCATCGAGGTAAGGGAAACTGGTGAGCTGATCGTATGAGGGTTCTCCGCCAGACAAAAGTTCTTCGCGAAGTTTAGATTGAACGTGTGGGTGCCGCGCGACTTCGATTAACGCCCATGTCATCATGACTAAGAGAGATGATCTCATTGTCACGAATCAAATTAGAACCGCATTTTAAGTGCGTACGTGCTGTGGTTTCATAGGACGCGAAAAGTAATGTGCGAATCTGTTGAGGAGCAGCCTTGAGTGAGTTGGCACTATCAGAACGAATCACAATTCTCTCGCCTGTGCCATAACTTCCTCTCGAGTGACACGCCGGCCAGAAACTTCATCTTCTGCCTGCACTGATAGACCCACTAGTCAGCAGGATCCAAGTACACGACCTTGACAACATACACAGTAAATCAATTGTGGAATTTGACGTTTCGACCTTCTCCTTTGTGGCGTTGTCGATTATTAAGTCACAAATTGCCGACATTTGCTCGCGGAGCTTGGTAAACATCTCGACCCGCTTGGTTGGCACATGCAGAACAATAGGGAAAAAGAAGGAAACGAGGAGCACGATGCCATCCCAAAAGTTCGCGGAGGAAGGTGCTCCGAAAGCATCGAGGACTGAAATCATAGAGTTTGGTTTCCCTTCAAGGGAACCAAAGTCGTAAGAAAGACCTGCAGTGCCAAAAGAATCGAGGCTGAAGAAATTTAAAAGGCCACCAGATGATTATAGAAAACGAACGTACGACACGTAGTTCATCCTGTAGCACAATTATGATACCTGAACAGTTTCGAGTGTATTCTGTAATAACGCACCATTTCTGAACATCAAGGACAACACTCTCGCCTCCGTTCGCATCAATACTTGCTTCCCAAGCTGCCTTCACCTGTCGGAGAACGCGCTGAGAGCTTGGCTAAGATAGACGTAGTTGCATTTGCTTACCCTATCAACGGTTTTATGGATAACGGGGCTCAAGTTGCGGATGGTAGTGGAATTGAAGGAAGCTGCTATGGATCTTCGTTGCCTGAAAAGACAGTAATCCAGAATTGATACGTGATGTAGCGTTTAACGGTAAGTACTATACCTTCGGTGTGACTCGCCTTCAGCCCAAAACAGCCCCTTTCCTATCTGGGGATCTTGGAATGAGGAGAACCGTGGAAGCACACAAACAGTGAAACCGTAACGTACCGTTCGTACCATGTGTTCCTTGAGTCCTGGAGTACCCGTGTACGACCATGTATCCTTGGAGAGGAGATATGCTGCCGCTTTCGGGTCGCAGAGAATGATCCTCTTTTGTCCGTAGATCAGAGGAATTTCATATGCCACACCGTACTCCTTGGACCATTCCTCGAACATTGCCCCCGTCTCAACTGATTCGAAGAGCTCTTTACCCACTCCAAGCAACAGACTAGTGCCCTTTGGTCCCCTTAGTTTCGTCGTTCTGAAGTCCTTCCGGATCGTCCGGATTGCCGTATGCAATGCCCATACGACGACCAGGCCAATGGCTACGTCGATAATGGAGGCCGAACGAACGAGAGCCGTAAACGTATTGTAGACGGGAACGGGCGTAGATGTTGTGTCCATCTCGTCTTCAGTCTTTATAACGTGTTGAGTACCTGCGCCTGATGCAAGGACACCGCGAACACCACGCACCGCAATTACAAGTTTCTGGGAGGAAGAGGATGCCCTCAACCAAAGAACTGCTAAGTGTCGCATATTTATATTCGAGTCGGAAGTCGGAATTTCATAACAGGTCATCGTATCAAGTGGTAAGTACTTGACTGCAACGGCCGCTGTTGACCGCTAAGCGTACCAGTGACATGGCAAGTCCTGTCAGCACCATCACCAGGCGATGGTCAATAGACATATTGCATCCACAAACCGCTAAGCACCGTAATGGACCATAACGGACGCGTGTTGTTTTCCGAGCATTCAGACAATTCAAAAACCTGTAGGACGCGCATTCCGCAATTCAGCCGTCTTACGGATAACTGTATACCAGTGCCACCGCCGATCCTAACGGGATCAATGCATCATTTTGGGGTGTCGGGTGTTTTTATCGACAACGGCAGAATACTTCTGAAATCTGACTTATCGCCCGATTTGATTGGAGAATAGGAGACACCATGGTAGTCGTCAGCAAGAGACTGGAACGTTCAAACCTTTACGCTACAATCCCTTAGTCCTTGGCCCAATAACTCTCTCACCATTATTGGATGAACCAATGCTGACGGCTACCCCCCAAGATGCCTCCAGGAGAGCGAAGCAGTTCTCTATGACGGAAGTACCACGCTGGACGCTGGACCCACAATATGGCACTCACCTTCTTCGGGTATACTATTATTAGCATACAGCGCGATCTGACCCCCAAAGTTGACTGCGACGCGCAAGGGGTCACTGTATCAAGTCACGGTTGCCATCGATGGCCACTGTTAACCACTTAGCGTTCCAATGAGTTGGCAAGTTCTGTCAACGTGGCACTCATCGTCATCGGGTATATTATTCCATCTCCCCGTGGAATCCACTGGACAGAACTCTGGTAGCATCCTGGCTAAATAGAATACTTTTTCTCCCAAGTCGTAGGACGACAGGTAACGGTTACCACCTCCGCACCTGTTACGTTGGGGGTATGAAGACTTCCACGTTCTTGCTGCGATTTGGGGACCGGGCAATAATCGAGCGGCTGTTAAAAAAGTTTTCCCGGCTCCTTAGATCCCCCATCACACTCGAGATCTCCACGCAAGCCAAACGATGGCTTGCCAGAAAAACCCATGATAAGTATTATTTCTGCCACAACAACTGTGAACGACCCTGCACCGCAATTTGATCGTGATGTTTCGTATTAACAATCTGGTGTTGGTTTTTTGTGTTCTCTTTAGACTGCTGGCATTCTTGTTGTATTCCGAGTTGATACGTGGCTACATGTAGGCTTGTGCGTACCTCCGGGATATATTGTGCGTTCAATAGTCATACCCTGCTGACTAAGCATCCCCCCCTTACCAAAGTACTGAGTGTAAGTACTGAATGCAAGTTCTGAACGTTCAACCCGACGGTACACACCAACCGAGGAAACCAAGGGAATGAGCCATGAATGGCCCCACCATAGCGAATGTGACTCTACGCTGCGGAACTCTATAGCCAATGTAGCGCACAGTATCTTTCTTCTACAATTGACTTGGATGCATAATACTTCACATGCATCTTCTGTTGAATAATAGATAGCCGCGAAAGTGACATGACAACCACATATGAGAAAATGAATAGGCGGGTACACACAGTTCAGTTACAGTACCTACGACTGTCGATGAAAATATGCAATTTAGCGTTACAGTCATGAGACGATAGGTCGATAGTGCTCCAAGGGATGTCCGTATAAGTCAACCATGTGAGTCCGATGTTCCGCCGCATCTGCCCACATCTTCACTATCTTTGGGTCTTTCGCGGCCCACTGTTGTTGGTCGAGGAAGATGGGAAGGAAGCGCTTGCGAGGGTGGGTGAGGGATGGGGCAGGGGGAAAACGTAATGAAGTGGAAGGGGTTAAGCCTACGGCTGCGGCTGTAGGTGACCGTGTTGGTGAGGCAATATCTGACGTTGACGCTTGAAGCCTGTGTGATCGTCGAGGTGTCGATGGGAGTTCGGTGGCATCGTTCCGTGAACTACGAGTGCGAGACAAAGGCAAATTTCCTGGGCTAGGAGGTTGTAATTGGACGGGCGTTGGACCCGTGAGCGCAGCCCGGAACGCAGCTCGGCTGGTATCATTATCAGCTATGGACGACGTGGTTTGCACACGCCTCAGAGGTACCAAGCTGGGCTTGGTGGGTGATTCGATTCTGCGCTTTTTCGTCGGTGTTTCAGGAATGTCCACATGTTCTTCTGGGTCAAACGAGGACTGAGAAAACGCGACAGTTCGTTTCTGGGACATGGCCCTCGACATCATCAGCTCCCGTTCCCGCTCCTTGCCTTTCATCGCAGATTTGATAGGTGATTTGAATTTCTGCGGAGACACACCCGGTAACTGAAACGGTTCGAGGGGTGGCAACTTAGACGTAGAAGCAGTGGCTGGAGCGGTCGACCGAGAAGCCTGGATTTTAGGGAGCGCAGCTCGAATAAGGTCTGCTACAATTCCACAGTGCTCGTCTAGACCTTTCACAATGTTCTTAAACTTGATCGGTTTTAAATTGTAATCCCTGCAGAATGTCTTTTCTGCCACGACACTCTATAGAGTTTCTCTTTCAGCGACCATTTCGATCAGAGGGTAATGACCAAGACTCACCCCCATCAAATTACACACCCAGAAAAATATGGCACAAGTCATCAAATGTAAACCGTAGCGTTTCTTCATCATCTCTACTTGTGGCAAGGTGCCTTCGGCTTCTTCCATCCACCGAACAGCTTCTTTTGGAGGATGTAGTCCATGAGACGCCACCAGACTATGGTATGTGGCATCTCCGCCAGAACCGTGCTGTCCATCCCTGTCGTCATCTAGTTGGAGAGCTGTACGCACGGTTTTGAGCATATCTTCAAAAACACGGGGCTTGACGCATGCAGCTGTCGCTGCGCTCTGGAGGGAGACCTCATTTGCATTCAATCTGCGTTTTTTTCCAGCTAGGACCAGTCAGTTCTGCGGGAAAGGAACGTGACGCGTACTGCTCAGACGCCAGATAAGCGGCAACTGCAGGAAGTGCAGCTGCGTTGCCCACAAAGCCCGTTCCCCGACCCGTCCTGACAGATGCGAGGTTGAGAATGGATTTTGCGCGATCGAGTGTTTCTTCAGTCGTGCAGAGTGACTTGAGTTGGCGGTGATAGATAACCGTCGCCATAACTGCTGTCCTTGCTCACCAGCAAAATTAATGGTGGTCGCGTCCTACGTGACACAAATCACGTGCCACCGTATCCGTTCCGTAGCTATTACACTTGTGGAACCGCAATTCTTTTATATCGCACCACAAATCCCCAAATTCACGACAATAGCGCGCTCAAACTATCCTACAACGTACGCGGTCACTTCATACACACACCCTCAGCCACGCCCCAGCTTCAACCTTCACGTCCCAAGCAACTTCTTGCGAAGGACATCCTTCAGCGCATCTCCATCATCCGCAAACTTCCGAATGCCCTCGTGCAACTTATCAAACGCCATCTGATCCTGTAGAAGATCCCACCTGAACCCAGATTCATTGTTCAAATATGAAACCTTTGCGATGGGATCTGCTTGTGCAGCTGTGACGTATTGCATCAATGTCATCAGTACGAATGCGAATCACAACCTTGAGTGGGGTGGTCATAACGTACCTTTTTCTGCGTCAAGCTTCTTCGGCACGGGATCCGTAGACTTGCGAAGTTCCTCCAGAAGAGTGGGAGAAATAGTCAAGAAGTCGATGCCTGCCAGCGCTTTGATTTCTCCAACCTTGAGTAAATGGAGTAGTGAGCGTCGGGTCGCACAAGACGAGATGCACGCAGCTTACGTTGCGGAAGCTGGCACCCATCACGATAGTTTTGTACCCGTGCTGCTTGTAATAATTGAATACTTTCTTTACGGATTGGACACCCGGATCATCGTCTCCTGAATAATCTTTTCCGGTATGTTTCTTGTACCAGTCCAGAATCTGCAGACACTTAGAACCGATTGACATACGAACGAACAGCCTGGGCACTTACACGACCAACGAAAGGCGAGATCAGCGTCACACCTGCCTCAGCACACGCAACAGCCTGGACAAACCCAAACAAGAGAGTCAGATTGCAGTGTATCCCGTGCTTCTGCTCGAGCTCCCCAGCAGCTTGAATGCCCTCCCATGTGGAGGCGATTTTGATGAGTACGCGGTCCCGTTTTATACCAGCAGATTCGTAAAGGGCGATGAGTTCCCGAGCCTATGGGATGTCAGGCTGTCATGATACGGAAACAGGGGGATAGATGCCCACCTTGGCAATTGTTCCTTCTTTATCGAAGGACAAACGAGCATCAACCTCGGTGGAGACACGACCCGGGATAATTTGCAAGATCGCTTTCCCGAACTGTACAAGCTGACACACGCACACAAGTCGGACAATTTACTTCGGGTGAAATCAACAGTGTGCTCACCAAGCAATCCATGGCGGTGTTGGTTTGCTGGTCGACGGTGCCCCCTTTCGCCCTGGCATGATTGAGCGCTGCATCTACGAGGTGTGCATATTGGGGTTTGTTGGCAGCGGCGAGGAGCAAGGATGGGTTGGTCGTCGCATCCTGCCGACGTGCTCAACAATACCACTCTCAGTGCCCTGCCTGTCACGCTCACCTGTGGCTTGTAAATATCGACAGCTACAGATATACCACCAGTTTAGGATGACGAGTGACACAGACAGGAGTTCGACGACATACTCTCAAAGTCGCCAGAGTCGCTGACGACAACGGTGCCTGTCTGCTTGAGTTGGTCGAGTGACGTGGTCATGGTGATACGGTCGTTGCGAAATTCAGTCGACGACGGCTGGTGGATAGTTGCAGTGTGGGGTGGGGATGGTGGCACTGAGGTACTGAGGAGCCGCTGACTTCAGAGTGATATCATATCGTCGGCCGTTTGCGCCCTCACGACTGCAAGCAGGTATAGCAACTAACACACTTGGGCTGCACCTGAGTGGCCGTACTACGGTGAGCCTTAGTGGGCTTTATTAGGGAATGTCGAAGATCTTGCATACTAAGTCGAGAAGGAGCAACTGTCTTCCGGCGAGTCTTTCGTCTGCCTAGGGGAGACTAGTCTTCACCTATCGAAGGCTATTACAGTCAGAATGATGTCGGACATTTAGGTGTTGATTTGTTGACATAGCACAAATCTGGGACTTCATAGGTACGTGCAACGTCGGACGAGGTGGTCTGTGTTGAAGCGCACGGACTTGTTTGCTTGTTGATGGACATAAAGACTCCGACACGTCCGCATCCACTTGACCATCCACGCCTACCAAGCGAGATACACTAGCTGAAATAAAATGGTTTGCACAGTTCGGGTATGTGGAGAAGAGAAACACTAGAAGTGGGATGCAAAAACAATATAGGAGGAGATGATGACATACGTGAGGGGGTCGTGCTACAACAGGAAGAAGAAAAAAAGGAAAAACAAAACAAATGCAATATACTCTCTGGATGTCACTCACCCACTAACTCACTCGCCCCACCTCCGCCTCCTCGACTCCTCGTCCAGCTCCAACCTCCCAATCACTTCGGCGGACCCCCCACTGGATGCAACATCGCCACTACCCATCGATCCCAATCTCGGTCTCTGTCCTCCACTGCCGCTTACACTCCCCCTCGAACTGCCCCCTCCTCCCCCTGCTTCCACACTCCCAGCGCCGGGTGATACGTCGTCCCCTTCCCTTCCGATCGTTACGACACCCATTTGTTCAGACGACCTCCTCCGTCCAGTCCCGTACCCAAGTCCCGCTAACGAGGCCAAGAACATTTCATTCATGTGCTTCAACTTCTCATCTACCTCCGCTTCGCGTGTCAGCATCGGCCCGGCACTGATCGACGACGAGGACCGACGATGATCTGTCGTATCTGTTTCGGGCTGCTCACGTGCGCCACTTCTGCCGGCGGTAAGTCCGATGCCCAACCCGATACCTGCCTCGCCGCCACCGTGATCTGCGTCACCCATGTTGTGTCCACTGCCACCAGAATCGCCACCTCCACGAGTAAGACTGCTGGGCGAGCCATGCGATGATCCCTCGACACGTCCCACTACTGACCTGCCTGCTGTAGAGGTAAGCGGTTTCCGGGCGTCGATATCCTGCACGAACATTGACAATTCGTCGTCGTCCGTCGATGTTGCCAAGAACGAGGTCGTCCGTCCTCGCTCACGCTTACCGCTAGCCACATCCCTGCTCACTCCTTCCTGCAAGGGTTCGCGCCTTCCACCGTCTTCTCGCGACAGTTCACGTACGCGGTCGTGCTCGACAGCAGAACTTCCACTAGGAATGGCACCGCTTCCAGGGCTCCCTTCAACCCCCACGCCTACCCCGCCACCACCAGACCCGCTTGGCGAATGTCGATGGCCAAAACTACTCCTATACCGTCCC
Organism: Pisolithus marmoratus; assembly: GCA_024613145.1. NCBI lineage: Eukaryota > Fungi > Basidiomycota > Agaricomycetes > Boletales > Pisolithaceae > Pisolithus > Pisolithus marmoratus. Next base: position 247,955 of record JANFAE010000047.1, read on the forward strand.
CTTCCTATCTTCGGACTCGTATTCACATCCGCACCCGCCACACTTACACCACTTCCGGTGCCAGTCGCACCAAACGACCCAGGAGTCGGCTCGACTCCGTCCATCGACATCACAGATCTCGGTCTATCCCGGTCCCCCAGTGAAGACGGTGCAGGGGGTGAAGGTTTACCTCCGTGCCCGCTCATCCCTAACCCAATTGGCGAGGCGGGAACGCGGGGAGACGTTTGAACGCGAGAGGGGAGGCTCGGAAGTGTGGGGTGCGTAGGATTCGAAGGAAGGGAGGGGAGAATGTTCCCAGCCGAAAGCGGCGAGGGTTGGCGCAGCGAGGGTGACGGAGAGTGGATAGACGGTGATCCAGAAGACAGGGTAGATGATTTAAAAGGATGCACGGGAGTAATCCCCGGTCTACGGATTGGAAGAGCGCCCGGGAGATCCTGTGTACAAAGAAGCTATCGTTAGACTACAACGGAGCAAGTGAGGGGGGGGTGCGTACCGTCATACTGCGTCCTGTGGCGCTCATGCTTTCCCTCCGTATACGCGTCAGAGATGGCAGTGCGTATTCCTCTTTGGGCCATGTCCCACTTCCCTCTTGTCTGGAGGACGCAAAGGACAGCGCTGAGCTCGACCCAGCGCCCGCCGTAGTACCCGTGGTGGTACGGCTAATTGGTAACGCCACATGACCCATCTTCGGACTTTGACTGCCTGGAGCTGAGTTCAGTGATTGGGTGCGGACATGTGTGCCGGGATGACCTTGAGGCGGGAGGATGAACTGTCCGGCAATCGACGATGGAGGGCTCTTAGGGAGGGAGGTACGTAAACTCGTGGATGGACCGGCAAGTCCAGACATGGAATCTCTGGCTTGGTTCTTTGCGAGAGTCGGAGTGAAGTCGGATGCTTCGTCAAGGGAAAGGAAGCGGGAAGAGAGGAGGGATTCCAGCTCGTCGAGCTGGAAGTTGGGCGAGGTGAGGTATTTGGCGGAGAGGGAGAGCATGCCCATGGGGTGTGGAATGGAAGGGAAGGTGTGTGTCTCGTAAGGAAGAGGAGAACTGTTGGATGCAGGGGGGTCGTCTACGTAAAAGATGCGAAGTCAGTCACAGTCGAGGGATGAAACAAATATACAGAATACGAGGAAGGTTCCCCATGTATGAACGACCAAAGACGGACATGAGTAAGCCTCGTGGTTATATAGGAATGGAGGGCATGCCACGCCCTACCACTAACATAGACACCGGATACAACGTGTGCGGGCGTGAGTGCTTACCAAACTCGAGTATATGTCCTGTTCCATCATCTGAGCCACCTATTCGCAATTGCACGGTGAGGTTTCCATTTCTATAAGGAGGGCTCATGCGTCTGCGTAGTTTCTTGCATAGTTTCCATGTGGGGAGGATGCGGAGTAACGTGTAAAGGCTTCGAAACAGGGGTATTCCGTGCTTGTATATAGTGGAGGGAGCGACATCGCCTGGATGTTCGTCCGAGTGGTCGCCTGCGTGGGGTGTCGCTGTCGTATGGTGAGAGGAGGGGGAGAAGTGGACGAGCCAGGACTCGAGCACGATATGCTGTGGTGTCGGGTCGATGCGGAGACGGGTCTGGTCTGGAAAGAGATGGACAAGGACCTGGTTAGAGGACAGGTCTTGGACAGTAAGGAGTACTTGGAGCTCGAACGTGTCCGGCGGGGGCGAGGCAGATATGGAACGGTAGATTCGCAGAGGGTCCTTGTACAAGTCGTAGTCGGGTGTTTCGAGGTTGAACTGAAGCGTTCACGACGAGATAAGAATACCGCCGGGTTAAGTATATAGTGGAGATGGTACACACCCATTTGTCTACTCTGGCGGGCGACCTTTGTTCTGTGGTCGACCTGGCATGGTGGACGACGAGACAGAGCTTGGTGTAGAATCTATAGGCTATCTGATCAGCCTTCTGGATGTCATTGGACATTGTAGGATGACTTTGATATTAGAAATATTAAGCCAGGATGCGACATTAAAGTAGAGATTCCAGCACGAACGACTAAGTCTTGCAGGTGGTGGTCCTCCTCGACACCTGCAGTATAGTAATAAGTGCCAGATACTAACAGACTGACCCTTTTATGGAAGCACTGGATTATGTCATCGTCAGTCACACCAGTCCAGACCAAAAGTCATTTAGTAGATAGAGAACTGGGGTGGTGATGATCTAACTGGTACGGTCCACACCGCAGTTATGACTTAGCCGGATCTCATCCGCACCCGACTACAGTTGCACTGTCAATTTCCTGTTGATCCATGACATTTTGACGTTCTCTTTCAACTCTGTTTGATCGACTCGCGGGAACTGCCAGCGCTGACGCACCCAAAGCAGAAGAACCCCTGTCTGCTAATGGCCAACAAATGATTCTGTATCGACACCATACTCATACAGGCTATGCACGACCGAGACCAACAATACAAGTCACGCCACCGACACTGGAACTTACGCCTTCGCACGCTTTATCGCCTCCAACGCTAACCGCGGACTGCAATCGCGATCATACACGAGTCACCGGCACCGAGAGTCAATCACGCACACAATTGTGACAAGCATTCACGTACCTGTCCACAGGCTTAACTGGCATCTTCTTATCGATAAGCTTCCCGCCTTTCTCAAACACGAAGTGACTCCTCTTCGTTCGGCTACCGTCCGCGGCACCGAGCGCACCGATGAGTACGCGCTTCGGATCCGAGAGAAGCTGGTAGGGCAGTTGTTTCTGGTAGTCACCATCGCATCGTGAATACACCAATGCATCGTCGATCAGTGCCTCCCTCACCTTGGTCTGCCATTTACTCTGTGCAGTCGGCGAATCCGCACTAAGACAATAAACATCATAATCGAGTGTGGTGAATTCCTGCCAGATATCCCTGAATCCACACGCTTGCTGCGTGCACCCCGCTGCGGTACGTCCGCATTTTTTTGTGGAAATTCACCACAGTCACATCGGTATCGACGTAATCGATCGATCCGAGTCAGACGAGTCATAGAATGAAGGAAGCACGGACTACGCACGTGTGTCGGCTTTAGGCACGAGGAACAAGACGACACCCTTTTCGGCGACGAGTGTAGGCGTCTCCACGTCCTCACCTTTCTCGTTCTTGACGGTAAGAGAGGGGAGCGTGTCGCCAATGTCTATCGTTGTTTTCGCAGCTGCGGGGGGCGGCGCAGTAGATGATGAAGCAGCAGGTACAGAGTCAGTCATTGGGACGTCCCCGTCCCCGTCTGCCGCTGGATCTGGCTGAACAGCAGGGCCAGGCGACTGGTTTTCCTGGGAGTCGGCGACATCCAGTGTCGAAGCCTCTGCGGGTTGGGTTGTGTCTTCGCCGGGAGGAGGTAGCTTGGCCTGCCGAATCCCATAGATACGTACGCATAGACGTATAAGACCGGATCAGTCCCATCAAGACATCATCAGAACTAATGACCGCACCTTTTTCGCATCGCCGCCCTCCTCTCCACCTACCACGTCCTCCTTCCCTTCTTTTGCATCCATACCACCATCCTCATCCGCATCCATCTCATCTGCCCCGCGTTTGTGCCCCTGTTTTGAAGTACGCTTGCCAGTGGTAGCAGCAGTACCGGCCTTCGCCCCTCTTCTCTGTCTCCGGGGAGGCACAAATTCGAGTTTAGGCTTGGAGGATATCCGATTGGACCGCCTCGGTGCCTGCCCTGGCGCAGGCGCGGGGGCAGTGGTCGTCGGGGTGGGGTCAGCCATGTCTTCGCCTCGTTTCCCAGTTGGATGCTATGTAGATTATCTGAGCGCCCGCCTGTGGGGTATCAATCGATCGAGGTCACGGATTATTAGTATAGCTGGTTGTCGAGATGAAAAAACAAAAACAAAAAAAAGGCCAGCTGGTGGTGTGAACCGAAGAACCCAACTCGATGGTTCCACAGGGAGAAGGGCGACCGTGCCTGGGCAGAGAGGGTCTGTGCGCGGATATTCCAAGGGGCGCCAATTAGTTTGCCAAGGCACAACAGGGTCCGTACTTCTTTATATGTACGCAGCGCAAATGTTGGAGTGGTCCGTGTCGGACTCACACGAGAACACGAAGAGATTTCTTTCGATGAAACGCTCCACAGGGATAGCGTTCTCGAATTTCAGGTCTCCTACTGTATGTGTCTCAATCAGACGCCGCTCTAGTACAACTTGAGTCCAATACGACTCGTCTCCAGCCTAACGGACTCCAGGGAGGTAAGTTAGGCTCTTACAATACACCACTATGGATACCTCATTCAAACACGGCGATGCATCAGTTCTCCACCGCAGGAAACCTGGACACCAATAGACGATTACAGACTGTGCACAAAATGAATAGTCAACGCACGAAAATAAGAACTTAATTTGGCAAGTAAGTAGTGGCATGTTCGACCGCATTCTCAGTCCGTGAATGTAACAGCGATAGTATAGTGGTTCCTTGATCACGATCCTTCAATGTATCACGTGGCGGAGTAAGCTGACCCGTCGAAAGACAAAGACTAACCTCGTGAACGACCAACTGCCACCATGAGATTGCTCGTGTTGAACTGGCACACGCCGGGATGGGGGGGAAGATATCTTTCTCGTCGTCGTTGATTAACAAGAAGGTATTATTACTTCTTCTTTCGATGTTCTGTCAGATTTGTCGTTTAGTGTCCCCAGCTGAACACATCTTCCAGGAACGTCCAAAAGTCCATAATTTGGTTTCGCAGATGCTTTTAAGATGGGTTGGGTTTGACATGAGGTGCTTGCCAAGCTCATCGATTTTACGGTTGCGGTTAGCACTAACTCCGATGGAGGAGGAAAAAAAAAATCAGCTGGTAGTGTGAACCGAAGAACCTCATCCAATGGTTCCACAGGAGCAAGGACGACCATATGGTCCACGCGCGGCTATTCAGATGGGCGCATATCAATTAATATATATAAGGGAAGGACGGCAGACAACTTGATTTGAGCTCAGTGGCGAATGCCATTATAAGACAACTTCACTCCCTGTCAACTGCAATCTTCCTATCTCCCGCTGTTGCAGAGCAATCGATCGTCGAACGAGATCTGTGACAAAAAATGGCCGATCAACTGGTGAGCTGTCTCCCTCGTTGTCACGTAGATTTTACTCTTGTTCATCATCATGGGTGCTTGTGGTTTTGCCCAGGATGAAGGTGGGATGTCGCCCCGCTTTCTGGCCGTACTCGCTAACAGCTAACGGACAGAGCAAATTGCTGGTTAGTGTCCACTTGGTGTTTGCTCGGCGGACGTGACAAATTCGGCGATGTACAGAGTTCAAGGAAGCCTTTTCTCTCTTCGACCAAGGTACCTTTCTTATATCAGATGCGCGTTTCTTGGCATCGTAGGATCAGGAGTTCTGATTGTTGTGATAGATGGTGATGGGAGGATCACTAAAGACGAGCTTGGAACTCTCATGCGCTCGTTGGGACAGAATCCTACCGAAGCAGAACTTCAGAACATGATCGGCGCAATCGATGCAGATGCAGATGGGACGATTGATTTTCAAGAATTCCTAACTATGATGGAGCTGATGACGCGTGACACGGATGGGGAAAAAGAGATGAGAGAGGCATTCAACGTCTTTGATGTGGATGGGAACGGTTATGTCAGTGCGGCTGAGTTGCAGCAAGTCATGACACGTCTCGGTATACAACCTTTACTATTTTTCAGAAGTGAACGGAGACATTTGACGTTAAATGCAGGCGAGAGATTGACCCGAGCTGACGTCGAAGAGATGATCCGTGAAGCCGATACTAATGGAGATGGTGAGATCAGTTTGGAAGGTGAGTCTCATTGAGGAGCTGTTAAGCCTTCTGATCGTTAACTGGTGGGATTACAGAGTTCATCCGGGTGGGTTACTACCTTTGTTAGTTTGTTTACCGGAGGTTCCGTCACTGACAAGATCATATCCAGATGATGAAATCCCGAGAATCGGCTTTCTAGTCTTCCGTTCTGCTCTAAGTCATAGAAGCGGCGGCAACTACATCTTCATTCCAGTAATCGTTTAGATCAGGTCGACCTTGAAAACCACGCAGTCCTGAAACATGGAGTATTTGAAGTGTTGGCTTGCGGAGGCACAACAGGGGCCCGTACTATGTACATTGTACTCTGTACGTGGCGCAAACTTTGGAAGGAACTCTCATTATGGTCATCTGAAACGTCCTTCGATCAAGTGCACCACAGTGATAGCGGGAGAACTCTAACATCAAGGCAGTTTTCTCTTCAAAGTCATCGACATCATAGTACGTCTGGATTTGCCCCTCTATGGCCCGAAGTTAGCCGCCGGTTACAGCCAAAATCATATTCCAATTATTAAATGTCCTTCATGTGTATGCGTATCATCAGGTCTCAGCACAGCCCATGTCCAATGCTACTCGTCTCCCAGGCTAATAGTATCGGCGGAAACTCCCACTATGTCGAGGTTCCCAAAACTGCATATACCTCAAAAGACCAACTCGGGTGGCAAGGTTGCCTCGACCTGATAAACGGTCACAAAACGTGCACGAAATGAATTGTTTGCTTGCGAAAAATGTACGGAGGGTCGTTCCTTTATTAATTCGGACAGATCAATGCACAAAAGTATGAATATGATTGGGTAAGTAGTGACATGTTTGGCATCACGAGTATAGCGATTCCTTGATCACGACTCCTTCGGTACGTCAAGCGGTGGAGTAAGTTGGCTCCCCACTCCCTCACCGTGAACGATCAACTATTCTGAACTGCTAGCTATGAGATCGCTCGTGTTGACCACAGAGCCATGAGGGCCTGAAGAATACTACGATTCTGCCCTCAACCGCGACACGCCGGAGCTATGGGAGTAGTTGCTGTTAAGTAGCACCGACGACGAGAAGGGGCAGACACTGACCTCATTTCACCGACGACGACATTGTTATATGGTATTTCTTGCTTTTTTAATGCTCTAACAGATTCGTTGTTGAGTGGCTCCAGCTGAACAAGCCCAGAACGACGAAAGGACCACAATTTGGGTTGACAGATGTCGAAGGATTGGTTGGGCTTGACGTGAGGGCGTTTGCAAAGTATATCGAGTTTGCCTCCCACAAGGTGAAAGTTTCAGTTCTGCAAACTGTCACGTAGACACAACGCGACGAAATGTCAGTTACCAGCGGAAGAAGGATAGGGCTGTCATTTGACATACGAGATCTGCGGGGGAAACCACACTCTCAGGACGGTAGATCTCCACGAGATGAGAAGACCGTAGATTTGCAGTCTAAGTCGATGGACATAACCCGAGTCTGATAGAACGTCAGCTACCATTGCTAGAAAAATAAGACTGCCATATGACATACGAGAACTTTAATGGAGAAGCAATCTCGAGAAGATGAAGGTCGACATGATGAGGGTCGCGGCGGATACGTGTTGAACCGGTAGCTGTACGATGGCACTAACGCCTGGGGTGGCTGAGGAATACACAGGCGAACCAGCAGCCTGCGGCGCCATGAGCCTCCTAAATGACAATGAAATAAGTGACAGAGCTAGGCGGAGCAGAAACAAAAACGGAACGAACATACATTCACAGTATGGTCAATGCGAACTATGGTATGGCGCCACCGTATGGTCATTTTTGATCCTCATGATCCCGTTCCCTAAGTGTGAACTGTCGATTGCCATTCAACAGTGGTAAGGTGGACACGACGAGAGTTGAGCCATGCAACCTACGGCGTGGAACTCCTCGACACAACGCAAAACCCTTTCGCCACACCATTGTCACAACCCATAAGTGGAACGACCACACAGGGGGGACGACATTCCTGACGATAAACCCATTATCAGAGGAGTGGATGTGGCGTCATGTGGAGTACCCGCAGGTGTGGTTCGGACGGCGGTGGCCAAGCAGATCAACCGATGATCACAGCCCAAATGCTCCTCGACAACGACGGTTCCAGAGTACCGCGATCGTTTACCAGGATGTACATGAGCACGGAGCTCAGTCGTAACGGAGATAGTCGTTGACGTCCATCGAGATGGATAAGAAAGAGACGGGTGGCGGACTGGCAGTGCGTCTCCTGAATTTATATATGGCTGGGACTGCGCGGCTGACTATGGAATACTCCTTCCTAGAGAACTCCTTGGATTGGACCTGGTCACAACTGAAGTAAAGATACTCTAGTCGTTGGACGTATCCATGATTTCGAACTGCAAGCGACGAAATGCATTCTTGCCAGCATGTGTACGCCGAGGAGCCCCAATAACGAATAGTACGCCCTGTCCTTCTCTCGTGTAGTCGACCTGGGCTACACTAAGACATTGTATCTAGGGCATACATGGGTATACTCTACGTCGACAACATTATTCGATGTAAGTGTGTTCCATCCCCACGTGAACCACAGGGCCCTCATTGAGGATCAATGCATCGTCCTGATTTGTTCTTCCACACCATCGCATTATACATCTGTCCCAGGACGTACTGCCTTGGCAACCACTGCGAGATATACACCTTCCACGTGCTCCACCCCAGAGACAAATACGGAGGCGGGCATGACGCCAATGCATTCGCGACGACCTCTCGTGCGAACGCGTCGGTGGGCATGCTATCCTTGTGCGCAGCCAGGTTCATCCTCTCTATTAGCCGCTCTTCGTACTCGACGTAATGGGAGGTCGGGGGCAACTTAAACGTGAGAGCTTGGTTTGCAGAGATGTTGGATTTGACGCCGCCAGGTGCGACGAGCATCACTTTGATACCGAATGGTTTGAGCTCCATAGAAAGGCCTTCGGTAATGCTGTGTAATGCAGCTTTCGCGGCGCAGTACAGAGCATTCCATGGCGTCGTTCTGGTATTGTCGATATTGCTCTCAGTCACGACTGTCTGGTGTCGGGTGCATCGTGGAGGGAGACTCACACGATACCAGCGATAGATCCAATGTTGATGATGAGGCCCTCACGTCGTTTGATCATAGACGGTACGATCGCGTTAGTGACACGGAGAGCGGCAAAGGTGTTGAGCTCGAATGCATTTCGGACTTGCTCGATCGTTGCTTCGGCAACTGGACCTGGTTCATGCATCCCGTCAATTATGCACTCTTCGAGCGCACGTCCCAACGGGAGAATGCAGAGACAGCGATATCTATACGTACCTATAGCCAACGCACCCGCATTATTCACCACAATATCTATCTTCCCTTGTTCCTCTAATATCTTCTGCACCACGGTAGTAATATCCTCGTCCTTGGTGACGTCCAACGCCATGGTGCGGATCGTGTCGTGTTGAAAGCCTTGCATAGTCTCGAGCCTGCGAGAAGTTGCGTAGACTAGGCATCCTTTTTCTGCAAATTCTTCGCAACTGTAGTTGGTTGGTTAGTGAGATTACCATGTTGTACAATGCAGACACAAATCCCATACAGAGACGTACAGATGAAATCCAATACCTCCTGTCGTGCACCCTGTCACGAGGACCACCTTGTGTGTTGAGTTGTTCGACATGGCTTCCTATGTCCTGGTCCGATAAGTACGGGGCAATCACTGCACTGTGTATGAGTGTCACGTGACGTAATACTCTCTCTGGGTCGAACTTCTCTTGGTAAAGTGGCACAAGGTTAGTCCAGCAATCTACCAAGAGACACACTCCCCCACGAAGTACATCCACTCAAATATGCAAGTATTCAGCCTGAAGGTGGAGCCCGGAACTGCACCGTGACAACCTCAACGACATGCGCACTAGTCTGAGGTCTACTGTGCACCTGCAATCGCGATGCTGAATCGTTCACCCGTCCGCAGGAAACGGGAAATTGAATGGGTCCCGTATTCCGGCATCGCTGACGCGCATGTGATTTGTTGGTGATGCGGGCCAGGGACCATCTAATTCATGCCGAACTGCGGGTCACAATCGATGACTACGTTTCAACGCCGCATCACGATGACGTAGAACACTGGGCCCCTGTTGCTAAGTAGTCTTGCCCCTTGCTAACCGTCGTATCCCAGACTGCTACTATGCAATACTCATTCAGACCTCGCCGTGGGCATCCATGAAAAAAGACAGATGAAGCCCAATACTCGGAGAATTATGTGTTAACGTGTCCGGTTGACCTCTTGTTCCTGGTCGTTGTACTGTATGAAAATGGAAAGAAAAATTAAAGAGGCTTTTGCTCGTCGCACGAGAGTGGTGAGAGGGGGGAACCCAGTCCACCTCTCAATGTTCTCAACCTCCTCGTCTCGATGTGTTGCCTTCACACCTCGATCGCAGACCGACTCAGACGGCCAAACGGACATCCGTCCCCGATGTGGCCGCTAGTTACACCCGCGTCGTCCAGTGCCTGCACAACACCACGATCTACAAACAATCGTCCAGACACTATGTCCATTTACAGCGACTAAGAAACCTCGTCTCTTTATAAAACTCTCTGACAGCTTTGCCAACCTGTCCAACCCCACACTTCTGCGGAAGGAACATGGCAGGGACGCTGTGATGAAGGGCCAGTTATTCCCTCAATGTCACACGCCTCCCATGTGGATTGGAACCTAAAATTGGCGGAGGGGTCGGATCTTGTCAACAGCGTTACCAACCTGTCCAACTCCACACTTCTGCGGAAGGAACAGGGCAGGAACATTGTGATGAAGGGTAATTTACTCCGCGGAGACATCAATGTTACACACCTCCCATGTGGATTGGAACCTATAATCGGCGGAGGGGTGGGAGTACCTGGATATTTATTATCGATCTGAAGATCATGGAAGAGGATTTTGAATATTGATGACTCGGTGTGCATGTGGTTTGGGAGGCGATAGCCATATGACGGCTCATAAGTATTTCAATCTTGACTGTACACTGGTATGTGATGGAAAGGCGTTTGTTGAACGTTTGAACTCGGACCACCGTGCACTGGGCCGACCGTAAAATAGCTTTTAACAGCTGTACTCATCTACGACTGAATGTACGATAATAGGAATGACAACCGGCAAGGAATTCTGACTACGTATAATTGCACGGGGACAGTTAAGTATGTGATAAATAATATTAGAATTTCGTTATAGGTTGCGTTCGTGGTGGCATGATTCTGATGACGGACAGGAGACTCGACATGCCCGAGGCTCATCCCTAACAAATTGCTTATGACTTCACACCCTCACCCCCGGAAGAATGAGAAACCAAGAAAAGAAGAGAGCGTACGAGCCGACAGCACTACCTCAATCACTGACAAATACACAACGCACCGAAAGTACACATTTGATATTGATATGGAACAACAGTTATATAAATAGCAGCAATTGAATACATCATTGTTTCGACGGAAACAGACTTGAATACTCGTCCTTCGCACCACGACCTATAAAGTGTACACAAACCATGCGCTGCGATCTCCCAAATGTTCGAGTTCATCTTCCTTCACCAGAGAAAGCCTCATCTCTGCTTTCGCACAGTTCTCCCGCCAAAGATAGAACACATTCAGAGACGAGACCACGACCAGTCCAATGGACATGGCAATGAATGTAATCGTGGCTGCCGTGTAATTTGGGCCAGGTGACAGGGAGCCAAGCAACCAGATCGCGAGAATGCCACTTGAATTGCTTGCAACGGAACCGAGGGCAATGCTACTTGCTCGCCGGACGTGAGGTGCACTGTTATTGGCGACCCAGGTAATCTCGGCTGGAGCACTGGCATATGCACCAGTTACAGAGAAGAAGAGTGAGACATACTGAACGTGTCGGGAAGTGGTCGCTGAGGCGTCGAGTCAGTATATTGAAGAATATATAATATTTAACAATACCATAGAACATGGAAAACCCTATTATGCACCAAATCGCGAAAAATATCACTGTAAGGCCACGGCAGCCATACCGATCGGAAACGAATGCAGAAATCACGGAGGCTACATGACGATCATGCAATCAGCAACTTGCAGCACAGCAGACTAGTCTATGTTTACCCAAAAAGGCAAAGATGAAAGGGGGAACGCTCATAAGCTGCGCCTGATTGCCTGTGTACCCCAAGCCAGCAACGATTGTTGGTTCGAAGCTGCACATTCAAAGTCAGGCAGATAGACACCGCCAAGAACGAAGACTGACAATGCAAGCCCGAACAGCAGCGTTCCTAGTTCTGACATGTAGAATGGAAAAAGCAAAAGATGACGATTGACGCACCACCAAAAAATAGCACAATGCAGAGCATGAAGACTTGTGGTGAACGAACTGCTCTCAGCACTTCTATCCAGCTGAAATCATCTTCTCTGTCGTCTTCGGAGATGGCTTTGCTGCTCTTGAGTTTCGACACAGCATAACATCTCTCTTCCAAGGATAAAAAGCGTGCAGTCTCTGGAGACCGAGGCAGAATGAGAAACGAGAAGATACCGAATGCGATGGTGAACAATCCTTCCTAGCAGTTATATTAGATCGTGTTCCATGAAATGGAGTGGGATAACATACCAGGATGAATACCCAAGCCCACCCCGGTCTTCCACCCATTCCGTCCATTTTCGTAATAGCGGCAGCCAGCAAGCCAGAGAAGGCCCCTGTTAATGATGCGGAGGCAAAGAAAGTAGTTATCCTACATAGGAACGATATGAACGATGCCATTGCGATTTCCAACAAGTCTAACCTCATCTGCAACCTTTCTCTGGGGTAGAACGAAGAAAGGTAAAGCACAAGTCCCGGAAAGAGGCCACCTGTGACCAGACAGTGGAAGTGTGTGAGAGACCTTACACCTTGTACGTTTGTCATCCTACCTTGCGTCAAACCCAGAAAGAATCGACATAAAAGTAGTCCAGTGTAACCAGTGACGAATCCTAAATAAATTACAATCGCAAGACGTCAATTATCTGAAAATTCCGCATACCTTGCATTGCCGCAGCTATGCCCCACATGGTGATCATAGTAGGTAACAAACGATCCGGTCCAATACGCTACAAATACCAAGGTCAGAGCAACGCAAGTCAAAAGTGTGGAATAACCTTTAAGATCAAGTTTGAAGGTAACCCCATAGCGAAATAGGGGCTACGTAATTTCAACAGATAATCCAGAACTTCCTTTGAACGTACTTACACCAAAGTGGACGTCAAAGCCATGGTGTACTACAACGAGAGTCAAACAGAGAAATCACTCCACATCAAAGCTTACCTGGTAGTCCGAAATGTTCAAAGCTGTCTGCATACCGGCGATGCGCGCATTCCCGATGTTGTTCATGTCCTGGAATGCCAAACTGAGCGGGGCATCGAACTATACGACGTGCATCGCGAGACGTACGAAGAAAGAAATCAAATACATCGCAGTGCACATAGGGAGAACCCATCTATCAAACTTCTTCCAGACAACGGCCTCAAGGACAGCAGAATACTGTTCAGAGGAGTCATTCTGGTCAGTTTTGCTGAGTGCGTCCATGTACATTGGGAGTGAGAACGATTGGTCTCTCACCGTCGTCCGGAAGCTGCCTTTATGCTGCAATGACTTGTTTGTAAGAGCTGGATCGATAAGCTGGATACCACGATCGGGAGCGGAGCTAAATATCTGCACAGGGCATATGTATGAAATTCGGAAAAAAATATGAAGATAGATGGTCGTAGGATATTAAGCCACGATATGGTAGCCCTGCAAGGGAGGCGGCATCCACTGTACACACCAACCAACAACCAAACTGGGTTGATCCACCAATTTGAAACAGGGTGTTTGGGCAAAGGAGAAACGCTTCGTGGGGGTAACTTATCCAATGGCATTGTCGGCTTATGCGCGCAAGTCCCGAGGCCTTTGAGTTAATGGAGACATGTCTTGAGCTACCGCACCAAACAGCGATAAGTCGAGGTGCATGTATCAGTGAGTCCAGAGAACGACACGTCGAAAAGTGTGTGACGCAGATAACACATTCTGTCGAGTGTGCTGTAGCCCTGGGCCAGGAACCGAGGACACACACTTAACAACAAGTGAACATACTCACAGGGCCGAGACGATGAGACAACGGTGATGATCGAGTGGTGTGGCAGGGTAGTACTCGTTGCTGAGCGACTTTGAGTCCGGGCGCTACACATGTGGCAGTGATAAGATAGACATGAAATTGTGCATCACTTCCTGAAAAGGCACCCGTCATGGAACATTTCTAGCGTGGAGTGCGAGTCGAGTACATACTTCCGTGGACTGCATATACATAATAGGCTCCTGGGTCGGAGCACATTGTTGTGGTGATTATGCGTAGTCAGATTTCAAACGCCACCGATCTGTTGCGGGCGATTGTATCCTCCGACCCAACCTTCTCGCCGGTAGTCCTTCCCATTGCATGACGTTCTCACTTCAAATAATATCCTGAACAGAACGCCACAGAACGCAAACACGAATATGATTGGGTAAGTACATGTCCCCCAGGAACAGCGATATGATACGTTAGGGTAGCTGCAACCTTGCAATACGTAATGTGATAAGGCGCCTACGGCATGCGTTCCCTTCGACAGTGCATCTGCGGCCAAGTAGCTCGTTCGAACTACCGCGTGTAGGGCTGTACAGACATCTCAATGTTGACCGCCGGATCGTAAGAGCCTTGCACATGCCCGCATCGGTAGCAACCCATTGATTCGAAGAGTGGGTGTAGGAGCGGTTTCTTGGCTTCATGTACCACTGTAAGCACGAGTTTCCTTGCATGGCACGTCAACCTTACACCATTTATTACGGATTTGTGTTTAAGGTAGAACATAGTCGCAAATCCGTATGCAGCACTCACCTTGAGATTCATAATGAAATCCAAACATAGCAACGGGAGCGAAAACTGCGAGTATTGGCAGCAGAGTGGAAAAATTCAACACGGATAATCGACAACAGCTATGCTGGCTTACCATGGGCTTATGGATTTTTCCAGCTTCGGACTCCACCTTCAACATGGTCTGATGGGTCTTCTGGTCTTCCGAAGTCCTTCGAAAGAGATACCAGATTTCCATTTCAAGTGGTTGGAAGCACGATGCATGGGAGATGAAAGCGCCTGAGACCATGCGTCAAGAGCGGGTGTTAACGTTGACGCGGGACCAGAGTGTGCACCCCACGCGGACTGAGGTATCGGATGCGAGAGATGGAATGTCTGATGGAACATTAGTTATTCAGTCAGGCAGGGCAGAACTGTGATAGCGTGTACTCATTTTGGGACATGAGCTCTGTTGTCGATTCTGCTCCGAAGACTGCGTTGCCCCTCCAAGACCAGAATGTACTTAGACAGAGGTAACTTGTTTGTGACGAGCAAAAATAGGAATCGACTTACGCTTCAGTCTCAACAGCTCCTTCGCTCGTCGCTTGGCTGTCCATGTCCTCATTGCCGTCCTGGATACACACACAATTCCCATGCTAACTTGGTACCCGGGTTTGATGGCCTGTCGATGCGTGTCGGAGAGTACTCGATTACTGAGTAGCGTACTTGACATCGCCTTTCTGATAGTGAAAGCGTGGGTATCAGGTTTTATCGATACAGCAAGGGAATCAGAACGTACTCGTGGTATACACAACTTGCTATACGGTACGCCATGGAGAGAAAATGGAAGCGAGCGATGGAAATCCTACCACCGATGGGGAACCAAGACAGCATCCAAGATGGCGTCATCAAATTTGACACCTAAATTCCCATCGCAAGAAGCTGGTCGTATTTCTTTCGCGCACTGAGGAAATCAGGGCGAAGCTTGTGAGCTCAATCCGTGCTCGGTGCCTAACGCCGTATTGATGCAGTCTCCCGCGCAAGGATCCACACCTCTCGACCGTTTACCAGGATGTAAATGAGGACCGCGTGAGTGAGAGAAAAGTGTGGATAGACGATAGACGCAGACGTTCACCGCAAGATTGTAGGCCGAAGTCAGAGGAAAAGAATGGGTAGCAGGATTGGCGGCTCCGCACTTAAATCTATATCCGCAGCGGGGCTCGGCGGTTGTGGTCAGCCGCTGTTCTTGGAGGTTAGTACTCCTTCTATCGAAATGACGCGCATACATCCTTCTCCGCCAGAGAAATTGGATAAAACGAGACTCGTATTGCAGGTTTAATCGTCTGGTTCGTTGACGATGTGCGTCAATTAGTAGTAATGATAGGCAAGGCTGACGATGGCGAGGATTCTGTTTGTCAGCCAGAGTTCTGGGCAGAAGGTTGGACGGCATCGCCGGCGCTCACCGACCAATTGCCACCAAATTGCGGTGTGTCACTTGGATGTACACTCACCAGCTAGGTGTCACTGTTTGAATCGCAGAACTAAACGCTAACCAGTGTTTAGAAAGCACGTTTTCTGCCTTAGTATATGCGCGCTCAATAGCATGTCGTGTTGGACACTCGAAAGTGTATATGCGCGAATAGAAGCAGAGGAAGGCGAGTGAAACGTAGAGCTCGAAGACGGAGAGAGCAGAAAGACAGGGGAAAGAATCTAATTCGAGATGACTTAGATTATGATAGCAGCACGTGATCGTTACAAAAGGCCCCAGTTCACTAGCTTCAGAGAACGTCAACGTGTCGGACACGTCCATCGCGCGTGTCATGAACGTATCAACACGGGCAGTAGTACTATATAATGGTTCCCACAACTTGAACAGAGAGCACGGCGGACACGCACGTATGTAGTGAGTAGGGTCTCGTGTGTACGCACAGCTGACTTTGCCACGATGTGCACGGTCCTCATGTACATCCTGGCAAAGTCCACCGTCGTATGAAAAGGAAAGAAAGGGGCGTTGCTCTTCACGGAGGAGACGCGTCGCCTTTTTATATTCCGCGTCACTTCTAAAGAAGGCAATTCAGTCTGTGGTTGATGCTACTGTGCTGGCGATCTTTGCATAAGTAAACCCTAAGTACAAGGCGCAATTTATCTTGTTCTTTGCTTAATGAACTGACTTGGGAAACGGAATGACGGATAGAAGGGCGGAGCATATACACTTCGCTGGGGTGCGGACGGGCAGAAAAGTGGGGAGAACGTTTCCGCTGCTATCACCCCAACCGCCCCTATCCCATTCCCCTTAAAAACACTATCTTGGAGTGAGTTAGCGGAGCTCATCACGGATTTTGGCGAGGCCTACAAATATTGATTCGATCGGTACGACCTACGCACGACTCTTGGTGCACGCAGAACTAGAGCGAGGATATTCCCTTTGGTTCCCGGAACCCAGCATCAGATTACCCCTAACATACCTCCACGAAAGCATTCGAATTGGCGATGTAGGCTTCGTCACGTCGTATGGAAACTCGGATGTATTATTCAACATGTGTCTCCCCGAAAAACAATCCACTTCACTTGCGTTACGGTGTTTCGTTGAACGTTTGAACATGGGTCACCAGGCAAGGCAGACTATAAAAACTTACAAGAGTCTTACCAGCTACAATCACACACGGTCGAATGTACGATAATAGGAACGACAAGACACGCCCCACTGTGGAGTGTTCGTCGCGGTTGGGTAACGTGCGGGCATGGTTTCGACGGCAAGCACGAGACTCGACATGTTCCCCATCCCTAACAAAACGGAAATTGCTCATGACTTCACACCCCCACCCCCGGGAGAATGAGGAAACAAGAAAACGAGAGAGGCGTACCAGCCGACGTCACCACTTAAACCACCCATAAATACACAACGCACCGAAAGTATGTACACATTTGATATGGATAGAGCAATAGCCAAACAGCAAAGGAATACATCTAAGCGTATTATTTCGATGGAAACCCACTTGAATACTGGTCCTTCGCATCATGACCTATAAAGTATACACGAACCATGCGCTGCGATCTCCCAAATGTTCGAGTTCATTTTCCTTCACCAGAGAAAGCCTCGTCTTGGCTTTCGCACAATTCTCCCGCCAAAGATAGAACACATTCAGAGATGATACCACGACCAGGCCAATGGACATGGCAATGAATGTAATCGTGGCTGCCGTGTAATTTGGGCCAGGTGACAGGGAGCCAAGCAACCAGATCGCGAGAATGCCACCTGAATTGCTTGCAACGGAACCGAGGGCAATGCTACTTGCTCGCCGGACGTGAGGTGCGCTGTTATTGGCGACCCAAGTAATTTCGGCTGGAGCACTGGCATATGCACCAGTTACAGAGAAGAAGAGTGAGACATATTGAATGTGTCGGGAAGTGGTCGCTGAAGTGTCGATTCAGTATATTGAAGAACATACAACATTTGACGGTACCATAGAACATGGAGAACCCTATTATGCACCAAATCGCGAAAATTATCACTGTCAGGCCACGGCAGCCATACCGATCGGAAATGAATGCAGAAATCATGGAGGCTACATGACGACCATACAATCAGCAACTTACAGCACAGCAGAGTTGTCTATGTTTACCCAAAAAGGCAAAGATGAAAGGGGGAACGCTCATAAGCTGCGCCTGATTGCCTGTGTACCCCAAGCCAGCAACGATTGTTGGTTCGAAGCTGCACACTCAAAGTCAGGCAGATAGATACCGCTAAGAACAAAGACTGACAATGCAAGCCCGAACAGCAGCGTTCCTGGTTCTGACGTGTAGTATGGGAAAAGCAAAAAGATGACGACTGACGCACCACCAAAAAATAGCACGACGCAGAGCATGAAGACTTGAGGTGAACAAACTGCTCTCAGCACTTCTATCCAGCTGAAATCATCTTCTCTGTCGTCTTCGGAGATGGCTTTGCTGCTCTTGAGTTTCGACACAACATAAGATCTCTCTTCCAAAGATAAAAAGCGTGCAGTCTCTGGAGACCGAGGCAGAATGAGAAATGAGAAAATACCGAATACGATGGTGAACAATCCTTCCTAGGAGTTCCATGGATATCGTGTTCGATGAAGTGGAGTGGGATAACATACAAGGATGAATACCCAAGCCCACCCTGGTCTTCCACCTATTCCGTCCATTTTCGTAATAGCGGCAGCCAGCAAGCCAGAGAAGGCTCCTGTTAATGATGCAGAGGCAAAGAAAGTAGTTATCCTACATAGGAACGACGTGAGCGAGGGCGTTGCGATGTCTAACGCCCAGTCTAACCTTATTTGCAATCTTTCTCTGGGGTAAAACGAAGAAAGGTAAAGCACAAGTCCTGGAAAGAGGCCACCTGTGACCAGACGTGGAAGTGTGTGAGAGACCTTACACCTTGTACGTTTGTCATCCTACCTTGCGTCAAACCCAGAAAGAATCGACATAAAAGTAGTCCAGTGTAACCAGTGACGAATCCTACATAAATGACAATCACAAGACGTCAATTATCTAAAAATTCCGCGTACCTTGCATTGCTGCGGCTATGCCCCACATGGTGACCATAGTAGGTAACAAACGATTTGGTCCAATACGCTACAAACACCAAGGTCAGAGCAACGCAAGTCAAAAATGTGGAATAACCTTTAAGATCAAGTTAGAAGGTAACTCCATAGCAAAATAGGGGCTACATAATTTGAACAGGTAATCCAGAGCTTTCTTTGAACGTACTTACACCAAAGCGAACGTCAAAGCCATGGTGTACTGCAACGAGAGTCAAACAGAGAAATCACTCCACGTCAAAGCTTACCTGGTAGTCCGAAATGTTCAAAGCTGTCTGCATACCAGCAATGCGCGCATTTCCGATGTTGTTCATGTCCTGGGATGCCAAACTGAGTGGGGCATCGAACTATACAACATGCATAGTGAGACGTACGAAGAAAGAAATCAAATACATCGCAGTGCACATAGGGAGAACCCATCTATCAAACTTCTTCCAGACGACAGCCTGAAGAGTAGCAGAATATTGTTCAGAGGAGTCGTTCTGGTCAGTTTTGTTGAGTGCGTCCATGTACATTGGGAGTGAGAACGATTGGTCTCTCAGCGTCGTCCGGAAGCTGCCTTTATGGGTGCTGCCATGACTGGTTTGTCAGAGCTGGACCGATAAGCTGGATACCACGATCGTGAGCGGAGCTGAATATCTGCACCGGACATAGGTATGAAATTCGGCGAAAATTCGGAAGATAGCTTCTGGTCGAATGGTTTCCTGGCCTCGACGGGGTCAAAACGAGTATCAAACGTGTTTCCATGGAGGGTAGTGAACGTGGTATATTGAGCCATGACACGGTAACCTGCAAGGGAAGTGGCACTCAGTACACAGTAATCGAACGGAGTGGAGTCTGCCGGTTTGAAACAGGACATTTATGTTGGAGATTGTAAATCCCCACTGTATTGCTTCATGCGATATTTGGGTGCTTACATAATCACATTAGAACGGACTTCTTACCTACTTCCCTCAGTAGCTCACAGCCTACTGAGGTAGCCTTGTACAGATTCATTTCAAGAGGGTATGAGCCCCACCTAGTGCGGAACATTTTCCTTGTAGGCATAACCCAGCTGAGACTACTCAAACACGCTACAAAATATCTACTACACTCGAAAAGTAATAGGAAAATATTCTATGGATCTACTTGCGTGCTGCAGGCCATCTCAGAAGACGGCTTAATGGGGTAGACGACGCGTGGCGACAACGGACCACTATGGTCCACCATACTATCGTATTCGGTCTACCCGATTCGATCCTAATGGTATGTACGCACTTGGATACCCCGCACGAAACGCTCGCCTACCTCGAGAAACGCTTCGGTCAAATTCCAAGGACCAGCAGGCTGGGTAGCTACAGAAGAAGCCCAGCAGCAGTGCAACTCATCGCTAGAGCAGAGTGCAGCCGGTGAAACCGCTCAGAGCGCTTCCGACAGTCACAACAAGCCTGACATCTCACCTGGAGGGGAAGTGAATTCCCTCAACAGCCCAAACAACTGCGCTAAGATCAAATATGGGTACCTGACACCCGAGACCGAGGTCACAGACGTGTGGATAGCAACCTACTGGTGGACAAAGTTGGGAATACAGATGGCAAATGGCCAGACGAATGTGCAAACACGCCTGAAGCGCCTGACGAGAGGAGTTGGCGCATGGACAATGAGGTAATGGAAGGCCGACACTCGGCTGAGTTGAGCTCTGAGGTTTCCGAGCCTGCAGACGACGCCACTAGGCAGTGCTGGACATCCTATTGCAAATGCACTACAAACGCTTATCAAAGGCGATCCATGCCTCCGGATGGGCGACAAGACAATTCTCGACCTACCTGATTCACCCAATGCACAAATCGAATATCCTACATCAAGGAGTTGCTTGCCAACCCATAGTGCTATGAGTACAAAATTCACCTTATGGCTTCAAGAAAGCCAGACAAGGTGGAGAATGGTAGTAGGCATTGCGATGCAGGTAGCAGGGAGTTCGTCGATTCGCATGGAGTCAGAAAGGTAATACTAGCTGACAGAGGGTGTCAGCACACTGCGCCTCGGATGAAACAGCCGAACGCCCCGACCAACCTCTGAACTCCATTCGCTCCATTCCTAAAACGGTCAGGGTCGCTCGTCGTCGTGGAGGATTCAAACCATGTGCTAAAAGCGTAAGTATCACTCGTACGAGGCAAAACGCCTACCATGCTCGTATGGCCCTCATGCGGCCACCTCAACCCCTCTCAGCATCCATAAAATGACTTAGTTTCATTGCGGGAGGATCCTAGATGGTGAACGTACGCTATAATAACGTCAGGAGTGCCAGAAACGTAAAATCGAAAGGCTGCACGCACCATATGCACAGTGCCGCCATGCAGCCACCATCCACCCTCCAAATCAGCACCAAACGGCCTCAGATATCCATCACGGGGTATTGGGAAACCTATAGAGTATGATGGCACAATCGTGGATTGCCAGCCATCGCACCACAAAAGCGACAAGTCAAAATGCATGTATCAGTGAGCGCAGAAAATGACACGTTGAAAGGTGTGTAATCCAGATAACGTACGATTTCGTGGAGTGTGCTGTAGCCTTGGACCGGGAAGGAAGCACACGTAACAACAAGTGAACATAACTATAGGGAAGAGACGATGATACGACGGTAACGATCGATTGGTGTGGCGGGGTGGCACTCGTTGACGAGCAACTGAAGTTCCCTTGCTCAACCGCCCCCCGACACATTCACGTGACTGACACGTGATGAGCCGGCCGGCATCGCTTGGGGCAAAGCGGCGCTGTTAAGCTGAAGCATATCCCATTTTGGTAATGTATACCTTCAGTACAAGTTTAAAAGCCCTATATACACATTTTGATGCCCTATACACAAGTTTTGATGCTATGTTGCTAGTATTCAAAATAAATATATTGTGCTCCATACAGTTTGGAATGGTTTGGGCTAGTCATTTAACTGTTTTGCATGTCAGTTGAGCAGCTGAAGCAAGGTGTGAGAGTCACCTTCCTCTTATGGTGGAGGTGAGCTCATCACATGCAAAGCATCCATGCACAACAAGCTTGAGTCTTCACTACAACACAAGCCATGGGTCATCAGTTGCCTATATACCCCATGCCACCCCTCAAACTTTTGAGGATTTGAGATGCACAATGGGAATATCCAGGCATTGGCTGCACCAAACTATATTTTATTCATTTGTTGTTCAGACCTTAGAATATGTATGTACATGTACACTACAGAACAACAAATGAATGCTATATGAAATTAATCCACTGTGGAAGGAAAGGTCATCTTCACCAGTGAGATGTAGGAGTGGGGGCCATTGAGGAGTAATGGCAGTGGTTATGGAGGCCAGGTGGTGGGTGACCAAGGGTGCTGCTGCCACACAGTGCAGTGCATGCTGACTTATGGGCTGTTGGGGGTTATGGTCATCCTCAGCAGTCACTCATTGGTGATGTCATCAGGTGTGCACATGAGTGGTGGTGGTGATTGCAACAGTAGGTAGTGAAAAAAAAAAAAACTTACCCAAGCATCCTGCTGAATGCAGCATGCCACATGGTGAGTCATGTGACATGTTGGGGGGGGGGGGTTGAGCTGCTGTGTTTGAACCATTTTGATTTGCCAATATGCCAAAGGAGTTCAAGGGTTCTAAGCATCCAATGATTGTTTACAGCTGCTTGTGTAAATTATGGCAGTCATGTCATGAATTTCACCAATTATAGAGTATTGAGACTTAGTAGAATTTTTGTAATTCTCTCAACCAGGCTCAATGAGGCCCATGCATTTACACTTCTTCAACACAGTCTTCTGGCCCAAACATGTCTCAGTCAAATCTGCAAAGCCAGAATCCTGTGACTAATGAATGAAAATGACTGATTTGATACAGCAAGTGAGAGCAAAGATGAGCATACAAACATGACATCCAAGGCTGCTGATAATACCTCAGATACCTCCCAGCCAGACCCTGTGGATGATTCCCAAGGGCAGCCTGACCTGACTCCCCCTATCCCCAGTAAGAAGAGAAAGCATGGGAGAGAAGGTAAGTGTCCATGCTGAGTAATGACCATTCAATTGACATGCATACACTTCACACATTCAGTGATTCAACCAGTGGTAAAGCCCACAAAGGTTGTCACCTTTGTTGTCAATGTCATGCCTTCTACTGAGTTGAAGAAACCAATTGCAAAGCATGAAACAAAGAGTGCATCATTTGAGTTTCAACATGGCAAGGATCCATGGGACATGCTGCTAGCCCAGATGCTCTCAAGGATTGATCAAATTCTCTCACCAAAGAAAATTGGAATTGAAGATTACAAAGTTACATTTCACATTCATTCTGCCTAAGCCAGGCCTTCCACTCACTTGCAAAGAGCACTATAAAACTCTCAGAACTGTCATGATCATGCAACTTCCAGCTATCACATTTTACTAATTGTCACTACTTCCAGTAGATAGCCTTCTCCTGGTATGTGTATGGCTGATCTCCAGACTCTGGGGCTCAGACTCTGGTACACTGCCTTTACCTTGTTCTGTATATAGGTTTGTAGGACTTACTTTAGCTTAGTTTCCCCATTCTGCAGTAGATGTGTCAGCCACCAGTGGTCCAGCCTTTGGCCTCCCAGATGGTTGATTGGTCATTCAGTACATAGCTTTAGCACTATGGATTACCAAGACTACCAGTACTCTGGCATTGGTACTTCTGGCACTTAGGTATATGATCTGTGTACTTACTTCCATAAGTACTTAGTGATAATAGTGAGTTGAACTTCTGAGCTGAACATCCAAACTCCTGGTACCTGTGCCTACCCCTTGCTCATTCCTCTTGCTTAGTCACCCAGCATACCCAGAACCTATCCAAGGGCCCAGTTCATGAGCTGAGGCCAACACAGGTGTTGTGCCAACTCCATAGGTCCTGGAACTCACTAATCCCCTTACCAGAACTATGCCAGTACTTGATTTCCCAGTCTGGACCTAGCCCTCAGAACCTGGTTCTAACAAGTACCCAAATTGACAAGATTGCATCCCAAAATTTGACTGTCAACATCATCATTCTGCAAAAGCCCACTGTGGCTGTGGCAAAAGAGGCACTGATCAACAGCAGCACACAGGATGAAGAAGAGCCTGAAATAGGCAGTTCAAATGCATCTTGAGGGAACAAAAAAAAGGCACAATGAACTCTGCTTGAAGCTCCTCATTCCTCTCTATAGCAATGGCACATCAGGAAACCTTTTATGTGCTGGTATTCCTAGGTAATTATGGCCAGTAGTTATCAGTGTGATATGAAATGGTTAATGGTGTATAGGGCATGATCTTCTATAAATCATAATGATAATAGTCAAATAATGGATTAGATAACCTGGCAGACATTTTAATATTTGGTCAACTGCATATAGGCCTGACATAAGAATTACAAGACTTTTGTCATCATGATATAGTGATGACAAGAGCTGATATGATAAATATAATAATGCTATGAAGTTGACAACACACTACAATTGCTCATCAGACAATATCATGATCATATTAATGACAATATTCTTTTCACTTTGATTTTACTTTGATCATCAATATCTAGTCTTGTCATCTATGTCATTCATGATCATTTGAACAACTCTTTGCTACCCACAAGTGTGGGAATGTCTTTGAAATAACTGTATAGTACATGTTATATAAACTCATCCTCTCTCCCCTTCTCTCTCTATTTACTCTTGTCTCTGAGTTCTACCTCAGGGCAAGAGTCACTCTAAGACTTCAAGTCTTAGAGTTCATATCCAGGTAAGTTTACCTTGTGTGAAGGCATCTGTAAGTGTCCCTCTCTGTTTTATTTTCGCTTTTTTGGAGGTTTAAGTAGTTCATCATACTTAGTAGTGTCCTCAGTGTTACGATTCATGCCCTGCTGTGGGACTTTCTTTCTGTTTCTGACTGTTTGGTACTGTTGGCTTTGTTCTATGCCTTTCTTTTCTGTTCATGTTGACTCATGCTTTGGCTCGGCCAATAGCAGTATCTTCTCTTGACATATGTTCAGCACATGTAGGACTCTGGCCAATGGCCTTTATCCCTTAGCTACATGAGGTTCGCCTTGAGGCCTCTCTCTCTGTACTATATATAGTTCCCTCTAGTCTGGAGTAGACCCTCAGACTAGAGCTGCCCAATCTACTGGCTAGTTCCTCAGAACTTTGAACTTGAGCTTCCCAGCTCCCACTCAGAACTATGACAAATCCTTCAGACAGAAGGTTACGATCGTCGCATTGTAGAATGACTACTTGGGCTTGACCTACATTACAGACTTCGGTCTTAGTGTAACAAAAGCGCTAGTCTACATCTTGGCCATTGTGCCCGACTGTCCACTGTTTAGCAAGACACCATTTTCCCTCGAAGGAACAGATTGTGGGCAAGCCCACTCGAACCACTCGAACCTGAACCTGAGTCATCAAGCTCAGACACTGAACAAAGTGCTGTTGAAGCACACACCCTGACTGACCCGAACCCCTCACCATCTGAGGACAGTACTGGCTTCCTCCAGAATACCCTCCAGAACATATTATCCTCTTTAGGATCACCCCAGTCCCCTTACCTCTCAACCTCACCTTAAACCTGGAAGCCTGTTTACCATGTCAGGATCTGGATCTGGTGGCCTTGGCCTAGGATCATCGAAGGGTGGAGCAACCATCGCTCCAGCTAGACCCACCTGAACTAAAAATCAGCATGCCATTTGAATATGATGGTAGCCATGAAACTGCTATGTCTTGGCTGTACTCAGTCAAGGCATACCTCTTGATCAACCAGGATGTCTATGACAATGATGATAAATGTGTCATGTATGCCCTCTCTCACATGAAGAAGGGGGTAGCCCAAGCATGGGCAACGACTTTCTACCAGGCAGCCCTGGAGAAACAGAATCCCAGCTTTGGGACAATGAAAGATTTCGAAAAAGATTTCAAGGTGGTGTTCACCCCAGCAGACACTGCCAGCACTGCCATCACCAAGATCAGGACCCTGAAACAAAAAGGGTCAATTGAAGAATACATCTCAGAATTCAGAACTGCTGCTGCTCGCAGTGGCATCAAAGAAGATGCAGCCCTTGTCAAGTTCTTCACCACTGGGCTCAAACCAGCACTTGTCCACCGAATCTACGGAATGGACAAAGTACCAACAAAGATCAAAGAATGGTACGAGAAGGCCATGCATTTCGAAAACCAATGGCAGAAAGCCCATGCCATTACAGGAAGAGTCAACAACAAGGGAAAGGGGAAGTCCTACCCTCAACCCTGATTCCAACGACAAGAGGAGAGAGACCCCAATGCTATGGACGTTGATGTGGTTAAACTCCTTAAGGAAGAAAGAGATCGCCATCTCAAAAATGGCTTGTGCTTTGGGTGTGGAGAAAAAGGGCATGTGTCCTGAGACTGCCCCAGCTGAAACAAGACCCCTGCTAAAAAGGTAAAGCAGGTGAAGAAAGAAGAATCAGATGATGAAGACGAGGCCTCTGTGGCCCTGGTCAAGTTGACCAAATTCCTTGGAAAGGGTTTTTGAATGGGGAACCAGAGTTGACACCTGGAACCCCTGAACAGTATATCTCGTATGTGGCCTCTCCTGTAAAAGTATCTTCTCTCCCCAAGAGAGTTATGAAAATCCCCGTTTCCATTTTCATGAGAGCCACTGGAGAACAAGTCATCAACACCAACACCCTAGTAGATTCTGGGGCAGAAATATCTTGCATCAACTGGACATTTGTCTGAAAGAACAGACTCCCCACTGAATGACTCCCCAGACCTGTTTTGGTCACCAATGCTGATGGATCCCCAAATGAAAAGGGACGAATCCTGTTCACTGCTACCTTGTTTGTCAAAATACAAGGAATAACCCACAAGGAGAAATTCTATGTGATGAACTGTGGATCAGAAAATGCCATCCTTGGCATCCCATGGTTACAGAAAAACAACCCTACCATAAACTGGTGAAATGGAACATTGACCATCGATGAGTCAACTAATGTTGCTGCACTCTGAATCCCCACTTCCTCCACCCGAGGAGTTTCCTGAAGAATCCCTCCTTGAACCCCTTGAAAGGAAAGGGGTCAACATCTACCTTGACCATAAAGAACCCGATGCCTTTATGACCAGAGCATACAACTGTATGTTCATAAACCACTTTGTGAAGGCCACAACCCTAATCGCCCCAAACAATAAGTGGGTGAGAAAACTCAACTTGGCAATGGAGCTTGCCCAGAAAGAAGAAAAGAACAAGCCAAAGGCAGTCCTTCTCCCAGAGTTTGTGGAGTTTGCCTCCATTTTTGAGAAACCCTCCGATGGAACCCTTCCCCTGGTAAGGCCATATGATCACCCAATTAACCTGGTGGAAGACTTTGTACCAAAGGTGGCTAAAGCCTACCTGTTAACACCCTCCGAACAACTCACTGCTGAAAAGTTTGTTGAAGAAATTCTCTGAGAAGGAAAGATCAGACCCTCAAACTCCCCCCAAGCAGCACCCTTCTTCTTTATAGGAAAGAAGGATGGCAGTCTAAGACCGTGCCAAGACTACTGTTACCTAAACAAACACACAGTCAAGGATGCCTACCCACTACCATTAATATCTGACCTGGTAGACAAGTTGAAGGGGGCCTCTGTCTTCACAAAGATGGATGTTTGATCCAGGGTATAACAATGTCCAGATCAAGGAAGGAGACCAATGGAAAGTGGCATTCATCATGCACAAAGGACTTTTTGAACCAACTGTAATGTTCTTTGGTTTGTGCAACTCCCCTGCAACTTTCCAACAGTTCATGAATGACTCCTTCCGAGATCTCATCGCAGAAGGATGGCTGGTCATGTATATGGATGATCTCCTCATCTTCTCAAATAACCCAGAGGAACACTGACTCAGGACTTTACAAGTCCTCCAACGAATGAGGGAACTTTCCCTACCACTAAAATTGGAAAAGTGCCATTTCAATCTCTCCAAGGTAGAGTACCTTGGAATGATCATAAAGCAGAATACTGTCACCATGGACCCTGTCAAGGTCCAGGGAATCGCAGATTGGCCAACCCCCACAAAGGTCAAAGATGTTTGATCTTTCTTAGGATTTGCAAACTTCTACTGAAGATTTGTTCCGTTCTACTCTGACATCGCTCGACCCCTCATTGACCTCACAAAGAAAAATGCAACTTGGGATTGGTCAAAAAAGGCTGAAACCGCCTTCCAAACCTTGAAGAAGATTTTCGTGAAAGAACCAGTCTTGCTCATGCCTGACCCCTCAAAACCATTTGCAATCTCCACCGATGCCTCCAAGTATGCCACCAGGAGGTGTCCTTATCCAGGAAGACTCAAATGGACAGTGCCACCCTTGCGCTTTCATCTCCCAGTCATTTAATCCTGCTGAGAGAAACTATGATATATATGACAGAGAGTTGTTAGGGGTCATCCGTGCCCTCAAAACTTGGAGACACTACCTCCAAGGAACCCCCACTCCCATACGGGTCCTCACTGATCACAAGAACCTGACTTACTTCTGACAACCCCATAACTTGAACTGCCGCCAGGCATGCTGGCTTCTTGACCTTGCTGATTTTGGCCTTTCCTTCACACATGTACCAGGAAAGGAACTCTGTGCACCTGATGCACTCTCTCGCCACCCTGATCATGTCACTAGCGAAGAGACCAATAACGAAGGGGTTACCCTCCTACCCCAAACCCTGTTTGTGAACATCATTGACACTGCCCTCTCTTCGAAGCTTGTGGAGTCATCTGTCAAGGACCCCATAGTCCTCACTGCCCTACAGGCTATTGAAGGGGTAGACATGCCCCTACCATTCAAGTCTAACCTCTCTGACTGGCACTTTGAAGAAGGAGTTCTTTTCTACAAGGACCAAGCCTATGTCCCTGAAGACCCCACTCTCCACCGACAAGTCGTCTCTCAACACCATGATCACCCTTCTGCTGGACACCTGGGAGTCCTAAAAACTAGACAGTTACTCTCTACCTGAATACTGGTGGCCAGGAATGGCTATGTTTGTCCAAAAGTATTCCAAAGGATGTGCTGTGTGTCAGCAAAACAAGGTCAACACACACCCCACCACCCTGCCCCTTACCCCGATTTCATCCTCCGCAACGAGACCCTTCCAACAGGTCTCCTGTGATCTCATCACTGACCTCCTGGTAAACTCTGGATATGATTCCCTTTTGGTCGTGGTAGACCATGGGCTTACAAAGGGGGTAATTCTTATCCCTACCACAAAAAACACCTCCGCCCTCGAGATTGCGTACCCTCTTTTTCAAAAGGGTCTTTTCCAGATTCAGCTTATATGACAAGATCATATCTGATCGAGGCCCACAGTTCACCTCTGCATTTGCAAAAGAACTGGCTAAACTCCTTGGGTACTCCTTGGGGCTCTCCACTGCCTATCACCCTCAGACCAATGGTGAAACTGAACGTGTAAACCAGGAGGTTGAAACCTATCTCTGCATCTTCTGCCAGAACGAGCCATCCTCATGGGTCCAACACCTACCCATGGCAGAATTCACTCACAATCACCAACCCCATTCTGTCACCAGTCAATCCCCATTCTATCTCATGTATGGCTATGAACCGAAACCCCTGCCATCCCTTATTGTTGAATCAAAGGTCCCAGCCGCCGAAACAAGAATAGCTGAACTCCATAAGGCATGGGAAGAAGCCCTTGCAGCCCATGAACTCACATGAGAAACTATGAAAGACTGCTTCTCAAAACCCTTCACCCCATTCCTGAAAGGAGATAAGGTGTGGCTGGAAGCACGAAACCTAAGGTGCTCCTATGAAAACAGAAAGTTCGCACCAAAACGAGAAGGACCCTTCGTTATCTCAGAAGTCCTGTCCCCCATCACTTATCGCCTCAACATTCCTGCATGATGGAAGATCCACAATGTGTTCCATGCATGCCTCTTATCACCCTATCATGAAAACACTGTACATGGACCGAACTTCCCATCTCCACCCCCTGATATCATAAATGAAGAAGAAGAGTACGAAGTAGAAGCAATTGTCAGCCATAAATGACTAGGCCGAGGACATGCATTCCTCATTAAATGGAAGGGTTACCCTTCTTCCAAAAACTTGTGGCAAAGTCCCAAACACCTTGAACATGCAGCAGATACCCTGGCCGCCTATAAAAAATGGTTCCCCAAGGACTTTCCACCTCAGAAACTCCCACCTACTTGAACCACCAGAAATGTCTCCCTTATCACAACCATGCCCCCTCGTCACTCCTCCACCCCTGTTGCCCGTCATGTTTCTCCTGCTGCTCGCCACCCTGCCCCCTTTACCCACTGCCTGCATGTCCCTGCTGAGGAAGGGATGCTCAACACCTACCAGGTGTTCCTTGCAGACCCCTCTTTGTACAACCCCGTCATGTGGGAGGTTGACACCAACTCTCCTCTTGATCTGGTTTATTGCATAGCCCTTCAAGGGTTTAGAGTTGAAAACATTGCCCACTATGTCAAAAGACTGGGCCCCCACCTTAGCTTTACTCACACCATTCTTGAGGAAATCTTGAGAGAACAGATCCCATTGATCCTTCGCCTCTTTGATGTGCTTGGAGGGGCTGACCTCATTCACAACGTCCACCAATGTGTGGCCCCAGTCACTGCTCGCCCCCCATCTCAGTATAGAAACTTGTCATCCTCGTCCTTGTCCCACTCCCCACAGTCTTCGTCTTCTCCATGAAGGGTTCGCCCCTGTGCCTGCTGCTTGTCCCCATCCTCCCCATCATCGTCTATGTCCCTGAATACAGTGGACCCTCAAGAGGTGTTTGGTCTCTCTGGAGAGCAAGTTGCCGATCTCCTCAGCCAGACTGAAGAGGCTCACTGTCCTTCTGGCTCTTGAAACCCCCCTTGCACTGCTGTCGACACTGAACTTGGTGTGCTCACCTGCTCTCACCCCCTGTATGGTGAGACTTGCTTCGTCTGTCACCGACTTGGTCATATCTGAGTAAACTGCCCCACCTATGAATGTCCCATCTGTGGGATGAATCCCCCTGGCCACACCCAGGCAAACTGTCCCACCCGTCATCGTTCCCTCAAGGAACGTTTCTCTGTCCCTGTTGTCGAAGAAGAAGAACAAATGCTCGTTGCTGAAGACAGCGACTATGACCCTCATGACAACGATTTCAACTTCGATGACAACGCCATCGCCAACATGACTGGCGAACCTTATGGCGACTCCCATCTTTGAAAGGTGGAAAACTGGTGACTTTCCCCATACAAAGGGGGTAATGTTACGATTCATGCCCTGCCATGGGACTTTCTTTCTGTTTCTGACTGTTTGGTACTGTTGGCTTTGTTCTATGCCTTTCTTTTCTGTTCTGTTGACTCATGCTTTGGCTCAGCCAATAGCAGTATCTTCTCTTGACATATGTTCAGCACATGTAGGACTCTGGCCAATGGCCTTTATCCCTTAGCTACATGAGGTCGCCTTGAGGCCTCTCTCTCTGTACTATATATAGTTCCCTCTAGTCTGGAGTAGACCCTCAGACTAGAGCTGCCAAATCTACTGGCTAGTTCCTCAGAACTTCAAACTTGAGCTTCCCAGCTCCCACTCAGAACTACAACAAATCCTTCAGACAGAAGGTTACAATTGTTGCATCATAGAACGACTACTTGGGCTCAACCTATGTTACAGACTTCAGTCTTAGCATAACACTCAGCAGGTACTGATTCATATGTAAACAATATTGAATAAAATTGCTTGCTTTTAATATCATGATTGATAAGCTCAATTGAAGGTTACTATAGCAATTTGTATTTTTATTTTTTAAGCTGTTGATAGTGTCAATGACAATCAATTGTTGGTAATGTCTGATAATGAAAGACATATATGATCTACTGTTCACATTCTGAAACATATGATCTACTCAACCTTAATGATAACTTTTGACCTATGCTGCCAAGGCTCCCAGAGACTATATAGCATGATCAATGTGTGTATCATTATGATATCCCTTATAGGGCGTTACAGGGTAGATAAAGTCTTATATAACATAATCATTTCATTAAAATTCCCCTGATGCACCTGCCTGCATGCTCTTGAGTTTCTTATGGCTCATCCCTGCACATTCCAGCTCTTGATGAATGACAGAGAAGTGGACAGATATGAAGTGGTTGGTCTGAAGAAGGTGGAGAAGTTCATCAAGAAAGTAAATTGGGCTTTTGGTGAATGAGCTGCATGAGGTATTCAATGTCTTCATGGTCAAGAAGGTGAGGTCACCCCTGCTTGTTTATGTCCAGTGGTTTTTTATTTTTTATTTTAATTGCATGAGGACAGTTAAGTCCTATATTGCAATATACTAGCGGCATAGCTACCTATGCTTTGTCCAAGGGTGAGAAGGGTGACACTACTTGGGGTAAGAATACACAGCCTGCTCACTATCATGTATGAGCAGACCAGAACCTGCAAAGGGACAGTGGAGGGGTAAATTCCTAGCTATGTACAGAGGGAGTGGGAAGAGCAAAAGTAGGGGGGAAGGGGATGTGGGTGGGTAATGGTAGCCCAGTCCTAAAGCCAGGTTCTGGGTACAGTGGGGTTGGGGGGGAGTTTGATGGTGGCAGATACCTGGCCCTGAGAGGCTGAGGAGGTGATCACCAGTTGACCACCTCTGAGTACTCCTAGCAGGAATGGTGGTGAACCTTCAAATATAAGCTTAACAGCATCTAGAGCCATTGTGGGCAACTCTTCTTGTGAAAGCATGAAGGGAAAGAGGGGAAAGCTGTAGGAAAGTCCTAGGCTCGTCCCAAGGGGTGCTGAGTCAGAAGGAGACAGAAGGGAGGACTAGAAGGCAAAGGAGGATTTTTCTTGGTGACTGGGAAGTGTTGGTGATGAAGAACTCAAAAGTCTGCCCTGGATAGGCAACTAGGATTTTTCTGGGTCAGTAGAAGCTATGTAGAGACTTGGGACTCAAAGGGCAGCAATTGTTGACTCTTGTAGATGACAGGAAAATTCTTGTAGATGCAGGAGGACCAAATTTGTGAACTGGCAGTGATTTTTCTAGTGCAGGAAAACTCGAGGATGGCAAATAGACAATATGACAGACTCTGGGGACACTCTGGGGACTTGAAGATACTCTGGAATACAACTCTGGGGACTCAAGGGACTCTCAGATACACACAAAAGTGACACCAAAAGGTGGGTTTTCTATTTTTCTAAGTATGTCAGACTTTTGTATCATAGAGACAGTGGTTTCTAAGGTAAAAACCAGAATATATCAGATCTGTCATATGTCAAGAGTAATAAGAGAAAACATAAAGGCTGATGCATGGATAATCACATGTGCTGCAGTGACATAGATGAAGATAAAACAAACAGAGTCCAGAAAATGAAAGTAAGTAGAGAAGAAAAGGTATAACTATGTACTTGGGTTGAAAGGAAGCAGAGTGGGGGCTGGCAGCAATTTCATCAACTAATCTGGGGCACAGAGAGCAGTGTTATTAGGGTGGCAGTGGTTTCGGTGCTTGTAGCATAGATATAGATGCTGAGGGGCTGGGATGATGTGTGACAGGTCAGTAGGGATCACCAACACACAGTGTTCAGTGGTCATGTGAAGGGAGGGGATACATGCATTAGGGGATGGGCTTAAGTAATATGACAGCTGGTGAGTCAGCTGTGATTTTGCTGGCAGCAACAGGGGCTCATGATGTGATGAAAGGTGTGACATTAGCATATGTGGTGATTTTGCTGGCAGCAATGGGGGCTTGTGACATGATGAAAGGTGTGATGTTAGCATACACAGCAATGTTATTAACCAAGGGAGTGCCATAATGTGTGGACAGGCAACCACTGAGAGTGAGGAAGGCTGCTAGGGGTGGTCTGCAGCCTTAGGGAGTATGGACTCCCTACACTGTGGCTTTCGAGTTCATGGTAGGGGGGTGGTGAGGGGACAATGAGGTCACCCATGAAGAGTTCTGGGATGTCTGGGCTGCTGAGTGCTGTGGTCAGCCAGGACAGAGGGTGGTCATTGATCAAGCAGCCTGATGGCCCCTTGATATGGTGAATGGTGGTTCTGGGGAGTTAGAGTGGTTGGAAGCCTTGTCAGAAGCTTCTGAGGAGGCCAGGGCAGGGGGGTTGCTGTGCATACAGCATGCCTCATGGGAAGAGATGAAATTGTAAAGCTTTTCACATAATGTGGCTATCTCTGCCTGAAGTTTGGTGACAGTGTGCTCATCGGTGGATAAGGGGACAGCTGGGGGAGCCATTGTAGGGGTGGGGGCTGGCTTCTTGGTGGGGGGGGGGGGGATGCATTCATCTGAGACTTGAGATGAACATACATGTTGTTCTGATATAGGCAGAGCCAGCCTTGGTGTACCCTCTTGGTCTTATCATCAATAGCGATGGAGTTGAGGTGTGCCTTAAATGAGTGGAAGACTGCAACCAGCCAAAGGATGGCTCTGGGTGCAGACTTCTCACAGGCAATAGGTATGGTAGGGACCTGGAATGACTTCCCTTTATTGGGGTCATCCTTCATCATACAGGTCCAGGCTGGAGGGTGGGTAGAAACATAGCAAAGGACAAACTTTGGGATCACTGGCAGGGAGTAACGAGCTTTGAATGTTCCTTTGGGGAACAAGTGGTAGCATTTGCCCATCTCTGATAGCTGGATGGGGCATGGCAAGGTTGATGAGCACTGATGTTTCTGCTGAGGGCTGTTTTTTCCCATGGGGGATGATGGTGGTAGTGGTTCAAGAGGCATTTATGTCCAGTGGTTTCATGACATCACCTGTTTCTTGCCATAGCTTGAGGATCTGGTAGAATGTGCAGGCAGACATGTTGCAGACTTCAAGGATGTCATGGAAATCCACTAGGCCACATTCATAGAGGTGAATGGTGGCCAGTTTCACATCACAAGAGATAGCATGGAAGACCATTGTGGGTGTAGTCAAGTTAATCAATGAAAATTCTACTAAGTCTCGATACTCTATAACTGGTGAAATTCACAATGTGACTGCCATAATTTACACAAACAGCTGTAACCCCAGATGTGTTATCATTTGGCCCTGGAACACACACATGGTGGGCATGAAACCTCACAACTACCACTGCAAGCATTTCACAATTTTTCTTGAGAAAACATGCTGAAAAATTTGAAGAAAGTGATACTCTTTCTTGATAGGTATTTTCAAAGAGAAAAGGTAAAAATAATATTTTCTTTTCTTTGCATGTTTGGCCACAAAATATTGATTGATGGTAATACCCATTAGTGTAGAAGCTAATCAGCATTACCATCAGTTCATGTTTTTGCACAGAGAAGACAAATCAAACAAGATATTATATTTCCATTTTTTCTCTGATCACACCCAACATAAAAGAGTATCTCTTCTTTTAATTTTTTCAACATGTTTTGGACATGAAATATTGTGAAGTGCTTGCAGTGTACAATAGTTTTGTCATTCACCTTATATGTATATGTAGCCCTGGCAAGTCTTTTGCACCAACCATGCTCAAAGCCATGTTGGTGCATATTGTCATTTTGTATGATGTCAAGCTGGGAGATGATAAATGTTGCCCGAAAAGCCTGCACATGGGTAATTCTATTGTGAGTTCAACCCCACTGCTAAAGTCATGCTATGAAAAAGAGTTGATTAGCTGCAGTTCACCTGGACACAAAAGTTCTCTGATTAACTTGTCACATCATGTTGCTGTACTTTGATATGAACAACTCTCTTCAGTACTCCCTTGCCATTCTCAGGACTCCTTTTCTGTTCTGAATGGGCATAACAAAACATCAAACAGTTGCCTTCATTCAGACACAACATTACAGCAGTTTGCAAAAACATTGAGAAAAGTAAAATATTTCATGCATGCATGACATGTTCCAGAAAAGGAAATGTAGGAAATTGAGTAGTACAGTATGCTAATAGCACTACTGTTTGACCTTGCCTTGTCATTCTAGTAGAGTGCTCCTCCATGCCATATTGCCATATCAGTTGTGACTTCAAGGACTGTGTGATCCATCTCTGGGACTCTGACTGGGAAATTGAGGATGCCTGCATCAGTCATGGCATTTCAACCAGCAGCTGGTATTGCTGGCAACAGATACTAGAAGAATATGAGTCTGGCAATCAGCCCCTCTCACCACTGACAGAGCATGCCCAAGCAATAACAAGAGCTCTCCTGACTGCAATGGAAGACCTGTTGTCCAAGGGTTCCAACCTCTACCTTGACAAGCAATACAACACTTGGTCTTCACCTCAGCCCTCTCTCCTGGACACTCAACAGTGCTGATTTGTCTTGAAAAATGCTACAGAAACCTGCTTCCAGATGAAACAAGCTCTGCCAAAGTTCCATAACTATTATTTATGAGGTGATGGGTGCAAGTTTGCCATTGTCAACAAAATCAGCAAAAATGAGTGCACCTTTGCATGGCAGTATGGACATGCACCACATGGAAGATGTGCCCAGCTCAGGGATGTCTTTGTTCAAGATATCTGGTATTCTCTATGTGCAGCATTGATGACCCAAGGCTACATTACCACTAAGATCTTATGATACTCAGAAATTCTATGATTTTATTGCAGAGGTGATATGTCATTCATACATCATCAGGGAGCCAGATTGTCACCAGGACCAGTCTGGACTGCCATGAACCATTGGGTACCAACTAGCTACTTTGCTGATGATAGCTGAAAATCACACATATATCTAGGCCATTCAATGGCAGAATGACAAGGCAACTACAATAAAATGGTAGTGTTATTAGTGTACTGTACTACTCAATTTCCTACATTTCCTTTTCTGGAAAACCTCTCACACACATGTGAAATATTTTACTTTTCTCAATGTTTTCACAAACTGCTGTAATTGTAATATTGGTACCACAGCATCCACTCATGAGGAAGTCTACTCATCATTTTGAATGAACCAGTACATAGCCTCATAATTACTGGAGTTGTGCCAATGTGCAGATGACAGACTAACTTCAAATTTCTGATTCACATTTTCTATGAGATTCACCATCCATCACATCAGTCAAGTAGCCCCTGCCTTCAATGCCTCCAGTTCATGATGTGACTCCATATTTTCTTGCATCATTGTGTGGTGTTCTTCATGTACCCTCAGCCATTGCTAATGACTGAAAATACTGGCCAGACCAGGGATTGAACCTGGGTCCTCCCACTAGTACTGGGGTGCCTTACCACTAGGCTACCTGACTGTTCCTACCCTGTCTAGAGTGTGGATTCTCATCCCAACAATTGCTGCTGTAGTTCCCCCTGTGTCTCCAGAGCCATCTGTGTTTCCAATTTTGCAGCCTTGGCTGCCTCATGTTCCCTCATGACTTGTAGCTCTATGAACATCCTTTTGTTTGCCAATTCCTTGCATGCACTGTCATTTCAGTATGAATAGAAAATGGAAATGCAAGAATGTTTACCTTTTGTTTGGCTTCCTTCTGTTTTGCATCCTCAAGCAACACATGCAGATACTCTGTGCAAACTGCTTCCATGCTGTCTGACATGTTGATTGGTATGGTGTTCCATGTACCATGGTGGTTGCTCATGTTGGGTGTCATGGAACCCCCAAATTGGGACTTCAGGACCTCTAGCATGGTGCAAGTGAACCAATAATATTGTGTACTGGTGAGCTGGTAATCTGGCTCAAGTTCCAAAGTTGCATGCAACATGACTGCTAGTTGATATATGGAGGGCCCCTCTGCATCAGGAAATGTTTGTTCACATTCAAGAGTAGCAAACTGGCATGCCTGCAGCAGCTCAGTGCTGGCTGGTGTATTCTGGGTTGCATAGGACACCTGGTCATGGGCAGGTTGTGGGGCAAAAACTTTTGAAGTTTGAACTAAACTCTGGACTGTCTGTTTCATTTTCTGGTTGGCCATATCATAAAATTGGTTTGTGCTGTGGGCTACTCTTCTTGTGAGACCACAAAGGGAAAAGGGGGAGAAAGCTGTAGGAAAATCCTAGGCTCATCCCAAGGGGTTGTGAGTTGGAAGGAGAGAGAGAAGGGGGACTGGAAGGCAAAGGGGGATTTTTCTGGGAGGACAGAAGGCTTGTAAACTCTGGGAGTCAAAAGGCAGTGATTGTAGACTCTTGAAGACAATAGGAAAATTTTTGTAGATGCAGGGGATCAGTTCTATGAACTAGTGGAGATTTTCTAGCACAGGGAGACTTGAGGACAGTGAATAGACAATAAGATGGACTCCAGGGACTTGGGGGACACTCTGAAGACTCAGAAATACTCTGGAATACAACTCTGGGGACTCAGGAAAACTCTCAGACACACAGATTGTGATGCCCAAAAGGTGGGAGTTATTTTTCTAAGTACAGTGGACTTTTTGTAGCATAGGGACAGTGGTTCCTAAGGTAAGAAATCAGATATTTTCAGAACTGTCACACTGTAGGACACACACATCTTGAAGAAAGGTAAACAGTAATGCCCCAGAAGAAAAAGTAAGTAGAGGAAAATCATACTGGAGAAACACTGGAAGCAAGAGTGCACAGAGGGGGGTTTCAGTGATTCTGGAAGTCATTCTGGGGTGTGGTGTAGGGAGAGGGAACTCCCTAGTAGGATATTGGGTGATGATAGAGTGGTTGAGGATTTCTTTTATTTTTCTAAGGGGCATGATCCCCATTTTGTACTTGGGCTGGGACTTAGGTGTGAGGTGAGTGGCTGACTAGTAAGCATTGTTGAACTTGGACTCAAGTTTGTACTAGCCACAGAGAACAATCACCACTATAGAGGCTGGAGAGCACAGACTGGTGAGACCAAGTCTGTGACAGTCTCTTCTGTTTCTGCCCTTGAAAGTGAGGTCAGGACAGCTCTAGGGGAGTCCTAGAGTGGTGGGATTGAGAGTTTGTGTTGGGTTTTCAGCTGAGTGTTCCAGTTTCATTTCATTTCATTTTATCTACTAGTTCTTCTCTTCAACAGGGTCCCCTATAGGTCTAACTAGCCTTTAGATCCAATCCCCTTGCCCATTTCCTATCCATTCTCTACACTGGTATGTGATTCTAATTCTGTAGCCCACAGTTACATTTATCTGTTTGTTAGGACAGCATTCCAGTGCCTGGCAGGTGCCACTGGTTTACACAATGTGGACCCTTGCCAGGTTGATGGCACAAGTTTTCCTCAAGCATCCACATCACCAAAATCAAAGGTGGAACTCACACCCCCAACACCCACCAACTCCCCATTGATCCATTTTTGGGACACAGAAGACTGGGACAAATACAGTGAGTGAAAAAATGTGTGCAATGTTTGGCTGTTTTGTACTAAGTCCAGTGTAGCACCATGAGGCATGGGAATCCTGCTTAGCCTTGGTGAGATGGATGGTGGCATTTGCCCTTGGCTACAAAATGGACCCAGGGTCATGTGATTTGGTGCAGTAGTGATTGAGATATGTCAATTATAAAACAGGTACATCATTGCACACATTTATTCACTTTTGGCCTGGCAGTAGAATCTGGGTGAAATGATGGAATAATTGTGGCTGTTTTGTCCTACAAACAAAGATACACACATAACATTATGTCTGACTTTGAATATGTTCACACACTTCTTTATTCTCAACCTTTACCACCATGAGATCTCTCTCTGCCACCCAAAGGAATGCTATCCTGACTATGC
Source organism: Pisolithus marmoratus (assembly GCA_024613145.1). Classification (NCBI taxonomy): domain Eukaryota; kingdom Fungi; phylum Basidiomycota; class Agaricomycetes; order Boletales; family Pisolithaceae; genus Pisolithus; species Pisolithus marmoratus. Next base: position 287,681 of record JANFAE010000047.1, read on the forward strand.
TTGATTCTGGTCATTCTCCTGCCTCTATTGCCTCTAGTACTGGCCTGCATCACTCTACCATCTCTAGGCTTCATTCCAAGGAGTGTTCCAGCCTGAAAAAGTCCACTGGAGGTCATCCATCCAAGCTCTCCCCTGCTAATGTCCACCATGCCATCCACCTCATCTCAACTCAGAAGGCAGAAAATGCTGTGCAGGTGACCAAAACTCTCACCAATATTATCAACCAACCCCTCCACCCAAATACTGTCTGCCAGCACTTGAAAAAGACTGGTATGAAGGCTGTCATAAAGCAAAAATGACCTATCCTCTCTGCAAAGCATCACAAGGCAAGGGTTAGACTTTGCCTATGCTCACAAAGATTGGACTTTGAGGACTGGAAGAGGGTGGTATGGTCTGATGAGACTAAAATCAATTGCCTGGGGTCAGATGGGTGCAAATGGGTGTGGAAAAAGCCAGGGGAGAAGCTGAATGATAGGCTAGTAGAGGGGACACTGAAGTTTGGAGGAGGTTCTCTTATGATGTGGGCCTGTATGACTTGGGAGGGTGTTGGATATACCACCAAGATTGATGGTAGGATGGATGGGGACCTATACCTTCAAATTTTGAAGGATGAACTACAAGAGTCCCTTGAGTATTATGGTCTCCATCCTCCTGACATCATCTTCCAGCAGGACAATGACCCCAAGCACACCTGCAAGCAGGTCAAGGAATGGCTAGAGGAGCAGGATTTTAGGACCACAGTATAGCCTGCACAGTCCCCTGACCTTAACCCCATAGAACATGCCTGTCTGGGGTTACCTCAAGAGGAGGCTTGCAGAGTATGAACACCCTCCCAAGGGTATATTGGAGTTGTAGGAGAGGACTCAGGTAGAGTGGAACAATATACCAGCTGAAGAGTGTCAGAAGTTGATTGAAAGCATGCCTAGGAGGGTTGAGGCTATGCTTAAAGCAAAAGGAGGCTATACCAAGTACTGATTTCCCCAAATACCCTTCACTTTTCAAAAGTGAATAAATGTGTGCAATGATGTACCTGTTTTATAACTGACATATCTCAATGACTACTGCACCAAATCACATGACCCTGGGACCATTTTGTAGCTGAGAGTGAATGCTACCATCCATCTCACCAAGGCTAAGCAGAATTACCATGCCTCATGGTGCTACACTGGACTTAGTACAAAACAGCCAAACATTGCACATGTTTTTTCACTCACTGTACCTCAAGTCACCCAAAGGACAGATGAGCAAGTGAGGGACTATGGGCTATCTTGAAGATAACGGACAGTAACCCACCTTCTCATGAGATGGCAAAGGCAATCTGAAAGCTTCTTCATGGGGGCTGGGTGGAACTCATGCACTGGGAACTTGTGCCTCTGTCATGGGGGAGACTCTCCATAAGTGCTCACCAGTTTATCCATGGCCTCATGGAAAGTACTTACCCCCATTTCAAGTTCACAAATAATGGTTGGAAACTCAACTATCTCACTAGCAATACATACCCAGCCCAGCAGAAGGCAAATTTGGACAATAGTGGTAGGTGGAAACAGAAGGTTGGGGCTTTCAAGTCAGAGGAGTCAGGGCCAGAGAAGTGGTTCAAAGGTATGTGACATGCATATTCCTATCAATTAAACTAACACTAGACTGCAAGGGAAACATGAGGTGGAAGACAGCAACACCCACCACCTCAACTGCTTCACTCTCTCCACCTGCTTCTGATGATAATGAGGTCATTTCTCCCCTTCCTGACCCCCTGTGCACCTCTGCAGAGAGGGACACCAACCAATATGGTGGCAACACCATCATACCCATAGACCTGCTGTAGGGAGAGTATCCTCCCTACTAGGATATTCTGTTTATTTTATTGTTTTTACTTACTGAATCATTTTTTCACATGTTTACTTTATGTTTTTATTTAGTATTTCAAAGCAGTGTACTTGCATTGTGGCTTATGTAAGCCCATGCATGCACTTAGAACCCACAGTACATACTTAGAAGAAGAACAGACACTTTACCAGAGATGAAAAGCCAGAATTAAGATGAAGAAGGCTCTGAATATTATTTCTCCATCCCCTGATGCTCAATAGACATTATCTTGAGTTTCTTTTTGGATCTTAGGGTGCATTTTTCATCTTTTCACTCTACTCTTTGACTTTGTACCAGGCAACTCAAGCCTCCTGGGTTGAACTGACCACTCTCTTCCCACTAGGAGACCTCTAACTAACCCCAAGGTCTCTATCTTTAAACTTTACACTGCTGTAAGTAGGTTTCAGATGTTAGGACAGACCTGGTGATGCCCAGTTTTCACTGGGACTCAAGCTTGTTGTGCATGGATGCTTTGCACACAATGAGTAAAGGAGGTTGTTGCTTAGCAGAGGGAACCTGTAGGAGAGCTGTAGGTAACCTCAGTAGTCTGGCAAGCTACTGTATTAGTAGTATGTACCTGTAGGTAACTACAAGGTACCAATGAGATAGGAATAAACCTAAGGAATGAATGTACTCACCCTCAGTAGTCTGGCAAGCTACTGAGGGACTAGGAAAATTATCTAGTACTATGTGCGATGCAAGGTGATTATGTAATCTAGCAAACACGTGCCAACTGTTATGCACAGGGATATCTCACCAGCCGAAATCAACTAGTGTTGGCAATGAGGTGAAGTGTGTCGTCGCTCTTGCAATATCTCCTGGGTTGACCTTGAGGGCTTAATAGTTTTACCCCTCCTATGGCCAAGCAAGCAGTTCTGAGGTAGTATTTGTCAGAGAGAAGCTAGCCTGGTTGCAAGGTAGCTAAAAGCTAAGGAATACATCCATGTCCCTATGGGTATATATACTACTTGAGAGTGTTTGGATATGTGTGCGTATATGCGTCAAAGACGTGTCACGACACGCTCCAAATACAGGAAGATGACTCAAGATGAGTACATGGGCATAGGGTATTCCCTAGGAAAGGAAAGGAGTCTGAGAAAGGGGATATAACTACATGTTCATGTGAAGAACGCATCACACGTATCCCATTGTAGTCCAAAGGGGGAAAGTGACTTGACACAGGGAAATATGAAATAGGAAGCGTTGAGTTGCGTCGATCGGAGAAGGCCGATCGAGGGAAGGGATAGCCATATAAGAGATGGCATATAGTAATTGTCTATAAAGGGAAACATAATTGAGTAAGCGTTGTAAGACACGTCTCAAGTGCAAGAGAAAGAAAGAGAAAAGGAAATAGAAAGTCCACAGGTGCGAGAGACCCAGTCGGTTAGGCGAAAAGATGATATGGCATATCATTACCCCCCTCTCAGGGTCGAAACACTGGAGAGATGGGTAAGAGCGTCCTGGGGGAGCTTGATTTAAGGTCAGGAGCTCGACCGCAAGTGTTGGGAAGGGAGATTAAAGGGGGCCCCTGCGCCTAACTGAAGGGTTTGTGGGGGAGCGACGTCTTCAGCAAGGGTAGAGTCAAGGGAGGACAGTTCCCAGAATCATCCACTTGGAACCTTGTCCGTTACGACACAGGAGGTGACCACATCTTTGGCAGTCGTAGCAATGCATTTCCCAAAGAGGGTGGCTCCAGTCGAGCGCCTTTCATCCAGAGATGACCTTTGGGAGTTTGTCATCATAGGGGAGGACGAGGCAAGTAGAGGCGGTGTGAGGAGCAGGGAAAGGGTTGCGTGTGTTTACTGCAAAGGGAAGGTTAAGTGTTCGAGCTCCTGCATTAAAGTAGGCGGAATGAAGGAAGTTCCGCCAATCATCATAGTTGACCTGGTTCCCAATGGATCGTTCAGTAAGGAGAGAGGCGGTGTGGTCAAGGAGGACCTTGATGCCATGTTCTCTTGGGGAGCCTGCCAAATCGTCGGGGACCTTGATCGTCTCCTCGCTGGTCGAAGATGTTTCAGAGCTTGAATATTCCCATTCGAGGCCATCTGCACCAGCCATTCGAGCTCTTCTCTCATCCAGTCTTCATGGTTGAGGACTGTTTGTCCTGCTGAAAGTCCACGATGGCAGACGTAATCCGCTGAAGACAGGAGTTTCCGTTTGTTTTTCTTGGAAAGGAGATTGAGCTTGAGGAGATTGTCGGCCTTTGCACTTATTGATATTGAAAGCGAGTGCCGGGTCAACGGCTTGAGCAGAGTAGGGGTGAAAGTCTCGAAAGGACTGCCAGACTTCTTCTCCAAACATAGTATGCACGAGGTTCACAGTTGCCTTCTGGATGTCCGCAATGTCGTCCACATGGTCGCCGTTATAGAGGTCCATATCTGCCTTTCGGGCAACATTTCCCTGGAGACCTTGGGAGACTTCAAATATTTGGGGGACATGAGAAGCTATGAATTCTGAACCTCGGTAGATCTGAGACAACATCCGTAGGTGTTCATGATGTTCGCCTGCTCACCAGCCAAGTGAGTCCCAGTGCTCGAAGTTTTTGAGCACCTGCAGAACATGGAGGAGCTGTTCCAGTGTGGGTACCAAGCTTGTCTTGGCCTCACTGGGGGAGTCGACCTTGTTTGCTGTCTGTTGCTCAGTGAGTTTTGGGGCGACATTTGCAGCAGGTGTGTTAGAGGTCATGTGGGAAGGGGTTGTCTCTGGATCAGGGGTTTGGGAGATTGGAGAGGAGTCGGCAGGGGAGTTGCAGCTGCGATAGGCTCCGAGAGTGGGGGTCTTGTGTGAGAGTAGAAGTGCAGAGGGGTAGGGGGAGGTTTTAAGGATTCAGGTTTTTCACTTAGCCTTGGCATTGGCGAGTGAATGGACCGTGAATGAGGATCTGGGGTTCGGAACGGGTCCTGGGCTACCGGAGGCGACCCGTGACCAGTATTCCTGAAGACCCCTGAGCATTGGGTCTGTTGAGTTGGAGGATAAGGATGGTAGAGGGGTTTGGGATGGTGAATCGTCGAAGGGATAGTCGTCGGAAAAGGAGATGGGTTCATCGCATGACGGGAGTATGGAGCCGTCATCGAAGGAGTAGTGTTCAGAGTTGTGTTCATAAAGGGGAGACATTTGAAAGTGGGAGATGGTGCCGTTTCTGGTAGGAATGGAGGATATCAAGGGCGTTATATAGGTTTTCTGGGGGTTCCCAGGTGTTGGAGGAATGCCCATATCCAGTCCATTTGACCAGGTATTGGAAGGTTTGTTGTTTGGCACTCATCGAGGGTGCAGAGGCGCGTCCTTTTACGCGTCCCTTTGTCTTCCTTCGAGAACCGACAACTTGGTGTTTGAGGATGTTCTCAACTTCCCATCGGGTAAGTCATCGATTAGATCAGGGAGAGGTGGCATATCGGCTCTTCCATATTCATCGTTTTCTTCGAATGGGTAAATCCATGACGTGTGAAATACCGGGTGTATTTTCCACGTTTCGGGAAGTTTGAGTCGTACTGCCACGGGTGAGATTACTTTGGTAATCTCAAAGGGGCCAACATGTCAGGGTGCCAGCTTCGTGCTCGGAACGTCCCTTTTGAGGGTAGCTGTGTCCAACCAGACCAGCTGTCCTTCTTTGGGGGTTGTGTACGTTCCTTTGCTTCTATCTCGCATGACTTGTTGTGCAGCCTTGTGAGAGAGAATCGCTGAATCCCTATTCATGGCGAGTCATTGCATCTGATCATCAACTGTCGGCGCATCAGATGATTTTGACATAGAAGGGTAGGGCGCTGGGTCATAGCCATAGATCAGCAAATAAGGGGTCTGCTGATGTATGGAATGAACCCTGGAATTGTGCACGAACTTGGCTTGAGGTAAGTACCGAGCCCATTCTTCTGGTTTGGCATCTCAATACATCCGAAGATAGGTCTTGACTTCTTGATTGACATGTTCGCTTTCGCCATTGGTTTGAGGGTGGTAGGCCATAGAAAGTTTTTGTTGTATGCCCAATGCCTCATATAGTTTGGTGGTGAAAGCCGAAGTGAACTGTGGACCCCTATCCGATATAACGGCATCTGGAATGCCATATCGAGGGTACACATATTGGAGGAAGAGGTTGGCCAAGCCAACTGAGTCGCATGTCTTTTTGCAGGGGATCAAGACTACTCCTTTCATTAGTCCTTGATCCACAATGGTGAGGATGGAGTCGTATCCTTCTGACTCTGGAAGGTCGGTGACGAAGTCCATGGAGATCTGCTTGAATGGGAAGGGGTTCTTTGCCACGTCGTTTGGCATGACTGGAGGCGTGAGAGGGTGAGTGATGACCTTATTGGCTTGACAGCCAGGGCATCCCTTCACGTACTCTCTTACCTGCTTCCACATTCCAGGCCACCATACTTTGTCTTTCATTTTCCACATCATTGCTTTCACTCCAGGGTGTCCAGCAGCTGCTAGATCATGATTATCCTGGAGATACTCGCATCGGAGGGGAGGAGGAATGTAGAGTCGACCGTCGTGTCGCTTGGTTTGATCGTCCTCTTCACATATAGTGTTGTTCTTTGTGAGGGTGTTGTCTTTCGGTGTCGATTCCTTGATTTTACTGAAGAGTTTGCTAGATACAGCAAATACTCCTCTATCCAATCATTGAACATTGTTGGAAGATTTGTTGATGAGGTTGGATGTTTGGGTGGAAGGGGAGGACGATGAAAGGGTTTGGCTCTTCTTCTGAGCTGGGGGTTCGGCAGGTGTAAGTGGGGCTTCTCTTTTCTTTCCATTTTCCTTCAGCTTTTGCATGGTAGAAGTCGGTTTTGGAGGAAAGGAGGGAGCAGAAGGGGATTTTTCCGTGGAAAACGGGAGTTTCACCCCCCCCTCGAGCCACAATGAATCAGGTAGCACCGTAGTCGTTGGGGAAGGGTCGGTGGAATAGTCGGGGTGGCGGGAAAGGGAATCAGGAATAGTCATTAACTTTCCTGGTTTATGCGCAAGCTGAATAGGAAAATCTTGAAGGAAAGCGGCCCATCGAGTCTGCCTTCGAGAAAGTTGCTGTGGTGACCAATAATAAGTGAGATTTTGGTGATCGGTATACACCGTTGTGGGAGCAACTGGGGAGACCAAGTAATGTCTCCACTCCTCAAAGGCCCTAACGATGGCCAAGAGTTCCAGGTCATACACCTGGTAATTTTGTTTGGCTCCGACAAGTGACTTGGAGAGATAGGCACAGGGGTGGAGCTCTCCGTCTTTGAACTGTTGACAGAGGACAGCTCCAGTTCCCACAGCCGAGCCATCCATAAAGAGGGTGAATGGCTTTGAAAAGTCGGGGAGTCGGAGGACGGGCTGGGAGCACAGCGCTTGTTTAAGCTGACAGAAGGTGTCAGCCTGCTCCAGGTCCCACTTGAACAGGACATTTTTCTTCGAGAGGTGATGAAGGGGTCGAGCGATTTGCGAGAAGGAGGGGATGAATTGTTGGTAGAAGTTGCAGAAGCCCAAGAACTGTCATAGTTCGTGTAGGTTGTTAGGGGCTTTCCATTCTTGAATGGCTGCCAACTTCGTTTCTGAAGGTTTGATCTGTCCTTGTCGAATAAGGAAGCCCAGGAATTCAACTTCTGTCGTCTTGAAGGTACACTTCGAGATCTTCAGTCTCAGTTCCTCTTTGAGGGCGATCGACAAGAATTCTCCTATTCTCTGATAGAGCTCGTCCTTCGTTTTTGCGTGAATAGTGATGTCATCCATGAAGATGATGAGTTTCTTTGAGAACATCATGTCGGCAAAAACTGTCTCCATGTACCTCTGGAAGGTTGGAGGGGAATTACATTGCCCGAAGAACATGACCGTTGGCTCAAAGAGCCCGCAAGGGGTGACGAATGCTCCTTTCCATTCATCTCCTTCCTTTACCCAGATATTGGTAAATCCCCAGTGAATGTCGAACTTCGCAAAGTATGTTGACTCAGCCAGCTGGTCAAGAAGGGATTTTACGTCTGGTAAAGGATAGGAATCCTTTATGGTATATTTATTGAGTTCGCAGTAGTCTTGTACTAACCGCTTTTTGCCGTCCTTCTTTCCTACGAAGAACACTGGGGATGCCTGGGGAGACTTGGACTTGTGTATCTTCCCAGCATTTAAGTTCTCCTCTAAGAACTCATCAAGAGACTGTAACTCTTCTCAAGAGAGAGGATATATCGGTGCCTTCTTTGGTTTGAAGTCGTTGGCGAGGTGGATCTCATGATCCAAATATGGTCTTCGAGGGGGAAGCGGGGTATTGTCTTCCAAGAAGACTTTTGCGAATTTCTTGTAGTGCAGCAGAAGGGCAACCTCTTCTTTCTGAAGGGCTGCTTCGAGTTGTGTCGAGATCGAAGTTTTCTGGAGTGTAACAAAGTTTTTGTTGTCATAATCTTCTTCATCGGATGATAGGGAGAGTTGGGCGAGACAGGGGTCTCTGAACCCAATCATCTTTCTCTTCTTCCAATCAAAGATAGGGTTGTACTCGGTCAGGAAAGGCATCCCTAGTAGGATGTCTTCGTGAGATTTTAGTTCCATTTCGAAGGCGTGAATCTTCACCAGTTTGTGGAAGATTCGAGCGTTGAAGGTACAGATATGGGTGACCTTCTGTTTGCTCGGTCCTTCGAAACTTCTCACCGTCCAAGGATGTTTGACTCGAGTTCATTTTAGTCCATACTTCTGGACCATTTTGGGGTGGATGACATTGACTTCGGCGCCACTGTCGATCACCGCTTTGAGTTCTGCATCTTCTCTGTCCACCAAGAACATGGATCCGAACAATGAGGTTGTCAAAACACTTTTCGATTGCTCAAAGTCCGTATTGGCTACAGAAGTAGTCCTATTAGTCCATGTTCTACAGGCGGAAGAAATTTGAAAGTTCGTAGCTCTGCCCTGCGCAGTGTCGGGAGAGCTCTTTAAAAATCCTGTGGGGCATGAGGATCATTGTGCGAGACTATATGCTTGGTCGTCTTGATGGCAATAGACTCGGCTTCTTCTTCTTCTTGAAGTTCTTGAAGTAATTGACGGATCTTCTTCTGTCGATCTTCTCAATTTGGAGAATGTCCCTCTTTTGGACATTCGGATCTTCGGTGACCAACTTCGTTGCATCCCCAGCACGTGATCTCTCTGATCCGGGACCGTTGATTGCCTTTCTGGTTCCAGGACTTCTTCGGAGGTCCACCAGAAGTTTGTCGGCAATCAACATCCATTGCATATGGATCACGATTAGGTGTATGGTTGAAATGGGACTTCGTAATGTTTTGTCCCAGGATGTGTTGGTCTTCTTTTGTTTGTTGACCCGTGAATAGGCGAAGTTGGGAAAGAGTGGTTTGGGCGGCTGACGCAGCTGCAATCCATTCTGCCAGTGTTGTGGGGCAGGAGTTGGTTTTTAGGATCCACTCATTCAGCTCAGGTCTGAGGCCTCTTCCAAAGAAGACTCCAGCCTCAGGGCTCGTTTCCGATAACTTGGCCTTGTTCAAAGCGTTGAGGAAGTCTGTGATGTACTCTTCTAGGGTTCTTGACCCTTGTTGAACTGAAGAGAGTTTGAGTAGTGCCATCTGCAAGACATCCCCAACCTTGAACATTAGGTTGATTTTTGAAAGGAACTGTGACCATGAATCTGTGATCCAGATCGCATCGAGGAGAAGATTCTTCTTGGCATAGTTCTCTGCCCAGGCCTGGGCCAAACCCTTTGTCATAAAAGACAAGGTAAAGCCAATCTTCTGCTCTGCCAATTGATACACATGAGAGTTAATGCCCAGATAGGTTTTGATGGATGTTAACCAGGCATCATAGGTAGCGTGGTTTCCATCATACTCTCGTGGTCGATTCAGGTTTAGTTCTTTTTGCCCTGCTCCAGAGTAAGAGTCATGTTCCTGTCCTTTCTCCTCGGAACCTCCTCCAGAGCCTCCAGGGTCTTTGGGTTTCGATGGGATCTTGAAGTCCACTTTGCTTTTGAATTGGCCGCAGTACCAGTCCACCAGCTCGGTGACAGGTACATCTGCCTGGCCTGCAAATGGTTCTCCCATGTCAATGTCTTGATATGCGGGGTGGTTTTCTTGATGAGAATCCAGAAAGTCGGCTCCAAGCGAAGAAGTATCTTCTTCCTTTTCAGGAGCAGGATGTGGTTCTTGTTCCACAGATTGTGTTCCCAATCCTAAGGCAGTCATGAAGACTCCATAAGGATTTTCCAGGAACGAAGGGGTGCCTCTTTGAGTAGCGCCACTAGCCTTTCTTGTAAGAGCTACGGCTTCTGCTATGGGAGAGGTTTGTTTTGGGGAAGTAGGAGACACTTCAACGGCGTAAGGGTGATATCAGGATGAAGAGGTGGAGGGTTCTTGGCGAAGGGGTAAAGCAGACATTCTGGAGGGTTTCTCCTTCTGCTTTGATTGTCCCTTTTTGCTGGGAACCGGGGGTCGGAATTTAGAAGTGGTCGATCCTGTAGCAGAGGGTGGTCTCTGAGGATTGGGAGGGTTGTTGCCTAAGTGTGAAGACACGTTGGCAGTAGGAGGTGTAGATGTGGTTGAGGTGGACAATGGCTGGGGTAATTCCCTCAGTTGTTCCGAGTGTCTGGGGAGGATTCTTCTAGAGGGCCAGCGGGACCGCCACAAGGGTGTTCCTCGTAGAAGGTGAAGAGGTAGTCAATCGATCTACTTCTTCAGGGTGGGGAACTCGAGACTTTGCTAGGGACGATTGTCGACCTAGGAAGACTTCGAAGAGATCTTCAAAGTTCTCGAGGATTGCATTAAAGTCGCTAGACTAGCTTTTAGCTTTTGTTATGTGCAGGGATATCTCACCAGCCGAAATTGACTAGTGTTGGCAATGAGGCAAAGTGCATTGTCGCTCTTGTGATATCTCCTGGGTTGACCTTGAGGGATTAATAGTTTTACCCCTCCTATGGCCAAGCAAGCAGTTCTGAGGTAGTATTTGTCAGAGAGAAGCTAGCCTGGTTGCAAGGTAGCTAAAAGCTAAGGAATACATCCATGTCCCTACGGGTATATATACTACTCGAGAGTGTTTGGATATGTGTGCATATACGCGTCGAAGACACGTCGCGACATGCTCCAAATACAGGAAGATGACTTGAGATGAGTACATGGGCATAGGGTATTCCCTAGGAAAGGAAAGGAGTCTGAGAAAGGGGATATAACTATGTGTTCATGTGAAGAACGTGTCGCGCATATCCCATTGTAGTCCAAAAGGGGAAAGTGACTCGACACAGGGAAATATGAAATAGGAAGCATCGAGTCGCGTCGATCGGAGAAGGCCGATCGAGGGAAGGGATAGCCATATAAGAGATGGCATATAGTAATTGTCTATAAAGGGAAACATAATTGAGTAAGTGTCATAAGACGCATCTCAAGTGCAAGAGAAAGAAAGAGAAAAGGAAATAGAAAGTCTGCAGGTGCGAGAGACCTGGTTGGTTAGGCGAAAAGATGATATGGCATATCACCAACAATGGCTGGTTGCATAATACTCCAACAATGAGCTCACCTCAGCTGCCATAAGAGGAAAGGTAACTCTCACACCTTGCTTCAGCTACTCAACTGACATGCAAAACAGTTAAATGACTAGCCCAAACCATTGTTGAATGTTTTCACCCACCATTATGCTCTGTAGCATGCTTGATATGCTTACATAATCATGTTGCCTTTTCTTCTTCACACATAGTGTTTACACCTCAGTGATTCTCCACAAACACTGAGGTGAGCTCCATACCAGTCACACCTACTACAGTATATTAATCATACCCAGGCATATATTTACTTTAGGTACATATCCAATATAGTGATTCTCCACAAACACTGAGGCATATATTTACTTTAGGTTATGAGCCCTGGTCTCTAACAGAAAAAGTACAAAATGTCAAAATGTCCTTCTCTACAAAGCTCAGAGATGATTTCCTATGTGTTCCTAAACTTGCTGTGGATGGTGAAAACTGGATAAACTATCGAGACCAACTGCAGTTCTCAGTCAAAGCACGAGGGTTGCTTGGTCACCTAAATGGTACCAAGAAGAGGCCTGTTGACCCCAAGACATTGCAAGGTCGAGGTGACTCGTGGACTCCCAAGACTGCTGATGAGAAGAAAGAAGTGATGGAATATGAAGATGCCATGGAGAGATGGGAACCTGGTGATGCAGTCACCATGCAGCAGATAGCTGGCACCATCCCAGACAGCCTATTCACTCGTGTCAAGAAGCTAGACACTGCCCATGAAATGTTCAAGTACTTGTCATCACTCTTCAAGGAACAATCATGCATTGTGTCTGTCGAAATCCTCCAGTTTTCAGAAGTATGCAGAAAAGCCATTTTGAGTTGTCAGCTGTTGGAAACAGCCACACAAGGACCCCAGAAGCACCTAAGCCTGTAGTGATATGTATGAATAACTGCTGCACACAAAAAGTAGGATATCTCTGGAACAGCTGGGACTATTGGGACACAAGTACTATCATCAGAGAGCTATCACTGGGTAGTATATACATGCCAAAAATTGAAAAGTATAGTGCAGAAATGAATGAGATACAGGGTACAAAACTATCCACCTTCAGTTGGCATGAAAAATGGAATAATTCTGGAACAGCAACTATGCACATACTGTCTTTTGTATTGTCCAATAGGTATCAGGAGGTATATGAAGGTCTGAAAAAGGTGGAAGGTTTGGTGGGGAAATGGAAATGGAGGAGTTACAGGCCAAATACAAAAGGGGGGGAGGAGGACAATGGTATGCCAATGAGCAATCACTGGGTGAAACACTATCAGAAATGCAAAGAGACTGTGGAGAGATGTGTATAGAACACAAAGAAAAAAGAATGGATGGAATACATGCACCAAGTCCCAAGATATTTGCAAAACCATCTGACAATGCCTCTGTCCACATGATAAGCTATATCCCAAGAATGGCTGAGGCTGCAGCAGTGTATGATGCACCAGTTGAAAGCCCTTGGCAAGTAGTACACAGACTCCACTGTCTCCTCTCATTTCTGATAGTGTTTCACCCAGTGATTGCTCATTGGCACACCATTGTCCTCCTCCCCCCCTTTTGTATTTGGCCTGTAACTCCTCCATTTCCATTTCCCCACCAAACCTTCCACCTTTTTCAGACCTTCATATACCTCCTGATACCTATTGGACAATACAAAAGACAGTATGTGCATAGTTGCTGTTCCAGAATTATTCCATTTTTCATGCCAACTGAAGGTAGATAGTTTTGTACCCTGTATCTCATTCATTTCTGCACTATACTTTTCAATTTTTGGCATGTATATACTACCCAGTGATAGCTCTCTGATGATAGTACTTGTGTCCCAATAGTCCCAGGTGTTCCAGAGATATCCTACTTTTTGTGTGCAGCAGTTATTCATACATATCACTACAGGCTTAGGTGCTTCTGGGGTCCTTGTGTGGCTGTTTCCAACAGCTGACAACTCAAAATGGCTTTTCCACATACTTTTGAAAACAGCTGTAAAGGCACTTGCTACAAGTGTGGTGGGTGTGGACACAGGTCAAAGGAATGTCCTACTGAGGACAATGACAACGAATGCAAAGATGACCAAAGCAACAATGGAAAGAAGAGGAAGGGTCATCACAAATCCCAGAGGCATGGCGAGGGGAAACAGTGCAAGGAGAGGGCAGCCACTGCCAAGGACAGCTCCAGTAGCGACAATGAACCTGATGGTGTCTGGCTTGCAGATGCTGACAACCATTGGGATGAGCAGTCCGGACAGCTCTTGGAAATCGATGAAGAGGAGTTACCTAACTCAACTATCAATGATGACAGTGGAGATGCATACACAACACATTGTGGCTATGCACTACTCACAAACACAAGCTCAGAAAATACAAATCGAATTGAGCTGTATGACTCTGGTGCTTCACAGCACATGTCATCCTACTGTGACCAGTTCACAAACTTCCATCAAATTATCCTGAAACCAATCACAGCTGCAGATAAACAAACCTTCAAAGCTACTGGCAAAGGGGATATGCTCATCACTCTCCCAAATGGCAAGAACTGCACCCAAATCCTTTTGAAGGATGTCCTGTATGCACTGAAAATGGGTCTCACCCTCATCTCAATCAGCAAGTTGGATGCTGCAGGCTATGCTGCATTATTTTGTGACTCACACTGCAAGATCTTCAATGCCAAGAAGAAACTGTTGGGGGAAATACCTGTCAGCAAAGGCCTCTACACTGTTCATGCACCACAAAAGCTATTTGCCAGCCTCGCAAGGCATGATGAGCCACTTACCATGCAAGAAATCCATGTTCAACTTGGACATATTGCACCTGAATCAATCCATCAAATGTTAAAGGATGGAATTATCACTGGCATCACATTAGATCCCACCCATGCAACTATGAGCTCTTGCAACTCTTGTGACTATGCAAAGGTGACCCACAAAGCAATAGGGAAGATCTGAGACCCCCCATGCAAGGATAAACTTGGTGATGAAGTACATACAGACCTCTGGCCATCCCCTGTGAAAACAAGTGCCAAAAGTCAATATTTCGTGTCCTACACCAACAACTACACTCACTTTATGAATCTGTACCTACTCAAGGCAAAGGATGAAACCTTCGAGTCCTACAAGCATTACGAGGCCTGGTTAAACACACAGCATGATGCCAAGGTTAAATGCCTTCAATCTGACCATGGTGGTGAATTCCTGAGTGATGAGTTCAGTCATCACCTTAAGTCAAAAGGGACAGAACACAAACTCACTGTACATGACACCCCAGAACACAATGGTGTAGCAGAGTGCCTGAACTGCACACTTGTGGAGTGGGTACAGGCTATGCTACATGCAAGTGGCCTACCAAAATTCCTCTGGGGCGAAGTGATAATGCATGCAACATGGTTAAAGAATCGCTCATCTACTCGGGCACTAGGGAAAACAACACCATATGAAATGCTATTCAATAAGAAGCCAGATCTCTCAAACTTGCCTGAATGGGGTTGCCATGTGAAGGTACACACAAATGATGGCTCGAAACTGGACATGCAGGCAAAAGATGCCTGGTGGGTGGGCTTCGACAGGGATAGCAATGGGCACAGGGTATATTTTGAAGATACCAAGTGAGTTGGTGTTGAACAAAGTGTCAAGTTCAATGCTGCAGACATTATCGTACTGGTGACAGTGCCACTCATGGGGGAGTGTGTTGGGAGTGCTACCATACAAGTACAGACCATGACCGCTACAACTACAGATGACCAGTTCATGGATATGATGACACAAATGAAAGAAACCCCTACCATTGACCATCTGCGCCCACAGTTTGAACCTCCCACTACACTGCACCATTCCGGTCATTATCAGGTCAAATCTGCCTATGTGAAGTGTCCATCACTGAAACTTGAGTTTTATGCCATGTCATTTTTGCCATGATTAATCAGCAACAGAAATGTTTGCATGTGGCACTGGTTACACTGGCATACACCTGCTTGTAGGGTACAAACCAGTATCTTGTCCATGGCCACTGAGCTCAGGAATGGTTTAGATTGGCAAAGCCTTATGAAACATTGCGATGGAGGAGCAGGAACGCACTAGTTGGATGTACTACAATCAAAAGAGCTGAGACTTGTGATGCATTATATACATTGCAACAGAGTACATCAGATGGTGTCAAAGTAAATGTACAAGCATCAAATGGTATCTATGGTGTCTACCACTAAACACCTTATTCATGTGTGGCCACCCATCAGAATCTCCCCATGAAAATGTCAGCCCATATAAGCCATTACAAGTGAGCATCAATCATTCACTATGATACACAGTACCCCCTGCATTTGGATGCAAGTTATGGATCAGGTCATATTGTAACACTGTCACCCATGTGCACACAAACTTCCAATACCTTTCTGCAATTTTTTGGAGTCAGTCATCACACTATGACTGGCCTCAAAATTCATTGGACAGCATTGCTTTGCTTCTTTCATATGTACCAATCATATGATAAAATCCTCACCCTGCAATGGCAAGTTGAATCAGGCTCTGACAAGAAGCCTGACCACAATCTGGAATGGGTGACACAGAAGCCAGCCAACACTGCAATGCAGTGGGGAAAAATGATATGAAAGATCCCATAGTAAGGAGTCATCAGACTTTGAATAGACAGCTGGCTTTGAATTGAGCCTTACCTTTTGTAATATATTATTCCCAATTGTTATCACCACAGTACTGCAAGTAATTTATTTTATTCAATTTCTGCAGGACCTGTCTCAATGGTAAGTTAAAATGGAGATTGTGGGCCGAAATCTATGGAAATCTGGGTTTTGGTTTCTGTTAGGTAACAAGCCATAAGCCACAGAAGGACCTTGGCTGCAATTAATTTCCTAATTAGGTTGGACTTGCATATATAAACTGACACAGAGTTCACATCTTGTCTCATTCACTCACTGCATTCTCCTCACCACCATGACTATCACACCCATGCCTTGTAAGTAATTTCCCATATTTTGTGTGCATGCAGGTGTGGTACTGTTGTTTTTTTTCTTCCTGTTATCCTTTGTTGGGATAGGTGTATGCTATGTCAGACTGACTCCCACAGTGGCTGGGAATATGTGCCTTCAGTCCATTGCAGGTGCCAAATGGCTAGTGGTGATGTTCATAGTTATGTAGATCGAGCATGGCGTAGTTTTGGTATTTACATATATTTGTACCTGAGTAGCACAGCCAGCCAATCTAATCCCATTTCCATTTGTAGAATTTTACATCTCATAATTGTGAACATTTTGGTGCCTACTATTTATGAAGAAATGGTTTTCATGGCATAAATGCTGGTACAAATGGTCAGGGTAAAGGCAAGATGTTGTCAATTCTGAAGTGTGCAGATTAATAGTATTGTTGGATACATCCTTGGTATTGTGTCAAGGCAAGGCCATTGGGATAACTATGGCCAGGTGTGTGGTCAAAGAATGGCATAGATTCATGCCATTGATCAAGTGTGTCCAGATGTTCATTTAGGATCAGTGATCACCATATTATACTCAAAGTCTACCAGAAGGTACCTTTATAAAGTTATGTATACATTTACAATGGGACTTGCCATATTGTACAACATTGTGACAATTACCTGCATTATAATAGTTTATAGTGGCTTTGGCATAAAAGTATGTTTTCAGTGATGTCTGAGAGATGGCAAGGGCACTACAGACAGCCAAAATGGAAATCGCTTACCTAAGGGTCTCCAAACAGGCTCAAATGAGTCCAGTAACCTTGCCACCAAGCTTGGGATACTGGGGGAGCATGGAGAACTGGATGAGGATGACAAAGAGGTGTTTGCGATGGTTACCAGCACTGTGGAGATAGAGAGCATCGACCCAATGACTATACAAGAAGTGCCGTCATGTGATGACTGGCCCAAGTGGCACAACACAGTATATTAATCATACCCAGGCATATATT
Organism: Pisolithus marmoratus; assembly: GCA_024613145.1. Taxonomy (NCBI): domain Eukaryota; kingdom Fungi; phylum Basidiomycota; class Agaricomycetes; order Boletales; family Pisolithaceae; genus Pisolithus; species Pisolithus marmoratus. Next base: position 304,916 of record JANFAE010000047.1, read on the forward strand.
TACTTTAACCATTCCAAACTGTATGGAGCACAATATATTTATTTTGAATACTAGCAACATAGCATCAAAACTTGCATAATGCAGTTAGCAGAACTTACACCGGGAGTAAACATAGTGGGAAATGTAAATCAGAAATTCCAAGTTTAATCTGACATTTGTGTGTTGACACTGTTTGAAGTATTGTCAGTGGAAAGAATGTTGGCAGTCATGTTGCTTGCATGTGAATGTTGTCTAAAATGGGAAGTATCAGTGTTGAAAGTATGGTCACCAAAACTTGATATTCTGACAAACAATAGAAACAGAGTCCAAATTTGAACTAAAACTTTATCTATGAAATGTAGTACCAAACTTCATGTATTATGTGGATTTCATGGGTAGTATATGAAGTTTAGTCCTACATGTTGTACATAAATTTTTACTTCAAATTTAGACTCTGTTTCTATTGTTTGTCAGAATATCAAGTTTCGGTGACCATACTTTCGACACTGATACTTCCCATTTTGGACAACGTTCACATGCAAGCAACACAACTGCCAACATATCAAATTGTCACCAACATTCTTTCCACTGACAATACTTCAAACAGTGTCAACATGTAGAAAAGGGCTGTAGGCAGCCTCAGTAGTGACTCAACTACTATTATATTAGATATACCTGTAGGCACCTACAAGGTATCAGTAAGTAGTCTACTGTAAAGAATGTATGTGCTTACCCTCAGTAGTGACTCAACTACTGAGGAATCAGTACCAAAATGTACTACTAAGTGCGCTCTAAGCGCTTATGTAAGCGAGTAATAACTCGCACCAAAAAGGGTTATCACACAGAGGTGATTCAATCTCCAACACACCCCCTGAAGCTCCACTGTGTGATAAGTAGAAATGCAGAAATATAACTCAAATGAATGTATACCCAAAAATAATTCAATAAATGAGTGTGTATTCTGCTGCAAGTGAGCTTCGAGTCCGTGTGTACAACGAGTGTTGTTTGGTCATGTTGATGCGCCGCATTGTGGCAACTTCCTGTTTCAGAAATGCACTTGCAGTGTGCGCACTCTGGCCTTGTACCGTGATCGAAAGGCCGCCGTTTTGACTGTCGGAGGGATTGCTGTTGCTCCGAGTCCGTCTGGGAGGCACCCCCTGCCGGTGATAAGTGTCGGGAAGACCCCAAGGGGGTTTCCGGCATTTTCTGGGTCCGTGAGATGGCGAAATGGCGGTATTGCCTTGTGTGTGGTCACTAGGGTGCGTGATCCCTTCCATTTGGACGTTCCTGGCATCGCTGACCTCACTATAGCGAACGCCTAGTCTCAGGGACCCTCCCGCAACGATTTCGGATGGATCAGTTGCCATCGAGATGAGCCGCAGTGGCTGTATGGTGACCACAAGTGTATGGTAGGCGTTGGGCCTCGTACGAATGATGCTGACCTTTTCAGCTTTTGTCTTGATCCTGCTGTGTCGGCGCGGGTTACTGAGGGTTGATGGAGCATGCATGAGGCTGTTGGGAGGCCATTTAGATGGCACAGGTGAGTACATGCCGGTGCATGTGTTATCTTGCCTCCTACTGCTGCTGTGAGGCAGCCGTTTGGCCACAGGAAGATTTTTTGGCCGTTCTGCGTTGTTCTGCATCGATCTGGGAGTGTTGGCAACGTTCTGGAGTCGGTTCGAGATGTTTGAGAGTGTTTGAAGTAGCCGCATAGGAATGCCAGCTATCCAGTACGTGCACCCTCTCGTTTTAACTTCTCCGGCACTCCTGACTTCATTACAGCCTATCTTCTGTATCCATAACCCTCCCGTAGGGTGTTGAAGTCATTTTGAGGAGTCTGTGAGGAGTTGAAGCTGCTGCATGAGAATGCGAGCTATCTGGTATGTGGGCCCTCTCATTTTGATCCATCATGCATGCCTGGCTCTGTTACAGCATACATTAATCATCCATGACCCTCCTGCAGGGTCCAGGGATCGTTTTGGGTGTGAGAAGTGTTGGAGAATATGCAACCGGCCATTGTTGGCACGTGTTTGCTTGCTTACATAATTACCTTGCATCGGACATAGCACTAGATAATTTTCCTAGTCCCTCAGTAGCTTGCCAGACTACTGAGGGTGAGTACCATTTACTTAGGTTCATTCCTAATTATTGACACCCTGTAGATACCTACAGGTACATACTAATAATATAGTAGCTTGCCAGACTACTGAGGATACCTACAGGTTCCCTTCCTAGTCCTCTGCCTGAAGTCCCAACCTTCTTTAAGAAGAGGGGCAGAGGAGGCCACATGAGGGCTGCATGAGCATGGTAGGCATCTTGCTTCATGCACATGTTGCTGATGCTTCCAGCCATTCATTTGATCCTTCCATGTTGGCAGGTTGCCCTGTAGGGTCGGGGAAGGGGTGAGATGCCTGTTGGAGGCAGTTTGGGTGATGCAGGTACATTGTTTGGCCGTGATACCTTTCATTTGGTGTGCCAACCTCCATTGTTAGCTAACAGCTTCTTCTCTGCTCCATGTGAGCAGACGGTGCTGCTGTTCATTGCATCGCTGTTACTGCTGTCACCCCATCTGCCAGCCTCTGGTGGTAAGACCTGTGGTATCACTGGCATGCCATGTCATTCGAGCTGTGCACATTTGTTGTCTTGTCTCGTAGTCTCATGCCACTGCTGCAAGACTGCCATTCGACTGTCAAAAGGTCCAGTGTGCTTTCGAGTCCATCTATGAGGCATGACCTGTCTCCGGAACATATCCATGATATTCCAGAGGTGTTGTGAGACTTTGCAAGGTAGCGAAACAGGAATGTTGAGAATGAGGCATCTGTAGCCTCTCATTTTCAGTCCTCTGACATTTACAGGCATCGTGTTGACTCTGCAGTGTCGGTGGGGTACCCTCAATGTCCCAGGAGTGTCTGTAATGCCATTTGGAGGCTGTGTAGGTGACACAGGTAACCTGTTTAGCCATTTTGCCTTGCATCTGGTATACTGACTCCTGTTATGAGCTAGCAGTGGTTTTTCGACTCGTTGGGAGTCAGCAGGGTCCCTGCTAACTGCATTGTCAAACCTGCTAGTGCCTGCTCTGCCTCTATCAGGCGCTGCTGGGCGTCTTTCCACGTGTGGTACATGGGCTCGAATCTCTACTGTGTTGGCACTAACTGCCCTTACCTCCAGTGTCGTCATCTTTAACCTGACATCTGGGCTATTCCCTTTACCCGTTCAAGAATGCCTATGCACCCCCATCCCCTGAGCCTCATCAGGCAGGGAATCCCATGTGGAGTGCCTTCGGCAGGTTCGCTGCAGGCATTGTGATACCTGCTTGCTTCGTGTACACGGCAACCTGAGTTCCGTGACCATACCACCATGCATTCGTGCTGGCAGCCTGTTCTGTAGCATAGAACGTTTGGCGTGTGGAGTGGGTGGATCTGGTACATTGGCGATTGTCTCGCCATTCATCGGGATGTGCTCATTGCATTTGGTAGACACATTTTTGATAGAGCATCCACAGGTATACCTAGTGGCATCATCTGCAGGCTCAGATGCCTCAGAGATCCACTCAGGTGACCTTTGATTTTCTGCAGCCTCGTTGGTCATGCACTGACCCCTCTCGTCAGGCACTTCGAGTGTGTGCACTTGTTCATTGAGCCCTGTCTGCTGCATGTCTACAATGTCTGTCTCAGGTTCCAGGTACCCAGTCGGAATCTCAGTCCAGTCATTTTTGCTCTTGTTCAAGTTCGCTGTGCAGCTTCCTGCCACCTGACTCTGTATGTCTATGATTGTAGCCTCTGGCGCCATAGGCCCATAGGCAATCTCAGTATGTTTGTGTAGGACCACTGTAGGCTGCTCAGCAGCTACAGTGTTTGCTGGAATGCTCATGCTAGCAACTCTGGTATGATCATGTTCGTCCAGCTGTTTTGAGTCGATGGTCCCAACTTCAACCACTGGTAGGTAAAGTTCTACCTGCTGCATGTCTATGACCTCAGTCTTGAGTGTTACATACCCAGATTTGGTCTTGGCACAGTCATTCAGGCTATCCAGGATGCCCTCTTCTCTGCTAGGTGGATTTGGTGGCTTGTCATGGCTGTTGCAGGTGCTCTGAGCAGTTTCACCAGCTGCACTCTGCTCAGGCTGTGATCTGCTCTGTCACATGCCTTCCTCAGCTGCTACCCAGCTCTCTGGTCTCAGAATTTGACCAAAGCACTTTTCGAGATAATCCCACTTTTTGAGTGGCAATTTCAGGTGTAGCATAAAGGTGAAAATGCTGTCTGGAATTCCACTAATGATGGTGTAGTTTACCATTGCATTTCATTGTGTCCATGACTGGTCCACGGCTTTCCATGCCATGACCTTGTCTTGTTCGTTGTCAGTCTGGGGCATCCAACCCTCACTGCAACCTTCAAGCTGTGCTGGATGTGTAGGTTGTGTTTCAGACCCCACTAGGAGCCCCATCAAGCCTTCGTCTGCAATGGCATGTAAGACCCAACTTCCATAAGTTTGCCAGTTATGCCCATTGTCTGCGAGCTCGGGTAGGTTGTCCATCTGTGATCCAATAGCCTCCGAGAGAGTAGAGACAGTATTAGTTGGCTTGTTGAGTAGTCTTCTGTTTTGAGTCGACCATGAGTCTCCTACAATAAATTTTCCTTCCGTGCTATGTGGGGCTCATAACCTGTAGAAAAGGGCTGTAGGCAGCCTCAGTAGTGACTCAACTACTATTATATTAGATATACCTGTAGGCACCTACAAGGTATCAGTAAGTAGTCTACTGTAAAGAATGTATGTGCTTACCCTCAGTAGTGACTCAACTACTGAGGAATCAGTACCAAAATGTACTACTAAGTGCGCTCTAAGCGCTTATGTAAGCGAGTAATAACTCGCACCAAAAAGGGTTATCACACAGAGGTGATTCAATCTCCAACACAACACACAAATGTCAGATTAAACTTGGAATTTCTGATTTACATTTCCCACTACGTTTACTCCCAGTGTAAATTCTGCTAACTGCGTTGTGTTGTGTATAGGGCATCAAAATGTGTATATAGGGCTTTTAAACTTGTACTGAAAGTATACATTACCAAAATGGGATATGCTTTAGCTTAACCGCGCCGCTTTGCCCCGCTGAGCGATGCCGGCGGCTCATCACGTGTCAGTCACGTGACGTGTCGGGGGGCGGTTGAGCAAGGGAACTTCGAGTGACTTTGAGTCTAGGTGCTAGACATGTGGCAGTGATGTGAAGATAGACATGAAATTCTTCACTGAACTAGCTGAGGTACTGAATCACTTCCGAAAAAAAGCAACCGTCGTTGAACATTCTAGTGTGGAGTGTGAGTCGAGTACATACTTCCGTGGACATAATAGGCTCAGGTCGGAGGACACTTCTGGGGTGAGTACGCGTAGTCAAATTTCAAAAGCCACCATTGTACCCTCCGACCCAACCTTCTCGCTACATTTCAAATAATTTCCTCAACAGAACGCCAAAGAACGCAAACATGAATATGATTGGATAAGTACATGTTACCCAGGTACAGCGATATGATACGCTAGGGTAGTTGCAACCTTGCAATACGTAATGCGACAAGGCGCCTGCGGCATGCGGACAAATGCATCTGCAGCCAAGTAACTCCTTCGAACTACTGCGCGTATGGCCGTACAGACACCTCAATGTTGACCGCCGGATCGTAAGAGCCTTGCACATGCCCGCATCGGTAGCAACCTGTTGATTCGAAGAGTAGGTGTAGGTGCGGTTTCATGACTGGAAGCACGAGTTACTCTGCGCAGCACGTCAGCCTTACACCAGTTTTGGGTTTAGGTTAGAACCTAGCATGCAGCACTCACCTTGGGACCCATAATGAAACCCAAACGTAGAAACGGGAGCGAAAGCGGCGAGTGTAGGCAGTAAACTGGGAAAGTTCAACACAGATCGTCGACAACAGCTATGCTGGCTTACCATGGACTCGTGGCTTTCTTCAACCTCAGACTCCACCTTCGAAGTGGTCTGAGGAGACTTCTGATTTTCCAAAGTCCTTCGAGAGAGAGACCGGATTGCCATCTCAAGTGGTTGAAAGCGCGATGCATGGGAAGATGAAAGCACCTGAGACTATGTGTCAAGATCGGACATCAACCTTGACACGGGGCCAGAGTGTGCACCTCACACAGACTGGGGTATCGGACGAGAGCGATGGAAAGTCTGATGGAGCGTTAGTTATCCAGTTGGGCAGGTCAGAACTGGGATACCATGTACTCACTATTGCACATGAGCTCCGTTGTCGATTCTACTCCAAAGCTTGCGTTGCCCTCCGGGACCAGAGTGTACTTGTACAATGGTAAGTTGTTCGTGACGAACAAAAATGGGAATCAACTTACCACTGATCGTCATCGGGCTCCTTCACTCGTCGTTTGACTGTCCAGATTCTCATCGCCGCTCGGGATGCACCCACAGTTCCTGTGCTAACTTGGTACCCGGATTTGACGACCTGTCGATGCGTGTCAGGGAGTACTCGATTACTAAATAGCGGGACTCGCCATCGCCCTGCTTATAGTGGAGGGGTGGGTATCAGAGCTTATCGATACAGCAAGGGAATCAGGACGTACTTGCGGTAGACACAAGTTGCTATACGTTACGCCATGGAGAGAAAATGGAAGAGAGCGATCGCAATCCTACAACCGTGGGGAGCCAAGACAATATCCAAGGCGGCGTCATCAAACTTGACACCTAGATTCCCATCGCAAGAACCTGGTCGTATTTCTTTCGCGCACTGCGGAGATCAGGGCGAAGCTTGTGAGTACAATCCGTGCTCGATGCCTAACGCCGTATTGATGCGGTCATCCGCGCGAGAATCCACGCCTGTCACCGTTTACCAGGATGTACATGAGGGCCGCGTGTGTGATAGGAAAGTGCGGATAGACGCAGACGTTCATCGCAAGATAGTATATCGAGGTCAAAGGGAAAGATTGGGGGCGGCTCCCCTCTTGAATTTATAGGCCAGGGTCTCCGCAGCGGGGGGCTGACACGGCTCGGCGGTTGTGGTCAGCCACTGTTCTCGGAGGTCAGTACTCCTTCTATCGAAATGACACGCATACATCCTTCTCCGCCAGAGAAATTGGACAAAACGAGACTCGTATTGCAGGTTTAATCGTCTGGTTCTTTGACGACGTGAGTCAATAGTAATAATAGACGAGGCCGACGATGACGAGGATTCTGTTCGTCAGCCAGCGTTCTTGGCAGAAGGTTAGACGGCCTCGCCCGCGCTCACCGCACCAATTGCCACCAAATTGCGGTATGTAACTTGGATGTACACTTACCAGGTAAGTATCACTGTGTGAATCGCAGAACTAGACGCTAACCAGTGTGCAGAAAATACATTTTCTGTCTATATGCGCGCACAATAGCACGTCGTGTTGGACACGTCCATCGGGCGTGTCATGAACGTATCCAACACGACATGGATAGAAGCAGTACTATATAGCGGTTGCTACAACTTGAACAGAGGCCCACGCGGCCACGCACTACTCCTGAGTAGGGCGTGGGCGGTCTCGCGTGCACGGGTGGAGCGCATCGGACCAAATTTTAGCTGGGCCGAGGACGTGGGGTTCCTGTAGGATTACTTTGGCGTGTGTCAAGCCGTGTAAAAATAGAGATGCAGTTCAGACTAGCTCAAACCTGAAGACCTGAAGGCCTGAGTAGTGAGTAGGGTCTCGTGTGTACGCACAGCTGACTTTGCCACGATGTGCACGGTCCTCATGTACATCCTGGCAAAGTCCACCGTCGTATGAAAAGGAAAGAAAGGGGCGTTGCTCTTCACGGAGGAGACGCGTCGCCTTTTTATATTCCGTGTCACTTCTAAAGAAGGCAATTCAGTCTGTGGTCGACGTTACTCGTCCGACCTTGAAGATGTGCTGGCGATCTTTACATAAGTAAACCCTAAGTACAAGGCGCAATTTATCTTGTTCTTTTCTTAATGAACTGACATGGGGAACGGAACGACGGATGGAAGGGCATATACACGTCGCTGGGGTGTGGACAGACGAATAGCAGAAAAGTGGGGAGATCGTTTCCGCTGTTATCACGCCAACCGCCCCTATCCCATTCCCTTTAAAAACGCTCATACCGATCGAATCAATATTTGTAGGTCTCGCCAACATCCGTGATGAGCTCTGCTGACTCACTCCCGGATACCTACGCACGACTCTTGGTACACGCAGAACCAGAGCGAGGATATCCCCTTTGGTTCCCGGAACCCAGCATCAGATTACCCCCAACATACCTCCACGAAAGCATTCGAATTGGCGACGTAGGCGTCGTCACGCCGCATGGAAACTTCGATATATTATTCAACATTTGTCTCCCCGAAGACCATCCACTTCACTTGCATTACGGTGTTCCAGAGGGATTCAAGCAAATAACGCTGTCTGAGAAGGACATCGAGATCCTCAAAGACCCCGATTACCGTGGCTGTATAGTCACCACACAGTGTTCTCCGAAGAAAAACATAAATATCAATGTGACTGGCGCGAATCCTAAGTGAGTGTAGTCGCCAGAGCGCTTGTCTTCTGGGTTTTCATATAAAACTGCAGTGTTGTGGCAGTCAAGGGCCGCAAGTCAAAGGTAGCCGCAAAGGCTGCATTCATTGCACTTCCGAGCGGAGCAGACAAATATGACCTCCGTGATACCTCTATTTTCCAAATGGAAGCCATGCGGATGGGTAAGACGTGGTACGAATTTGCGCTGAAAAAAGCAGGTCGGACGACCATGAGTCACGACTCACTCTACCTAATCACCGGATATCACAAAGCGTCCACTTGGACGCTTGCAGCCTTCCACAATCCTAGCGCAATCTGGGACGTCGACGTGCAGTACAAGGAAAACGGTGACGTTGTCGTGACCGATCCGTGGCGCAAGATGAGCATCAGCCATTGCCCAATCCGTTTCGATGGGCGGAAGAATCACACTGTTAACTTGCGGGGGTTCAAGATCGCGATACAACAGAAGACGTTCCGTTCTCTCCTATCTTCCAAAGGAAAAGGAGTCCTCTCTATTGTCCCGCCATCACTCCACTGCAGCCTTCCTATATCGAAGGGACGCTTTCACGAACTATACCATCCCTTGGATGGAATCAATAGGATATTGCTAGACCAGGTACTAGGTGGTCTCTTAGCTCATATGGCACGCACTCACATCTTCGCCAGGCGCGTCACTGTGACACGGTAGTGACGCACGACAACATGTGGAAAGACATAGTCCAAGAGGTACGTATACCCAGCTTACCGGATTGACCGCCTCCCACTCTTCTACAAAGCTCCCATCGAGTTACAGTCGTTTGCGTGACGTCGAAAAGGCTATCAAGAGGAAAGGATACGTACTCGCATCCGACGCTGGTACTCACTGATTGCAATTTGCACGCTGCCTTACGCTCACAAGGGTTCTACTAGGATGTGCGTACCTTACGAAATGTGGTTCAGGCAGCCCAAATGGTTCAGTTTCCACTCTTGCATTCGGACGGGGCTGCGAGGTGGGGAAATTAGCGTGCCTGCTCAAGACAATGGGGAGAAGGCAGCTAAAGTGCGCTGATAATGAGGTGCGTCCAACCACGTCTTCTGATATGCTTCCGCTGACTGAACGGGGAGTAGAAGAAAGTTGGTGAGGGAAGCGTAGACAGCGAGTGAGAACTCTTGAGACACGGGGCGTGTATGTTACCACAACGGACAAGTAAAGTTACCAGCCGGTTGGAGACGACAACAGCATTTAAGTACTCACCAATAAATATATGATGGTGGCACTTCGTAATTCAAGAAATCAGAAAGTCTGTACCTACCTAGTCAATCGGCAGAGGGCACACGCCGCACAGCACCAAATTCCATTCTCTAGGGGTCAATACATTGACACATCAACTATTAGTGCACCTAGAAAGCCTCTGGGCAGCCTCCCGCACTCTCGAGTCATAATGGTGTTGCTGAAGCAGCAAAAGTTCAAAAAACGACGTCCCGAACGGACGACTAAGTTGCGGATCGTCGACTTGCGGAAGATAGACGCCGTCCGCACTCCGATCCTCAGTCGACAAGAGTGCTTCCAGTTTTGGATCTTTAGCAACGAGCGCCTTGATAAATTCGAGAGCGCGTAAAGTTACGTTCGGTGGCCAGTTAATCGAGGCGATTAGCAGGCGTTTGGCAAAAGCGGCAGAGCGCCAGGGTATCACCGTGCCTCCGGATGTATGCGGGGAGAAAACGATGTTTAGGGCTCTGAAGAGCATGTCAGCGATAGTGTCCGCCTTCGATATTCGGAAATTCGAGACGAATTTAGTTGGCGGAGGGTCATCGATCTGCGGCAACAAGCTGATAGGGAGTATAATGGCATATAGATGGTTGACGATATCGCTGAGGTCGATGTTCAAGGCTTCGCCTGTGAGCCAAAATCAAAGTTGCAGGTGTGAAAGATCTGTAAGATGACACGAACCTTGACCAGAAAGGAGCTCAAACGCGGTTACAATACAAAGCAATCGATTCAGGATATCTGCCACGTTATCTGAAGTGTCCCAGTCCAGAGACTCAGAGTCGTCTTCGTCCGCAGCTTCACGGATGATGAGTCCCCGGAGAACCTGCATCAGGTCTTTGAAGAAGTCGACGTTAACGAGATGGGCGAACTTGGAAATACCCCTCAGGGCAGCTGGAAGGAGTGGTGTCGGATGGGGATTCTTGAGGATTCGGAAGTACAACACGAACAACAGCTTGAGAGTTTCGGTATGCTTTATCAAAGGATGTGAGTGGGCATGGAAATCGACCTTGTCCAATCACGCACCATCCTTGCCCGTTCCTCTTTGTCCACCTCCGCCTCTGCTTCGCGTACTTCTTTCTCTATTTCGTTCCTTTCCTTCAGCGCCTTCTTCGCCTTCTTGCTCATATGGGGCTGGTCGGTGGGTTTGCCTTTCGCACGACGGCTCGCAGCTCTTCCTTGAGAGTGCTTCTTCAGCTTCTCACCCTTGTCAGCCTTCGTGTCCGAAGCTCGTACGTTCAACTCGCTCTTAAGTCGTAAGTGAAGGAGACAACCGAGAACTTCCGGGTGGACCTTGAAATGCCGTTCCTTGATCATCCTGTTCAACAACTTCACAATTTCCAGTGACGGTACGCCTGTCAGGTCATTCCGGAATATGCTAATCAGGGTATTAAGACAAAGGTCCGATGACTAGGCTGATGCATCAGCATCAGGGCTCACGGAGTAACTTGGGGCGGGGGCCTACCTCATCCCAGCTTTTTTTGCTCAGACGGGCTACGATACATGACATGAGGTTGACTCGGAAGTTAAAGTGGGTGACCTCCGTGGCCAGCGTACACATGCACTTGAGTGCGATATCAGATAGCTCGTTCTTGGCTTAATCGAGATGAGGATGAGAGGCAGAGTGGATCGGGAGGAATTTTACCTTACCCTTCAGTGCATGCTCGAGAGCACGGAGATAAGTCTGATATACGACAAGGAGGCCTTGCTCCCATTCACGCGTATGAGCGACGATCTGGCTGACTTTCTCCGCCTTCTCTTTTTCTGTCAGCGCACGTATGCGGTAGCCAGGGATGATGTCCTTAAAAACTGCCAACTGGGACAGCATAGCCAATTTTCGAATCATGACGTCATTCGTAACGGGTTCGGGGTGTGCTGGTGACGTGATTTTCTCGAGGGAAAAAGTGTGTAATCGACGAAGAAGTCCGAGCTAAAGGAAAGGTATGAGCCGGGCGAACGCGGACAGAAAGTTATAAAACGAGCTTACGCTGTTTTCTGGGTCAGCGATGATCTCCTGACATATGCTAGCAATCTGCTCTTTCGCTCCGTGTATTCGTGCCGCACGCGATTTGTTGCCTACCACATCAACTACGGCGGGTCGGCCAAAACGTGCCCCGGTAGCTACGTCTTCAACGCGTTTGCCTTCGTCCGGGGGGACTTCAGTGGCACTGTCTTCGTCGTCGTCATTTTCGCTCTCTGATAGTGTAGGAGCCCTCGTCATCTTCCCGGTTGCTTGTATTCGGCCGTCTGAGAGCTTGATGGGTAACCCTTGTATATGTCGCGGAGCGTCCAATTCAACGGCGGCATCACGTCTTCTTGGTATGCGTTCGTAGGGCATCTCGACGTCCGAATCGGAAGCGAAATCTTGAAAATTCTGGCCCTCGTCCTCAAATTCCTCGACCGAATCAGACTCATCAACCACGGAATTTGAGGAATCCCCAGCGTTGTCGTCATCAGACAATATTGGCGGTAGATCGTCGTCCCTGTGCGTACGGATGGGTTTGTGTAACTGGTGCAGTCGCTCCGTTACTTTTTTGCTCCTAAGACAGGAATAAACGAGGTTGAGTTAGGAAGCTTGCGCGGAACTGCGTACCTTGCGATAGCTGTATGATCTAAAGAGCGCAGAAAACCAGCGGAGTCCCCGAATTCTTGTAAAATATCAGCATCAGCATCGGAAACGCCGCCATCCTCGGTATCGGCATCATCAACGGTGGGTATCGCAATCGTCTCTCTATCGCAAGCTCTTGCTTTGCCTTTTGCCGGTTGCAGCTTTTGCTTCTTCTTCAATGAATGCTACAAAACAAACACTTTGAGAGCTGGGTAACCAGCAGGACAATTACCTTACCGTTGGAGTTGGAGCAGCTCTTTTTTTCGATTTAGTACCCATGCCAGTTGTTCGCTCGTCGTGGGCAGGAAAACTGCTTATGACAATATCTAAAACAGGAAGGAGTTTCTCAACACTAGTGGAATGACAAAGCTCATATACCTTCCCCTTCCTCCCACCGCGTACTTCATTCACAGCCCTGAGCGCTTGAGCCTTTACAGTGCGATATGGACATAGCGTCTGCACTCACTTTCACCTACAACGCGTTTCAAGCCCTCGCTCGCTCTGCCTCCGTCATCGGCGTGGCCATTTCGCTGGTCACTGCATGGGCACTACGTACCGCAATCCGGGCGACTCAGAAGAGATCCAGAGCTACGGAACTGAGGGGACCAAAAAGTACGAGTTTGTTGTTCGGTGTAAGTAAAGAGCTGTTCGAATCGCCTGATACGGGGGCGATATTCGAGGCATGGTCCAAGGAGTACGGTGTGGCGTATGAAATTCCGATGATCTATGGACAAAAGAGGATCATACTCTGCGACCCGAAAGCAGTAGCATATTTTTTCTCTAGAGATACACGGTCGTACGTGGGCACCCCAGGTCACAAAGCGTCCGTTGTACGAACTGTGCGTTACGTTCGGAGGATTTGTATGCTTCCACGGTTCCTCATTCCAGAATCCGTAGATAGGAAAGGGACTACTGTGGGCTGAAGGCGAGTCACACCGAAGGTATGATATTTCCCGGGTTAAAGCTTCATCGTATGCCTATGCTGGGTTACGATACATCTAGGCAGCGAAGATCTATAGCGCCCTCATTCAATTCAGCTGCCATTCGAAAGTTAAGCCCTGCAATTTATAAAACCGTCGAAAAGGTAAGTAGACGCAACTATGTCTATCGTAATCAAGTTCTTAGAGAGTTTTCCGGCAGCTGAAGGCAGCTTGGGAAGCAAAGATGGACGCAAGCGGCAGCGAGAGTGTCGTCCTTGATGTTCACAAATGGTACGTTATAAAGAGCATACTCGAAACCGTTCAGGTGTCTTAAATCTGCTACAGGATGAGCTACGTGTCGTACGTTCGTTTCCTGCAGCATTCAGAAGACTTCTAATTCTATTCAGCCTTGATTCTTTTGGGATTGCAGGTTTTTCCTACGACTTTGGTTCTCTTGATGGGAAACCAAATTCCATGATCTCGGTGCTCGATGCTTTCGGAGCACCTTCCACCCCGAACATCTGGGATAACTTCGTCCACCTCCTTTCCCTCTTTTTCCCTATTGTTTTGAATGTGCCAACCTCACGGGGTAAGATGGTTGCCAAGCTCAGCGCGCGAATGTCAGAGATGTGTGACGTATTAATCGATACCACCACAAAGGAAAGGGATAGAGGGTCAAATGAACAAGGCTCCACCATCGGTTTGCTACGTACGCTACTGGGGCCCTGTACTCGTATGTCACTGATTGATGTGTCGATCAGTGAAGGCAGAAGACGAAGATTCGGGCCAACGTCTCACTCGAGAGGAAATCTTGGCGCAGGCGAGACAATAGTGATTTTTTTGGACAGTGTCAACCCTCTCAACCTGCTCCCAAACAGATACGCGTATTATTGATCGCGTCATATGAGACCACAGCAAGTACGTACCGGAGCAGTGGTGTAATTTGTCCTGTAATAACTAAATCGTCACTTCTAGTCACCATGACGTGGGCATTGCTCGAACTCGCGCAGCACCCGGATATTCAGACTAAACTTCGCGAAGAACTTTCGTCTTTCGGAGGAGAAATTTCATATGATCAACTCACTACTGGTCTCCCTTATCTCGATGCCGTAGTGCAGGAGACTCTTCGTGTTCACCCAGCTGCACAAGATCGGGTACGCCAAGTACGTGGACACATTCCCATTCCGTATTTGGCTTGATTCCTGTCTTTCTAGGCAAATGACGACGACATTATTCCTTTATCAGAACCTGTGCAAACCAAGTCCGGTGAAGTAGTTGATAGCATAGCTGTCGAACGCGGGACTGTAATTGGTATATCCATACCTTGCATTAACCGCTCTGAGGCGATCTGGGGTCCGGACGCTAAAGTGTTTCGACCTGAACGATGGTTAGAAGCAGATGGCCTAACGCAGAAAGCTCAGGAGGTAAAGGGTTACCGGCACCTACTCACGTTCAGTGATGGCCCGAGGACCTGTATTGGAAAATTGTTTGCCATTGCTGAGGTCAAGGTATGGATTTATTTTTCAGGGTGTGGTGCTCACCAAGGGACAATTGGACTTTGCAGATGGTACTTGCGGTGGTGGTCAAGAACTTTGTGCTTGATATGAGGGACGGACTGGATACAAAAATTGAGATGTCCAAGGGGATTAAATTGAGGCCCAAGATTGCAGGAGAAGACGGCATCAAGGTACCACTGAAGCTTAGGCAATTCAGAGGCTGAATGTGTTTTTACTCAACCTGGTAGCGTCTGCTCGTCTTTGCCTCAGTACGTGCATTAATTTTGATGTGCTACATGACCTCTTAATATAGCACCCCACCAAGATCGTCGTGCTTGCTGGCGCAGTGTTTCATTGCCTCGAGACAAATACTATCCAAGCGGAAGTCCACTCACGTTCTTTGATAATAGAACGAATTTGACGTCGATGGTTCTGGGATGGTGGTATCCGGTCTAATGACTTTGTTTCACGCGACTTCGGAATTATGAACTGCGAAAGCGCTCACGCGGTCCTAGTTACCCAGATGTTGTACAGCACTAGATTCCTGCATGACTTGATGCTCTGGAACGCATTCCGCCAGTAACACGCAGGGAGGGAAAGCTATTTAGAAGGTTATAGCATAAAATGAATGCCTCAAGCAAGGCTCGAACTTGCGACCTCAGGATTACCTGGAAATTACGTTCCAGTCGTACTCAACGTATGAGACCTGCGCTCTAGCCAACTGAGCCATTGAGGCGATAGCGCAGTGGCAGTCAAGGAGCTACATATGTCAATCAGTAGTCAGGCCTCCCATAGACCAGAAACAAAAAATGTGAAGTCAAATAAGGGCACGATACGAAATACATACTTAGACAATGACACGAGTAGATTCAATGGAAGGGGAAGGTACGAGGGTGCTGCCGAGTAGCTCATCCTTCGTACCGCTTCACGCGCAGTGGTAACCTGGCACCCTGTTCACCAGCCACCTTCGGCCGCACCGACAATGCTCTTCCCATCTCTATCACCGTGTTTGGGCCATCCCTCATTTCAAACACATAGTTCTTCACCAACACCGATAAAACCACCTGGATTTGGATGGTTAGAACCCGTTTCATCGCTACACAGACACCGAATAGCAGGTATACCTTGAACATCGTCAAGGCGATTCCTTTACCGATGCACATCCGTGGTCCATCCCCAAAAGATAACAAGTGCCGATGTCCTTGGACTTCCTGCGCCTTTTTCGCGATGCCATCTTTCTCGATCCACCTTTTGGGCCTAAATTCCTTCGCGTGTACTCCCCAAATCGCAGCGGAACGGTTGATGGATGGGGCTGATATACCGACAAGAGTGCCAGCTGCAACGCGTATACTGTCGACGACCTCACCCGTCTTGGTGTGCACTGGTTCTGAAAGAGGGATCACGTCGTCTTCCTCTGCCTATGTAGGTAAGTGAGAAGAAAAAAAACCAGTGAACAACTAAGGTGTTGCGCACGATACGTTCGAAATCCGGTATAGATGAATGAAGGCGCAACGTCTCGTGTGCAACGGCATCCAGGTATGGAAGACCTTTATTCAGCTGTTCGTAAGTCGGATCGCCATGACAATCTATGAGTTCCTCTCGTAATGTTGCTTGGACCTCTGGGTTCCGAGCAAGCTCTACTAATGCCCAGACCAAATTGACTACACGAAGAGACGATAAGGTAGCGTTTCTAGCGGATCAGCGCTTACACTCACCTGCACTACTTTCGTAGGCAGCAATGAGTAATGCTTTCATCTTCGCGTAGATAACATCTTTACTTCGAGCATTGAGGTCCGCGGTTAGATGCTTACCTGGGCCACAGCCTCCTCCCGAGTGGCATAGAACGCAGTGTCTGCTCTCTCAGCCTGAACTGCGAACCACCAAGGTCAACCTAGATCTGCAGATAACACTGAGCACATACCCAACACTTCAATTATCGACTTTTCCCTCCCATCCAATGCACCTGCCTCCTTCTCTTTCTTCGTTTTATCCAGCATATCGTTGCAAACGTCTACCATCGCGTAGTGGAGTTCTCTCACCAATTTCATTCGAGGTGAGGGAATATACACCAAGATAGGGAAGACCTGCAAGAGGAGAAACACTCCAGAACTCATATCATTACGTTTGGACGAGTCCTGAAACGCTTCGAAAACGCGCGTCACTGAAGCCTTTTTGCCATCGAGAGCACCAAAGTCATGAGAGAAACCTGCCAGTCCGACGGAATCGAGCCTAGCAGACGTTGGACCAGAACCATGATCAAGCGATCGTACATTTCATTGAGCAAGCCGCATAACGTACGAAAGATGATTCATCCTTCATGTCTATCCGTCACTATCCTCGTTGTCGATATTGATATACTTGACGTACCACTGGGAAACATCTATGACAGCACCATCCTCCCCGTTCGCACCAATTATCCCATCCCACGCGGCCTTCACCTGATGCATGAAATTTTGACTATAAATAACAGCAAGACCATAAAGAATTCACAGACCTTATAAACACAATCGTAAAAGACAGGGGTCAGTTTCCCGATGGATGCATAAGTAAATGCCGGTGACATGGACCTCCGCTGCCTAAATCATAGTGGGTAAGTAAGAGAAAGTAATGAGAGTTACGTTCAGAAACTCTAATTATACATACCTTCGGTGGTTTTCACCCATGGCCCAGAGTATTCCTTTTCCGACCTAGGTAACTCGCCATCAACCAAATGGTCAAAAATATCTGGATGCCACGTACACTACGCTCGAGAGTGACTTTATCCAATGCCGTATGACCATAAGTCCGCGTATCTCCTGCAAAAAAATGCGCAACAGCCTTGGGATCGCATAGAATGACTTTCTTCTTCCCAAGCGCGAGAGGGACCTCATACACGACGCCATACTCTTGGGACCATGCTTCGTAAACATCTCCTGGTTCGGGTGAGTCAAGGACATCCTTCCCCGCGCCAAATATGAAACTTGAGGGAGGCGGTCCTCTGAGCTTTGTCGTCTTAAATCTCCTCCTGGTTTCACGAACAGCAGCATGAGAGGCGAAGATGCCAGCCAAAAAAACAGCTGAGACGACCGGATTGAGGGAGTGAAGAATAGCCGCGAGGCGGAGTACGATAGATGTCGTGTTCATGGTCACACACGAAGGGAACCACTGGAGTAGGACTGTAACAGGGAGAGTTATAAGTCTGACAACAACGCAAGAAAGGTATTTCCAAAGTTCCCAGTGGCTATCAGGTCATCGATCGGCATCAATGCTTAGATGGTACTTCCTATGATGGGGTCTACAACAAGTGAAATGTGCCAGCTCAAAGATGGGTTTACTACCGGCATCTTCCTTTCTTTGATCAGTGTAGTTCCACACCTTCACAATTTCACTACTAACCTTTCAACTTTACACCTCGCGCATGCATCGTGTAAGACGCCATTCAGAGACTTTTCGTATACAGCAGCACCGGGTGTACACAAAACTTCAGACAGATAGATTTCCCGTCAACGATCTTGTTAGCCTCACACTCCATGCCAACTGTCACCACTGGCGCCGTGGGAGACTGGTTCCATGGACCAACTATATATCGCCAGCACAATTCAGATGATGCTTCCCACTGCACCATGGTCGAGTGGCATACTTGCCGTGTTTCCCACCATGGGAAATCCAATTCTCCATGGCAAAGGCTAAGGGGGTGTACCAGGATCGTAGCGCCGTGGACACGAAGACGCATCTACCAAATGACGTGGGCATCGTAGAAGGCACCCAAGCTCGGCCTGTGGACAACAGTAAGCTTGCTGAAATATGCGCCACACGTACTTCGTCGTGCCGGCCATCAAGGTCAAAGTTAAAGTGTGCAGGGCTGGCGCGCAAACATGAGGTTCCGCAGTGGCCATCACCAAACTTGCCCATAACATTGAAACCGCTACTGTGTGATGGTAGATATGGGACAGGCGGGCGCGCCGATCAATTTGGCTGTGCGTCATTGTCGCACACACCAGCTAGGCTAGCTAAGTACTAGCTAGTACTAGTAGGGCTTGCACACCTTGGCGGCCCGTGGCGTGATTACATAATAATGACGAGAGAGAGAGAGATTCTATATTTATATACCACAGCAAGTAGACTAATAATACTACTAAGACGCGCATAATAATGACACAGTGGCGGTTTCAATGTTTTCACACACTCTAAAGAGTATTTAAAAGTGAAAACACAATGTTTTATTATGATTCAAATAAACGGGCTCTCGCAAGATTTTATTCTGAGAAGATTTATAATTTTTATTACCAGTCTATATTGGGAGAAACATTAGATATTGATCCAAAGACAATTGAAAATTATATATTGCATGAATGTCATAAGGTTATTGACAATAATATCTGCCCAATATGCTTTAGAGCATGAGAAAATATTGAACCCTCGCTCGTCATTGGCTGCTTCAATATTTTCTCACACTCTAAAGAGTATTGGGCAGATATTATTGTCAATAACCTTATGACATTCACACAATATATAATTCTCAATTGTCTTTGGATGGATATATAATGTTTCTCCCGATATAGACTGGTAATAAAAATTCTAAATGTTCTCGGAATAAAATCTTGTGAGAGCGTGGTAATTTGAACCATAATAAAACATGTCATTTTCGCTTTTGAGTACTCTTTAGAGCGTGTGAAAACATTGAAGCCGCCACTGTGTGATTGACCTGTGTCACTACTGTTCCATGATCGATTCCCTCGCCGCCACTAGCAGCACATTCTCTGGCACTGTTTTGCTGATCGGCCACGCTGCGGCCAACCACAGTGATATGTAAAACTCATAAAATCCGACTTGCTGGTGCTGTGGTACGTAGTGAGCTCTTATCAGTCTTCGGACTCGCCGCTGCTGTTCAAGACATGCGCGTCCTGCGCTTCCTACTAGCATTTTCCCCTGTGGTCGCTGCTCAGTTCATTCCCGGGGGTAGCATAGGTCGTCCTATGACCAATGCTGGACCTTACAATAATTGCTCTGGCACAGTCACTCAGCTCCCCACGGACGTTGCTTTCGATACGCTCCCTAACATAAGTCCAGACGCCCCGAGTGGCTGGGAACGATGGGACCTAACTATTTATCAGTCAGACATCTTCCTTAATTTGCGTTGGTTACAGGGGGACCCTTCCTCCTATAATTCTGTACCAGCTGATGGCTCGTTTGAGCTCTCCGCTCAATTCGCGAACGGAACGACCTTCCACACACGCATCACTGGAGAGAAACTCACCTATATCAATTCTTCCACGTATTCCATTTCGATCGGACAAAATACCCTCACGTGGGATGACAGTCAGACTTGGTTCAACACCACGCTCAACCTGAATGGGTTAACTGGTTCGTTCGGAACTGAGTCGTGCGTGGATCCATCTACATGTACCATATCTTCGCGAGGCTTACTTGTTGTCATATAGCATTATGCTGGACAAGTTTTCCCCATATACGGGTTGGATCATTGGCCAGTTGACCGAAGGTCTCTTCTGCAGTATGCCGGTGACGCGTGGCAACACGTAGGGAACTCTTGTTTACTCTTACCACCTTACTGATTATCATCTCAGTCGTGTTGGTTCCATACTGTTCCCATCTGGGCAGGAAGTGACGCTCACCGCTCAGTCCATGTTGTTACACATGTTGGCCGAGCAACCCATTCAATCACTTGCTGTTAACTACGCCATACGCACCTTCTGGTCGACAGGAACGGCCTTCGACGATACGTTCATTTACGAGAGCGCTCGCGCACCGAATTCGAGCGGTAGGAAATCATTGCTTGTTGCGCATTTTCTGTCATTTAAATCACCAATACAGAGTACACGGCCTTCTTCCTAGGCCGCGCCGAAGTTCGCGGCACCGGTTTCCAGCCTTACCCTATCTACATAGGCACCAACAGTGACGTTCTATCCGTTAAACAGGTCAACCACGCCTCTACCGAAGCCCAGCTGGACGGCTGTGCCAATACGAACTATGTGCCTTTCACCTGGAACTACACTCTTCCGTCGCCCATTCTCGAGCAGTTCGACAGTGCCGGGGCGAAAACCACCTTCTACCCTTTCTCTAGCATCAGTACTGCGGAACCATTTGGTAGCGAGTACGTATCCTACCAGAGTGGAACAGGCATAGCATACACGTATCAAATACGTGGGCCGCCGTGATTGACCAGCAACCAAGTGAAGGTAGCGAACCCTCCGAGCAGTAAACGCCAGGCTTCGAGCGAGATCACTAGAACTTAACCGTGACTTCCGTGATTGGTTTCTTGTGCTAAGTACGTATGCTTCTCTGATCGCTTGCTCTACAATTCCTTGTCCTTCACTTCGTAGTATCGGTTGTCGCTTTCCTGGTCAAGTTTTCAAAACGTGTAACAGCACCAAACATGGAATAACCAATCACCATTTGAGGATTCTGTGAAGCTGAATGACATCAATCCGTGCACTTTTCGTTGAGATATAAACTCTTGCGTAACAAACTCACAGAGATCGGGGACGAGAACATGAATCGTTCAGCACGTTGAAAGTATATATGCCTCGCCTCCTTCCAACTCCTGCTGAGACGAATGCATACATATTAACACTCCGCTGGCAGTATATGGTGAAACCAATCGAAAAGCGCTGTTCGAGCTTATCACAGCGGCTGTACCTTGTATAAGGTTCACGGAGAACCACACCAAAATCAAATTCATAGTATAGTTTCAACTTTGATTCACTCGACGAATCAGCAAAATCAATAGACACCAAACTCCTCACGCCACTGTTGGTGGATGGACTGATTAACAGATTCTGATTACTGCGCATAACCACCACCGTACCACTGAATCCATTAAATTGTTGATACTCCTGGAAGGTCAACAGATGAAATGGCTTATCTGCGCGCGGTAACAACGGCTGGACGTTTCTACGACAAGAGTAACACTGAAATACGTACTGGCGCCAGAGTGATTATTCCAGCAATAATGTACGGAAGTTGAGGAGAAAGGAATGTGATCTTTTATGCACAGCAGACGGCGCGGTCATCGAAATTACCTTCCGATCTCACCTTATAAAATGTGACCAAGTAGCGAAACGGCAAGAGGTGGATCATATGCATCCAAGCTTCATGTGACTCAGTTCTAGCTTACTTTTCACGGGTCTCACAGAAATTGAGGACTGGAACACTGGCCGCTCAGATTAAGAGTACAGGGATGAAGGCAGAGGGTTGCGACCTACTGGTATGGAAAAATAGTCGAGGACGAATGGGTCAGTCCGTCCTTGATGCAAATCTGTGCTATGCGTTCTTCTTGAGACGAGCATATTTCGACGTAACGGTGGGAATGTACCCTCTCAGAGACCGTCACAGAAGCCATACCTAGTAGAGATAAATCCGTGGAGACTTGCATGAAACGCACCAAGAATTCAATTCGTTCAAAAAGTCAAGTCATCGATGCTATGCTCCCCCTTTTCCGTAAAGATTATATGCGCAGGGGTACTTGTATCACGTCTATTCCTAAGCGACATTATTCTGAGCGGCGACCATCTGTCCGTAAAGCCCGTGCTGAGAACCAAGTCCGTATGTCAGTGTGAGGGAAGACAGTATGTCTGGGGCCACAGTGAGCTAGGGAATCGTCAGTATTCCAAACATTCAGGTATAACCACTACAGGCGCAGAAAAGGGGATCTAGATGTGGATATCGGGGGGGACGATATAGAACGACCTTCCCCTTCCCTTCACAAAACAATAGGACAAAGACCATCGACGTACCAATGAGATGATATCATCCAAAAGGTGTGCCTGCCCAACCGTCATGCCCATTATTCCGCTTTGCGATGCATGGACGATGTGCACGTGGAAGTGGTCTGCAAACGACCGAGACATCCAATCGCACGATCGCAAGGACCACAAAACGGAACTACTTACAGTAAGAAGGCTGATAATGGACGTACAATCTCACGCTCCCTCTCACAAGTCCGTATTTTCGCTCGACGATAGAATGAGCGGCGTCCCTGATGGCATTTAACAATGGCAGATGGCCGCCTTCACCGCCGCGTAGGTCACGCATAGATCGTATGGATGGATCTCTGACGAGTGCGAGTAAATACAGAGCTGTCAGTGGAGACGTGGTAGGATCCCATTTCATATCAGGTAGAATGAGGAACTCGTCGGTGGAGTGAAGCAAGCTATGCGCTTCTGAAGTTCCATCGAGGATATTTCGCACCCTGTGCGAGTTTACATTAGAGGAGGGTGGGTGTGCGGATGTTTGAGCGTGCACACACCATTGCGTCCTCGAAGGGGGAAACGCCTGGATATAAGGCTTCACTACCTTTTCGTACAGTTCTGGAGTCTCGTACACCATCAAGATGTCCTGTTTCGAATACTACTAGATGATAAGCATCGACCACGACACAAACGCGACAAGCGCATTAATATCGTACTGACCTTCCGAATATGAACGTCAGTAGCGGGACAGATTACGCTGATCTTAAGATCAGGTAGGTCGTCTCTGCGCTTCAACCACCCGTTTATCCAAGTATACTGTTTGAGCACCGATCAACATGGTCTCCGTTCGTAGCCTGGCACTATGACTGACTATATCGGTGCTTCCGAGGCATTTGGTATTCTCGAGAACTCCAGATGAAAATTCTTGAGGTAGGGTAAGTGGGAATGGCGTTCTCTCCAACCGGAGGATGGCTGGGAGACGACCATCGGAGGTAGATCCAGATAACGATGCGTCGCTCGAGGATACCGATGACGCGGGTAAAGTACCCAGGACGTTCAAGCAACGGAAGTACGGGTCTATGCAAAATAGAAACGGTTAGAGATGAGAAAACGAAGCCCATTCAGTCGTACTTTCATCGAGGACCCGCTCGAATTCAAAATCTTGGAGTTGAATTGGCATCGATCGAGTGGGACAGAGTCGTCGACTGCCTCTTTTGGGATCCACGATGACAAAAAGTCCCGCTGACCAGACTCTACCGTATAAAAGTCGGGAGAGGCCTCGCTGACCCAAGCAACCCACCTTTCCCACTGACGTCGACCTACTCCCTCCCCAAATGACCATCGTACACGCACGTCTCTGCTACTACTCATGTACATCCTGGTAAATGTGGCACCTGACCCGAACATGGACAGGGTGGTACTGGGCAGGCGTTCCGGCCCTATGCCCCTCACTTTGTGGGCTATTGTGTGAGGGGACCGGTAGGCTGGCCGCACGAAACTTCATACCTTCTGCTGAGTCACTCGTGGTTGCAGCTATTCCGTCTGCGTAGCGAGATTGGAGTATGTCGTCCTCTCCCCATTGCGAGGTACAGTGGCTGACAAGCTCTCACTAGACATAGTGATGCCTGCCACCAACATACGCTCGGCCTGTGGTCAATTCCCAGAGGCGATCTGTATGGGAGCTTGGAATGGCAGAAGGTGCGTGAATTGAGCATCTCTGTTCGACGACACAGGTCATTCATGGGCAATTTATGTTGCAAGCAGCACCAGGCGCTCTGTACTTGCGGGGAGCGAAGGTCTCGGCCGTGGCTCCATTCATTCCAGACATTCGCTCCTTCGACACTGGTTGGTCTACATTACATCTCATCTGGATGGTGATACATTTATGCATTGCTACCTCAGGTGATTCAGTCAGGCTGAACGTGGGCTACAAGAAGAGAGCTTGCAGTCGGGCACTCGCATTGGTGAGTCGATTCCCACTTGCAACTGCCATAAAGATCTTAACGTCTAGCTTTTCCGCTGCCATAACGGACGTTAGATCGGAGCAGCTGGACTTATAGTACTTGGTATGTCATGGAGAAGAAGTGCAATGCCTGCGTTGACTCCATCGGCATACTAGTGGTAGTCAGGTCCGGTATGGTTGATGTACGTTCCGGAGGCCTTGACTCACCTTTGATGAACAGAATATCGCTGCGCAACACATCGAGTGTACACCTGCGAACCGTGAAACCATCCACTTCGTAGACGCTTCCACCGTACTACAGCTGGGGGTATGGGACCTTCCTCCGTACTTTGAGATCTCGAGTCGACATCGGTCGCCGTCTGTATCCAAAGTATACACAGGTTAACAGACAAGTCCGGTGGGAGGTCGTACTTCGCACATGTAGCTGTGAACGAGGACGGCCTGTACTTACTCAATCATATTCATATATTGCCTCGCATTTCATGCAGTTCACGGTCGAAGAAAGGTCGTTAAGAGTGTTGTATCGGGACGACTCGATTCAGTGTAAGATATGAGCGCAACAGCACATTCACTGCGGAAACGAGTTTTTTATCGCATCCGGAGATAGTCGGATTATTGGTCATAGTATGACCATATCCCGAGGTCACACAGTTCCAATAATATCTCGGATTATAGTAGCTAAGTGTTCTCGAATCAGACTATATTCTGGTCGGATTTGCAAACCTATTCCTATGGTGATACTAAGCTTCTAGTTGATATTCGCATCAAATTACAGTTGGATTATAGCTCATGAGCTCTGAATCGCATCGTATTAATATCCCGATTCTCCCTGGCTTCAGTCGTGCTTTTCAGAATAATCGGATGGGATTATATGTAGATTATACGCTTGGTACACCGTGTGCTTCGAATTTGCTGGCCCGACGCCCCATGAAAACCTGCCCACCCTCGCCTCCAGCCTCCTACTGCTACGGCGACTTGCTAGTAGGTACTATATGTACTCCCACCGGCGTACAAGCGGCAGCAAGCTGCCTGGATCACAGTTAGCAGCAAACCATGAGGGATGCAGTCCACACTTACCGCAGACCCCACATGGCCTTGGACGCACACCCATGCGAGGATTGGACGATCCATTCGGCTCTGGATCTGCTCCTGCTACCCAACGTGGCGGGCCACCAGTCAGTACACCGACATAGTCCACTAGCCCAGCCACTCACCGTTGTTTCGCTATGAACAGTTAGCATCGTCGGAATTTTCCTTTACGCCTCGTGAATTTCATGGGATGATGGACATCGCCAGTACTCCTCTCGACTCGCACCCCCTGCCTGAAGACTATGAAAACGAAAATCAGCCCAATCCCCTCAGCTACACGCTACATGGCCCACATAATGGGAATAGTGGTGTGCATGGCCACACACCTTTCTCATCGGTCAATGGATCTTCTCGGGTGGGCTGACGCAGCGAGACTCCTGTGGACGATTATCAAAGCACCATATATTCTGCACCTTGATCTCGCAACACGCCTTACCATATGGGCACCAGTTATGAATGCGAGACTCCGAGCCAGGGATTGCATGTGATGGTTGCACAGCTAATGGCCAGTATCAAAGGCCTCAGTGACGCCAAGAATAGTCTGGAAATTGAGCTCACTCGTCTCAAAGAGGCCAATGTGTCCCTGGTTGCTTGACTCGACGTTGCGGAGAAAATCCTCGAAGAGCTTCAGCAGAAATTTGCAGATACAGAAAAGTCCGCTGGGTCAAAAATGTCTGCAAACAATCATGTCGTTCTGAAGGTCTGTATAATGACTGGGACTCACTGGATACTATTAATCCTGGTGACCACAGTTGATCATCCAGCCCCTCTTCTCCCAGTTGTGCGGAATTGACTGCGATGCTAGCAAGAAGAACCGCATTGCGGCACTAGCGGCCATCAAACCACTCGATAACCAACAGCCCTTCGAACTATCAAGCAAAGCCACACAAATATGGCACCCGAATTGGCTCGGCAAAGTTGACGACGACCTTAACATGAAATTTCTCAAGGAAGTAGCGGACTGTGTGTATAACAATGAAAAGGTCCCATTGCTTGATCACATGCGAACGAGTTTAATGGGCGCTCACCTGTGGAACATGAATATTAGATGCAAAGGGAACAGACACAAATCAGAACCATACCCGATAAGTCCTTCAGCCCGGAAATTATCATGGAATGCGTCAAAACGTATTTCCAAACTATCCACAAGTGTGCCAAAGAATTAAATAGTGCTGACGGCGTGCTTCGAGTCAAACACAG
This sequence comes from Pisolithus marmoratus, assembly GCA_024613145.1. Classification (NCBI taxonomy): domain Eukaryota; kingdom Fungi; phylum Basidiomycota; class Agaricomycetes; order Boletales; family Pisolithaceae; genus Pisolithus; species Pisolithus marmoratus. The sequence continues at coordinate 331,616 of JANFAE010000047.1, forward strand.
ACAAGAGTATGGCCGGCGACGAGGGCACCGCATCATGGTAAGTACCTATACTCTGGACTGAACTGTCTTCATGTGTCAGTAGGTAGCTGCTGCTCGACGCAAGGCAGCATTGCAATACGAAAAGGAATCGGGTCACCAGGGAGCCGCAGCTCTCGTCAATATGGATTTTGGATCTGATATTCTTACCTGTAACGATGAAGAAGTCAGTGAAGATACCCTGCAGTGCCGAAAGCGAACAGAGGCTGGGCAGTCTGCAAACTGAGTTACTGGCCATGCATGGCAATCCATCGATGTAAGTGCCACTCGAGTATTTTGACGAAGCTAACTTCTTACTTTGGTTGCAAGTACGTTGCGTTCCTGTGTTGGCTCAGCTTTCGTGCCATGAAGCAACAGCAAGAGGGCAGTGACACACTTACCGATGTAGATCCGGGACCCCAACGAAAGTGCCGAAGAACAACTACGCGAAAGGTTCATAAACAATGTTTTGACATCAGCCTGAAGCATTTGGATCGTAGCCCACCGCCACCAAAAAGCACGCTATTCAAGACGATGGTTGACCATAGGTGGCAGAGTGCAAACCTGGAGGTAGTCCTCCTCGATCGTGTGCACTGGTTGAAGGGTTTCTATTCTCGGATGAATGAAGGCGACGTCTTCGAAGCGGATGCTGACTACCTGAAGGAATTGGATCAGTGGCTGAAGTCGTCAGATGGCACTCCTGAATCGTTGGGTGAGGAGGATGACGTGTGAGCGCCATCGTATCGTTGCTCCCTTGGACATGTTGTAGAAATAGCAAAACGTTCTGTTACTGTATTAACGAAAATGTCCCTAAGTTACCATTGATACCACTAATCCCAGAACACCTGTCTGTACACAGTTGAACTCCTGTCACTGAGCAATCGTTAGAGTAATTACTGTTCAAGTGGACCAGTGATAAGATGCACCTTTGCAAGATCTATTGTAGCCCAGACCTTCCGTCGATCCTCTCCAACTGATACCGATGTTAGCGCCAACAAGTTAGTAATCCACTCCAAGTCCACAAGAAAAGGTAGCAACGACTGATTCGTTTGGTACTCCCCAAGTTCCCATAAGCGCACGCCCAGTGCCGAACTGCTGACTGTCAGCGAGGGAAATGAGGTATGTTTGAGGGTGACTCACAAGTCATCCCAAATTGTCCTCCGTTCCCCCTCGTATGGCTTAAACCATCGCATGCATGCAAAATAGAACGTATGTTTCCCATCACAAAGGTGTTGATCAACCCAGAAGATCTCAAGAAGTTCGCCATACGCATGAGTGGGCCCTTGCCCTGGTATCATGACATGAACAAGGGAAGACCGGTGTGTCCCAACCGCTCTCGAGGCATGGAATCGCTTCCCATTGATGACGACATAATCAAAGAAGACGGCTTTGGAGTTGAGGGGAATGCTGTGTAGCACAGTGGGCCGTTCATGTTGGCAGTGGACAGGCAAATGTGGAAATCGGGCGTTCAGAGTACGGCCAAGGAAGTGATAACTTTCTGAGGAGAGACCATTCTCATGGCGGCGTGGACTGAGTGCATAAGCCAGCCCCGCTATGCAAAGTACATCACATGTGATTTCTTGATGTGTACGCCGAGAGGCTTACCATCGGCACTAATCTCGTCCAGCTCCTGACAGAGAGCTGCCAACCCTGCGACGGTGCCACGTTCATCATGTGTAGCTTTCTGCATGATTCTTGCAGCCTCTGAGCGAAATGACTTCACAGGGCTGGCATGTAGGGTGTATATCTGCGGTTTCATGGTCAGCACGGTGGTCCGCTTAAAAAACTCAAGGTTGTGTAGACTTACGAGCCTAGAGGTTTCACAGGTCCGGTGAAACTCCTTGAAGAACATTGTTTCGAGTTCGCCATCGGAGTGATTGTTGGTCTTGAAGGACTTCAGCACCTTGTTGAGCCACTCGAATAAGAACGTCCAGAAATCATGCAGGGGGCCGAAGTTGCGGGCACAGTCAGCAATATGGGTAGCATAGTGGTGGTTCGGCTTTATAATGCCCGACCCATACAGCTAAAAGAATCAGCGCCGCAGGGTAAATATATTGTCAGGTTGACAACGACAACCTACCTTAACAAGTTCTACGTTATATTCACGCAGCAAGCGATCAGCTGTATCAATGTCATCACCTGTGATTGCGCATTTGATAAGGATACATATAGCCATCAACAGCTTGAGGAAGTTGGCTGGATCGTTGGGGTGCAGGCCGAGTCGGTCACCGTTGTCGTTAGTGGTGTGCGGGTCATCACCCATTTGAGGCTCTTCGGGCATTTGTGGATCGTCAAGCATCTGTGTTGTTAGGTGGGGGAGGTGGTGCGCGCAATTGACCTTCAGGGATTCCTTCGACTGTTTGAGAGACAGCCTTGCATTTCTTCGATGTCTGGAACGGAATGGGAGTAACTGATGTGATTGAGGCCTGTAGATGACGGTGCAAGACGTACCTTCTTTAGGCCAACCTGCCGTGCTTTCTCTACTTGCTTCGCTGCCGCTTGTTGAAGCTTTTGCTGTTTCTTGCTCTCGGCGATGGCCAGATTCTCCTGCACGATGCGGGCCTTCTCAGTTTCATACGCCTCTTTTCCTTGTTTCTTCGCTTCTACGAGCGAAGCCTTGTTATTGGCTTTGTGGGTGATCTCTTGTTGTTTCTGTAGTTCAGCTTTCTCAACGACAGAAAGACAGCGGAATAATGCCTCGTCAGAGGCATTATCCGGTAGGTATGTACTCCATATCTGTGGAATCTGGTACAGTGTAGGTCAGTGTGCATCCAAGTCAAGAGAAGACATACGACAATCGGGCCATATACAGTTGCAAGGAGTAACCATTGGTCAGCTGTGAGAGAGCCGCCTGTGGGGATTCCGATGTCTGTTGGAAGTTTGCCGCACAATGATGGGATTATGAACTAATATGTTGAGTGATTAGTCGATGTACATATATCATGAAAGATGAGAATACGCGTACATCTGACAGCATATTGTGGAGTGTCGTCAGCTCGTGGTTTGGTCTTAAGATCTTGCTTTGGACCCAAATATTATAAAAGTGCGTCTTGACGAGACCTGAGAACAGAAGGTAAGGGTTGGCCATCTGCAGAAGGTTGAGACTCGCCAAGAAATAAATTGTGCATCGGATCTATCACGATTTGTTGCACCAAATCGAAATATGGGAGGCGAGATAGTTCAGAGTACCACGTAGCATATTCCTTGACGAAGTTCTTCTGCGGATTGTGGCCGGAAAGCTTGCAATATTCGTTGCCTAGACGACGCTGTTCCACGTTGGTACGCGGTGGATAAGCTGATGTCTGTGTTGAGTAGAGGGCAGTGAGCATAATACACGAACACGTACCTCCGCGCTCGAAGGCGTTCAGATTCCCTTTGTCCTTCGAAGGTATCCAACAGGCTGTACAGTAATAGGTATGAGAATGTGAGCCGAAACCGCCCATCTTGTGAGCGGCAGGCTTGTCGCATACGACTGCGACAAGAACAACGCGAACGAGTCGTCCTAAGATGGGTGAGCTGATACACGTATGAACAAAAAATGGAAACATACCGTCAGGGTGAGATTCAGTTGGCACTTTGATGCCGTGTTTCCAGAGTCGCAGTAAGTCTGAAACGATGGGTCGCAGGAAACGTTGTACCTCATCAGGTGACTGTTCTTTTGGACCAGGCATGATACTTGTGCACATCAGGTTTGCAGTCCGATACCTGTAACAAAGGTTTAGGTCATCTGGAACGGAGGTCCTGAGCATATCTAGGGTGACCTGTATTCGGGGGGGAGGTTACAGATAGAGAATGAAATCGGAGCTGATGAGTGAGATGGTGCGATGTTGCTCTGGATGTAAGAGAACCTGTGACGTTGTACCTTCAGATCAAGGTAAATCGTAAAGAGAAAGACAATACCAGTCAATGCCTAGGTTGACACCCAAACGAAGCTCCTTGTCGGGACCATGTCGCTCATTCACATTGTTTGAGAAGAATAAGTTGCCGTCTGGCCCTTTAAGCTTCGTGCGGCAGATATCACCGTCAAAAATGTCCGTATAGGTGCCAGGAATGCGACGCTTGTCTTGCCACTCGTTGAGGGTGGCCTCCATGCCAGGGATCTTGAGGATAGATGCAATCTGCTCAGAGAGTGGAAGATAAGGATATTTGATAATTGGCGTCTTTAGTCTGCGAGTATTACCCCGTAGGGTTTGACCTGGGAGGAAGAGGTCAACGTTACATGAAGTGCAGGTATCATGACATAGCAGTGATGTGGCCGGCGGATAGACATCCCGACAAGTTGGGCAGATGGGCAACGAATGGATTGGCTTATCGACACCGAGGAGGCGATTGCCAGATTGGATAGTGGCAAATGGTACCGGGGTAACTGGATTAAGAAACAACAGAAGTAAAGAAAATATTGCCAGTAATGCGTTGCAGGCAATGCGTGGAAGGTGGAATTGGAGGTGGAGCCAAGAGACGACAGCGTGGATGACTGTGATGTGATCCAGGATGTCAGCAAGGTCTACGTTGTCAGATCATACCTCTTCATCGAAGAAGAATGGATCAGGATCGTCTGCGTCATCTTCGGGATGGAAAGGAACCTCGTCTGGTAGTTCTGCTGCATCGGGGCTGTCGTTCTCCTCAGGATAAGACCAAAATCCACCGTCGTTAGAAGGATCTGGTGGGCCATCAGCAAAGGGTGAGTTCGATTCCCCCCGAGCTTCTTCAGCGATCCATTGTAGCCTGCATTCAAAAGCATGTCGCTCCAGGTCTTCAGGGAGATGGTGGATCTCAAACGAGGTCAAAGGTCGAGCACCGGCGGCCGCTCTTGCATTGTACTCCTCAAAATAGTTCACAGCTGAAAGGAGTGCTTCCGGACTATGAAAGTTAGGGCCAAGGTTGGGTAGAGCGCTACCAAACATCATGATGTCGAGGTCCTCGCCCGTGAGAGTACCATGGTCAAGCATTTCCTGTTTGACAGCACAAGTCGATGAGCGTGGGGGGTCTAGAAAGACAACATCAGGTGAGAGAGGGGGAACAGGTGCGCATATAGGGTGCAGAAACGTTCGTGAGACCGGTCCAGAGTCTTTACACGCTGAAGGGACAATCCTGTGCCCTATAACACGTAGGTGGGACTGCGACACCTTGGTTTTTTCACGTAAGTCAGCTCATGTATGCGCAGCTGCCACATGTGCGGGTACGAGAGCTCCACGGCAGCCGTGTGTCTTGCAATCGCATTTCCGGAACCCCATAGAGGTGATCGGCGAGTTACTTGGAGGACGAGGAGGGTGGTGTAGCGGGCACGATAAGGTCTTACATGGACAAAATATTAATGTGATCACGTGCAAGGTCACGCAAACTTGTCAAGGTAAATTTCTATATCACAAGTTCAAAACAGACGAGTTACTACTTGCGATAGCGTTTACGGAGGGGAGGGGTTGTATCTTCAGAAAAGATTGGTTTGCGACATTTCTGCCCGGCGATGAGCTCCTCCCGAATCTGGTTCCATCTTTCCTAAGTGGTAACATGAGTACACGACAACATAAAGTGAAAAAAAAAATGTACACGCAGGACCTGTGTACTGATACTGTCAAATTCCTCAGATCCAGCAAAGCTGTCAGGTGTGAAACCATGTTTGAGGGACCAGCAAGTAGTGGCGGGTGGAGGAGAAGCAGGCAATTCTGAAGCCGTTTTCTAAAAATGTATCATCAGTGGAACAAAGAATGGTTCGTCAAAACTCACTTCAACAGGTCTAGGGGTCCCTTCATCATTTTCAAGCTCTATTTCACTGTCACTGACCAAAAGGACACGAGGCACAATATGTTGCGCACTTGCTGACTCGATGTGATTGTCGCCTGTAGGAGCGCTGTCCATGGTACAACCAGTAAGGGGTTCTCGCACATTTGGCATGAACACTGCAAGCATTTTACAATTTTTCTTCAAAAAACATGCTGAAAAAATTGAAGAAAGTGATACTCTTTTTTGACAGGTTTTTTCAAAGAGAAAAGGTAAAAATAATATTTTCTTCACTTTGCATGACTTGCCACAAAACATGGATTGATGGTAATACCCATTAGTGTAGAAGGTACTATGCACTACCATCAATTCATGTTTTTCCACAAAAAAGACAAAGAAAAGAAAATATTATATTTTCATTTTTTCTGTGAACACAGCCAAAAATAAAAGAGTATCTCTTCTTTCAATTTTTTCAACATATTTTGGCATGAAAAATTGTGAAATGCTTGCAGTGGAAATTCTGTGGATTATTAGCTCAGTGTCACACATTCTAGGAGAGAAAGTTGTGAACCTACCTCCATAAGGTCGTCATTGCGTACTAGGGATATGCGGCAATCGGTATTAAAAGGAGCAAAAATTTGACCTCCAGGTAATGGCTCACTCTCCATGTGCAAAGGGCCCTATGCAAGGCATCAGCGAGGAAACTAAACATGTGTTAACTTACCATGGAAGCAGATAGGTTGGCATCTGCAGGCTCGAGTTTGACTTCATCGGTACTACTAAAGTTATGGGCAAGGCATGTTTGAGCTCGGGCGGTGTGAGAGGGATCGACAATAGCTGTAAGCTCTGGTGATGTTGAGGTCAAGGAAATTTCTATCGTCTGGTACGTGAAAGTGAACGAACACGACAGCTAAAGCCAAATCAACTACGTACCACGGGGCCCTGGGACTTTGGCTCAAATGACACCGTGACGTTCTGGATGCTAGTTGGAAACTGAAGTCTAAGAATATGGGGCCTCTGTTTGAGGGCAGTCGGAGATATGGCATCAACAAGCTCAATTTCGTCAGCTTGAGAGGTGCAAACCGCCTCATCAGCGTCAATATGGGTCTTCAAGAGATGAATGAGTGGTCAGAACCCTTTAGCACAGGGAAATCGACGTACTTTGTGCTTGTTCATGGTGGACATGACGAACTGCTGAGCTTGGAGATGAAGGAAAAAAATTGCTAAGGCCATCCATTTTTCTGACCATTGTAGGGAGTGAGTACTCCCCACTAGGATATTCCTTTTATTTTATAGTTTTTACTTTTACTTTTACTTTATTGTTTTTACTTTCTTTTACTTTTATTTCTGTTCATTTACTTTAGACTTTACTTAGCTTTGAGAGTAGACACGTGATGTGGCTTAAGTAAGCCCCATGTCACCTACATTACATTTTACCTACCTAGAGGAATAACAATCGAGTTATGAGTCGCGAGTTCAAGTTTGAGTTTTGAGTTCGAGTTTGAGAAGGTCGAGAGTGGCCTTGCTCTGTGTTTAGACAGCCTCAGACAGCCTCAGACATTCACCAGACAGTATCTCTCACCAGGCTATAGAAGCCCCTCTGGAAGTTCTCTCCTCCTTCAGACATCACCACTACCCCCCAGTCTCTATTTTCTTTTTCCTACACCGTTCACAGAGATACTTTTCCGATGGTGGTAGGGGTGGATTATAGAGGATGTGTCCGAGCATAGTCGGAGTCAGGCAAGATGTAATGTGCAAGTCTGCTTTAGGTTGGATTACAGCACGCTGTACGTTGTCTGACTCAGTTTATGGTCTGATTATTTGGAAGTGACGGTCATTATTTGACACGGTCGGATTATGCTACGAAGATTAACTACTTAACTTAACGAGTCGGATTTTACTACGAATATTGCCTATTAGACGTCCGAGGTCGGATTATTTCAACTCAGACCCTCGGATTATCCCCCCTCTAAAAAACTCGTTTCCGCAGTGATTGGAGACGTGGACTAGGAGGCGAGCTCAGTGCAGACTTCCATAAAACGGTCGACAATACCTGATGCTCAATGTAACGATCGAGTCATGAGGACGTGTTGGCAAAACTGGCGACTCACTATGCGTGCATCAACCACCCAGAACTACAGGATCCCATGTTCATCCGAACACAATTATCCGAGATCCACCATCGCCGGGTCGGTCTGTTGCGAGCAGTGACTAGTGAACCCTCTGCGCGCATGGATAGTGGTGTACAAACAGAAACGTTCCAGGCGAACAGCTTGAAAGTGTAGGTAACATATACAGCGAACGCGTCAAGCTTGCCGATAATCATTGCAATCCGGAAGCCTCAAGTTAACGTCCGGCAGAGTGGCCCGTACGGTCGGGAGGTTGGCTGACCGGGTAGGCTGCGGTCCGGAACCATGTCAGCCTCCCCCAAACACATAAATTCACGAGACAAACCGACTTGACCGCCCGCCGTTCCTTGTCTTCCACCATTCTGGCACTCACCTGCGATACGATGGACGTCAACGTCGAGCATATCCTTCCTTGTTGCGACACCCTCATGTACATCTTAGCAAACAACCTGCATGCTGCCATCTCAACAATCACCATGTTGCTGGATATTGAAAGTACGCACGCCCGCTGTTTAGTAGGACGTCACTAATCTGGCTGACCTGCACTCGCAAGGCTCCACGAGAAGTTGGAACATGTAACCAGCAATTCACGTTGGCATACTTCAGCAGTGAAAGCATCAGGAATAACGATGCCCGAGAGATGACTTGTCTTAGGAGGAGGAGAGGATGTCGCTACTCAATGGTAGTGCCGCCCTCAAAGTACGTGCATGATTTTTATTCGCGCCCAGCCATGTCTCTCACAACATGAAGACCAGACGTCGGGAATAGGTTACATGGCCCATTCGTTCTATACTCGCCGTTCCTTTCCTTGCGCCTCACGGGGTCCTCACTCACTTCCCAGGCCCACGATTCCCCGAATCTTGGCAGACTCGCGTTCCTCAAGACAGATACCTTACCCAATCATATTCGTATCTCCACTCCCATATGTCGTCGTGTGTACCGGCTCCTAGGGCGATGGAGACGTCCTTGAGTCAAGGGGGTCAGGTGCGAGCATGAACTGCCTTTCGACGGATGGTATTACCGGCCGATGTACACCAAAGAGTACGTACTTGATACTTTGGGACGTTGTTCACCATACTAAGCGGTTCATCCAACAGCTGTTTAGTACCTACGTCAAAGATTAGTGGTCCTTGGGTGGTAGTACCGATGGGTGTACATAGGCAGAAACAGAAAGCGATCGTCAAACACGAATTCTCCGGAGAGTGCTGAGCGATAAGTCGAATTCCATGGTAGTGCATTAAGCGCTTAATCGCAGAAGATGGTGGTAGTGTTTGTCCTGCGCGACCGTTCCGAAGTCCTGTGGATGGAGAAGCTCGTGAGGTGCAGCCAGGCTCTGCGCTTGGACTATCCGGTTGCGATGTAACAGATGAAGAAAGGTCGTAGAGGAACACTTGTGAACTTTCACTAGAGCTGAGTACTATAGAGACTTCGAACGAGCGCAATAGCAGTACCAGCGGACGCGTCCGCGTGGTTTCTAGCCAGTAAGCAGATCCTCCCACTCGGATCCATTGCCTAGCGGATAAGACAAAGATAAAAGCGGCAGCCGACAAGGACGTCCAATTTGCTGAGTCAACTGAGATTGTAGTCGTGCTGCAGTCTGACGATGGAGTATTGCCGGGTTGGAACGATATAATGCTATAGCGTTTGCGAATCTCGACACCATCTCTAGCACCTACTCATCGCTGCGGTGATCCTTAGTGAGAAAAGCAGGGTTGGTACTACTACTTACCCAACCACATCCAATATCGGCCATTTTACTTTCGAGTCCATTTGACCCGTTAGGTGGCGTCGTAGACGCAAGAGGGGGTCACTTGTGTGGCGACGGGTAGATGACCGTTGAGAGGATGGCACTCGTCTCAGTCGTAGGGTGGGAGACGTGAGTCTGATAAAATATCGCGTCGTCAACGCCTATATGCCCTGTCGTAGAACGGGTTTATTAGTATAAATGATCAACGGAAAACGATCACATGGAGATCCCATGTAACATGGCAGACTTCCAATAGAGACTTTCGCCAGCACCTGTGGAACGGCGCGGATGCGCAGATGGTAGTCATACGTTTGAGACCAGCAATCGCTTCAGGTTCGCGAGCAGACGTGTTTTAGCCATATGAGCGTTTGGATTTGAAAGCTGTTCAATCGGGGGGAGGTCGTATGCACCGCACCGTCCACAGCTAGAAAACTGCATCATACAAAGCACACGGTGACAAGGACTGCGGTAATGTGGCATACTCATTATTGTTGGAGTCACAGCCTGTCTTCAATGAAAAGAGACAGGAGCATAAATGCAGATGCTTACATATACAAATTTCGGCCATATCGACAGCCATGAAACACATACACTGAGACAGGACATAGTAAATCAAGTGGAAAACTGTAAACGCTCCTTGACTCCGCTCCACTTGGCACCCCGACTAGGACCCCGGAAAACCGGAACCCAGAACCGCCAACCAAGGGATCGTTGAGCCCGTCGCATCCCAAAGCGACGTAAAGCAGCAAACTAGAATTGACCAGTGATCTAACAATCACCAAGAACTAGCAAAAAAGAAAAAACCCGTAACCCACAGCTCACTCCCCAACCCACTCAAAACCTCGCTCTAAAGCTTGTTCGCATGCCACCAGCGGGCACCCCCCCTGGCACCTCCAAGCCAAACATGGCAGGCACACATAACACCCGGTCAACATCGCAAGTGAGCCTCAGGGATCCCCTTACTGCCCAAATTAGTACCGTCTCTGACCACGCTTCGGGTCTACGCTATCTACACAAAAGGGAACTGATTCCAATGGGCACCGAAGCAACTATAGACAGGCTTTCCACAGCACTCCACCTGATAGCCCAGCTCCCCAGCGTCCCGGCGTCAGCCCTAGATGGCATCAGAGCGGTAGCATTCCTCCTGGAGAAAGTCGGAACATCCAACCTGATAAATGAAATCCAAAACACGCTATGTCCGTCCCTATCCGAAACGTTAACTAATCATGTCATAGCAGCTATCTCCCCCCACATCGCGTCCTTACAGGACTCAACGATTAAGCTCAGGTCGGCCCTGGCCCCCAGAGCACCAACCGGCGACAACACAGACGACCACATCAACAGAAATCCCCTCAGCGCCAAGCTTCCCGAGCTCGTAGCCAACCAGGTCACCGAGGTCATGCTCCCCCAACTGGCCACCATCTACACGTCGGTCATCTCACTCCATGACAAGCTACCCGCCCAAGAACCCGCCCACAAGCACTCGAACAACCCCAATGAAGAAAAATCCCTCGCCTCAACCAGGGTTACCTTGGAAAGAGTCGAGCTGCTAGCTGAAGAAGTCCACACGGGACTTGAGCTGATCATGAACGTCATTGACACCTTGCTCCCCTCCATAGATGCTACCCAGTCCCAAGTAGACTCCCTCAGCAAGCAGATATCCACCCTCCCCCCAGTCCAAGCAGGCACGGTGCTAGAGGCCACCATCCCAGCTGCCCCCGCCACCACAACTACCCCCGCCCCTCTCCCCCCCAACACAATCTTACAGCGAAGCCACAAAAGCAACCCCCCAGTCGCGACTAGCGGTTGCCGCCATGGTGAAGGCAGAGACTAGAACCAGACAAGTCTTATTCACCCCCTCCCCAACGCAAACCTTCTACACGAAAGAAACTGACCCCAACTCGATTGCTACAGATATTTTAGACCTGACCTCAACCCTTCAAGACGAAAACTCGCCATATGTCAAAATCAAGTCAGCCACGTGCCTCAACAATGGAAACCTACTACTCGAGCTGTCATCAACCGGGGCAGCCAACTGGATCAGATCTGACCCCGTCAGAAAAGCCCTCTCCAAGTCTCTAGGAATCAATGCTGTGGTAAAGGCACAGACCTTCCTGCTAGTCATCCCCTTCTTCCCCACTGTACACGACCTCGCCGACCCTACCTTCCTAAGGGAACTCGAAACCGAAAACGACATCCCTGCCAACGCCCTCTACTCTGCACGATGGGTCAAACACCCAGACCGACGCAAACCAAACCAACGAGTAGCACACGTCCTCCTTCTAGTTAGCGACATACACGTCGCTAACGTCCTTATCAGAGATGGAATCTACGTTCACAGAGTAAAACTCAACCCCAAAAAGGACAAGAAGGAACCAGTACGATGCGCCAAATGCCAGCGTTGGGGCCACATAGCCAGGGACTGCACGTCCGTCCAGGACGTGTGCAGTACTTGCGCCAGCCCCCACAAAGCCCAAGCATGCGACCACCCCCATCGCACACTTTGCATCAACTGCGACTCCAATGAACACTCAAGCAGTAGTCGTGATTGTAAGGAGTTCATCAAGAAACGCGATGCCTTAAACGTGAAGCACCCCGACAATCTCCTCCCCTTCTTCCCAACTGGGGAGAAGTGGACGCTTGCTCACTACCCCCCAGACCTCACCCCTCCCCCGCAACCTCCCCCCAGCCAAACCCCCGACAAGGTCTGCACCCCAGTACCTACCAACGCCACGTCAACCCCGAACCACCCACCCGCAGCCCACAACCAGATGCAGAGAAGGACCCACCAGCTGGTGTCCCTCGGCCCGGGAATCAAGGCAAGACAGACCACCCTAGACAACTTCGCAAGGAAGTCCAAGGCTACGGCAATCATCAATAGGTCAACCACTGCCGTACCCCCCCACATACTAGACTACTCCCCCCCGGTTGACACTTCAGCGTTCACCGACCCCCCTCCACCAACCCATCATGACTGAGCATGCCACCCAACTACATATATGGCAGCAAAATCTCAATCGATCTGCAGCCAACCAGCACTCACTCCTGCACGGCCCCCATGCCAAAGACTGGGATATATACGCACTGCAAGAACCACATATAAGACTCAACAAAAATACAATATCAACCCCAAAATTCTACATGGTCTACCCGTCCACCCGCTACACCCACCCAGAGAAAACGTCCAGGGCAGTGGTGCTGATCTCCACTGCGATCGACGCCAGCTCGTGGAAGCAGGTGCCGTTCCCGTCTCTGGATGTAGTGGTAGTCCAGCTGGACAGCCCCGCGGGTAAGCTTACCCTGATTAACAGTTTACAACGACTGCGAAAAACATGACACAGAGGAGGTGTTAGACAGATACCTTGGACTCTGAGTCCGAGAATGTCCAACCCTCCCCAGACGACCATGTGATCTGGATGGGCGACTTCAACTGCCACCACCCCCTGTGGGACGACGACGCTAACACGCAGCTGTTCACCGTGCCAGCACTAGCAAAGGCCCAGCCATTGCTGGACCTGCTGGAGAAGAACGACATGGTCATGGTCCTCCCAAAAGGGGTCCCGACCCTCCAGCACCTCAACACGAAAAACTGGACAAGGCTGGACAACGTGTTCTGTACCGAACACACCCAAGGCTTGTTCATCAAGTGCGCTACTGACCCAGCCAACAGAGGACCCAAAACTGACCACGTCCCCGTCCTGAGCGTACTGGATCTCACGCTGACCAACACCAATCCAGAGCCACACCATAATTTCCGAGCAACCAATTGGGAGAAGTTCAGAGAGACGCTACAGCTCCAGCTCAATGAGGTAGGCCCTCCTACAGCTCTAGCTACTGACAGAGAGTTCCAGAACGCGGCAAGAGCCTTGACGAGAGCGATACAAGAAACCATCGAGAAAGAGGTACCCCTGTGCAAACCGTCTCCGTATGCAAAGCGCTGGTGGAACCACGACCTCTCCGCACTACGGTCCGAGCTAGCGAAGCAAAGTCAGAGAGCGTACCAGCACCGACTCGACCCCGACCACCCAGTGCACAAGGAACTCAGGCACAAACGCAACCACTACTCGGAATCTATCAAGAAAACCAAGGCAAAGCACTGGACAGACTGGCTTGAGTCAATCGAAGGTAACGAGATATGGGTAGCTAACAAGTACATCTCTTCAGACCCGGGAGATGGAGGATGCGCAAAGATCCCAACGCTTAATACAGTGGAAAATGGAATGCCAGCGCAACTCACAACCAACGAGTGCAAAGGTCGGGCACTAGCCACAGCGTTTTTCCCCCCACCCCCGCCCACGTCATCTGTCCCAGAAGACTTTCACTACCCCGTCCCAATGGACACGCTGGAACCCATAGCCGAGGAGAACGTACTCAGTAACATAGCTCGACTCAGCCCGTTCAAGGCACCCGGCCCAGATGGCATCAGCAACAGCGTACTCATCCAGTGCAAGGATGAACTAGTGCCGTACCTCGTGCCAGTCTTCCGGGCAGTGTTCACCTTGCGCACATACCACGACCCGTGGAGGGACTTCACTACGGTGGTCCTAAGGAAACCGGGCAAAGCTGACTACTCGCTGATCAAGTCTTACAGACCAATAGTGCTCCTCAACACGACCAGCAAACTCCTCACAGCAATAGTCACAGAGCAGCTCACCCACATCGTGGAATCCAACAACCTCCTCCCACCCACGCACTTTGGCGGCCAGCCCCGGAGGTCAATGACCGACTCTCTGCACCTCCTCACAACTACGGTAAAGAATGCATGGCGATCAAAACAAGTCGTCTCCGCCCTGTTCCTCGACATAGAAGGAGCGTTCCCCAACGCCGTCACCGACCGCCTGCTGCACAACTTACGCAAGAGATGGTTCCCAACAATAATGGTATCCTTCGTAGAACGGCTACTGGAGAATAGACGCACAAAACTCAAGTTTGACGACTACGTGTCAGACTGGATTTCAGTCAACAATGGGATAGGTCAAGGAGACCCAATATCCATGTTCCTCTACGTGGTGTACAGCACTGACCTCGCCGAAGTCCCAGACCCCTCAAACAAAAGGAACTAGCACTAGCCTTCGTGGATGACACAGTACTCGTTGCCATAGGAAAAACGTTCGGTAACACGCACGACAGAATCAGGAAAATGATGGAATGACGCAATGGCGCATTCACATGGTCCAGAGAACACAATTCTAGGTTCGAACTCTCAAAGTTCGCCCTTGTCGATTTCCATTACAATGGCAATGTCGAAAGACCACCGCTCAAGCTTCGCAACGTTACGATCACCCCAACGAGGACACATAGGTTTCTAGGTGTAGTAATCGATCAATCATTGAGATGGAACGCACACGCTGCCCACGCGTTGTCCAAGGGAACTGCATACGTCATGCAAATCAAACGCATTGCATCGGCAAACAAAGGGCTATCAGCCTCCCTACTCAGACGTCTATATCTGGCTGTAGCAGTACCGAAAATGCTCTACGCGGTCGACGTGTGGTGTACCCCACCCTACTCCTTCAACAGCTCCAAGAAAACGAGAGGTTCCCTAGGAATACTCTCCAAGATCAAGCGTGTCCAGCGACAAGCTCTGCTAGCCATCACGGGAGCGTTCCGCACCACAGCTATGGACATACTCGAAGTGTACACCAATGTCCTCCCCATAGAACACCGAGTCCAGAACCTCTGCCACCAAGCAGCAATCTGTCTAGCGTTGCACCCACGGTCACACCCAATCCACGACCATGCTCGTAGAGCGGCCATACGCATGGTAAAAAGACACAAGTCCCCACTACATCACCTCATGCACGCCTACAATATCGCACCCAACCGCACAGAAAAGTTAGACCCAGCAGAACGTAACCCTCACGCCACCCTCCCCTATTCCAGGTTAATCCCGCTGAACAAGATCGAAGCAAAAGTGGCCCACGACCGCAACACGGATCCCACAAAGATATACTGCGACGGCTCAGCCACAGAGAAAGGAGTAGGAGCTGCAGCAGTCATCCACAACGGCGACCGACCACCTCGCACGCTCAGATACCATCTAGGCCCCCCTGACTCACACACAGTGTACGAAGCCGAGGCCGTCGGCCTCACCCTGGCGGCCCATCTACTAACCACAGACCCGGACCTCTCCCCCCCAGTGACCATCTTCGTCGACAACCAAGCAGTAGTCCAATCCGGTGAGAACCCGACCACAAAATCTGGCCATCACATAATCAGGAAATTCCACAGCGCCATCAATAAGATCAAGATCTCCACTCCAGCAACACAATGGAAACTGACCTTACAATGGATCCCGGGCCATGAGGGCATTCCAGGTAATGAAACGGCAGACAAACACGCCAAGATAGCCACCAGTGGTCCCCAGAAAAGCAGTCGATTAAGACGCCTCCCGGCATACCTGCAAACGGAGGGACTACCGGAAAGCATTTCGGCGGCAGTCTGAGCACAACGCGAAGCCTCAAGAAAACGATGGACAAAAAACTGGCACAAGTCTCCCCGACATGCGCTAGCCTCAAAATTCAAAGCCGACAACCCGTCTCACTCGAATGCCAACGATATCCTGAAGATCCCCAAGCAGCACACCACCACGTATATCAGACTAAGAACCGGGCATCTAGGCCTCAACAAGCACCTGCACCGCATCAGAAAAGTCGACTCCCCCAGCTGCAAATGCGGCGCCCCACAAGAAACAGTAGTCCACTACCTAACGGTTTGCCCATGCTACAACAGAGCACGTCATGTCTTATGAAATACACTAGGTCGAAACGCGATGCACGTACCATACCTACTGTCAAACAAAAATGCAAGACCTCATCTCATGCAGTTCGTCACAGCCACGAAACGATTCACACCCGGGTAAGACCCCGTTCGAGTAAATTACAGATAGTCACGCCCAGCCACAGATACACACCTCAAAGCACGACCAGCACCCAGCCACATAAATGCTTACCGCCACGAAGGATCCGGCCCACCAGCCGTTGTTATAGATGTGAGAGGAGAAGCCGAATAGAGATGAAAGAGTTAAGGCGACGGAGACAAGAGACGGCCACAATAGGTGGTCGCCCGCCTAAAACCCCCACATCCCTACCCTCCCACTACCTTCCTGCGCAAAGCCTCAGGGCTTGAGCCATGTTACTCCACAGACAAGATACGTTACATACACGAGCGCGCAGCGAACATACACCCAAACTCCACGTGAGATCCCAGACACTTAAAACGCTGCCGGCGGGAACGGAGCGGACCGAGGCAGGCCAGATCGGCCTCAGGGCAAGTGTAGCGGACGGAGGAAAGAGAGAGCGGAACCTCTCTAAAGGGTTTTAGGCAGCTAGTCCTACATAGGGTACATACACCCCAACAAGGGACTCTAAAAGGAAAAAAAAAAAAAAAAAAAAAAAAAAAAGTGGAAAACTGTCGGGTATTGTCCTAGTTTCACCAAGTTGATACCGTAGCCGCCAACCTTTCTGTATCGTAGCAGATGAGCAAAATGTAAAATCGAAAGTGGGACGCGCACCTGACAACGGGTTCCCTTCGTGGTCTTGTACTCTTAGCATTCCGTTGAGTACCCGGTCAACATGGGGACGGACAGACGGATCAGAGTAGTATTCGCAGACTTGTTCCACGTTTACATGGTCTACGAGTTGCACGACAGAGAGAGTAGGGATCTGAGTCTTGAGTGTGGCAATGCGGTGGAATAAAATTATAAAGCGGCGATGACCATACGACGGGAGGTGTCGTTCGGCTGCTCTTAGTCCGAGATATTCGATAGCAGGAAAGGATGATCCATCTATGTCCACGCGCAACCACTTGAATGATGGTAAGAAGATCGTCAAGCGACGGATACTTGGGCAGGATTGCTTTATCATATCGAGATAGATATCGAGATAACCATCAAGTTCAAGTTCAGGATTGCCATCATAGCGGAGCTGAATGGACGTGAGGCATCGGCTGTAACGCTGCACGAAATCTGACCACTGATCGAGGTGACGCCCGGTGACATGCACGATAACTTCGTTGACACGGACATGTGTCTCTTGCGAGCAAGTCTCGCCATTATGGTCAATTCCCGGGACTGCCTCCCGTAGACCAAGTGTGCTGAGAGAGGAAAGGGTGGAGCTAGGAAGAAGACCATTTGCCCACCTGAGGTGGTGGCAATTAAGGATGTGCAGATGAGGAGAATTCATCAACAGCTCCTCCAAGTCTTGTAGAGGAAGGGAAAAGCTGCCTTCACAGTCAAGGACCCGCAACGAAGCACAACCTCTCAGAGAATGGGGAACAGTCGGGGGCATGGGACCGTAGATCAAGGAGGACGGGAATGCGATTGAGATGATTGTGAGATTGGGTAGATACTTGATGACTTCAGCCAAATGATCAGCCAAGTCGTCTGGATAGTAGGTTAAGTTATTTGGGTGCCCCGCTAATTCAATCGATACATCCAGCCTTTGTGCCCACAACCCAAGGCGGCTAGCATGTGCCATGACTCCTCCTCCCTCTGCATAACTCCGGAGTGTATTGCTAAGGGAAAGTAGACTGTGAGGACTGTCGATGTAAATAGTCCGGTAGAGATAGAGTGTCGCCAAGTACCACCAATGTTTGCAGACACAAACCAGATTGTACTTCGTGGCACGGGTCGCTCGAAGTGCGGGGTGATATTCGTCATTGTACGGTGCTCCGATGAAACCCGCCTTTTCGAAGATTTCTGGGACAAGGGTGTAGGGGACATAGGTGGCTACGTCGAAGATACGATCCCATACTTCTGGTGGATAGCGAGACATATCGGACAGCAGATAATCGTGGAGGTGGGAGCGGGAGTCTTCCTTGCGGGATCCGGGAGAAAACAAGTTCTCGACTCGGCCTGCTGCCTTCGTATGAGCCTTCTAAAGACGACCTATTAGTAATAGTGGAACTATGCACATTTCTCTCTACATAACATCTCGGTGGTAGTTTTGGCATCGCAGCTTGGAGCCTAGTGGGACAGTCGGGCGACCATCTGTACGACAAGAAGGATCGTGGATTGAATATGGAAGGACATTATAATTCTCTGCTATGTAGAGTCTCTCTTGTGTCTCATCCCCTATGGACCTACCTCTGGACGAGGATGTGATTTCTCATCAGTCGTCCTGCAGAACCTCTCGCGAATCGAGACTCGTGCTCTACTCGACAAGACCTTTCGAACGGTCCCTCTCGCGTTGCTGCCACTTCAGCCGTTGCGAAGATATCGTTAGTTCGATGTAGAGGCATTAGGGAGACGGTTTTGCGAGTAGCTCGGGGTCGGGTGGTTTTTGTAGCATCACACTGAGCTGTTGGCACCCTCCCCTCCCCATAGCTCCCTTGGTATCAAACGTGTATTTCGGTCACCATTCTGACAAACCTCTCGCCGACGTGGAACCTGATTCTAATCGAAGAGCCCTTCCGAGCGGTTGCTTTGACGTTGCCGCCGTTCCGGAGATACAGCCCTTTTTGTGGCTAGAGGTAGTGTAGGATTGTTTTGCAGATAATTTCGGACTGGGTGCGCCGTTGAGTGCTGAGCTATAACTCGAATTCCATGGTCGTGCATCAAGCGCTAACCGCAGAAGACAGTGGTAGCGTTTGTCCTGGGCGGCCGTTCCGAAGTCCTGTGGATGGAGAAATTCGTGAGGCGCAGCCAGGTTTGGACTATCCAGTGGCGATGTGACAGATGAAGAAAGGTCATAAAAAGAGCACTTGTGAACTTTCACTAGAGCTGGGTACCATGAGAGCTTTGAACGAGTGCAATAGCAGTAGCGGCGGACGTGTCCCTGTGGTTTATAACCAGCAAACAAATCCTCCGAGCGGCTAGCAGATAAGACAGAATGATAAAACAGCTGAGGCAAGTAGGAGTGCCAGTGGCAGGGTTATTCACGGTCCTGAAGGTTGTCAAACACTCACAGAATTACCGTGCCAAGCAGACACAGCTGGCGACAAGGATGTCCGACTTGGTGAGTCAACCGAGAGTATAGTCGTGGGGCGGTCTGACGATGGAGTATTGCTGTGTTGGAACGATATAATGCTACAACGTTTGCAAGCCTCAACACCATCTCTAGCACCTACTCATCGCTGCAGTGATCCTTAGTGTGGAAAGCAGGGCTGGTACTACTACTTACCCAACCACGTCCAATACCGACCATTTTACTTTCGAGTCCGTTTGACCTGCTGAATGGCGTCGTAGACGTAAGAGGTGGTCACTTGTGCGGGGACGGACGTATGACCGTTGAGAGGATTGTACTTGTCTCAGTCGTGGGTTGGGAGACGCGAGTCTGCCAGACAGAATATCTTGTCGTCAACGCCTATATATGCCCTGTCGTAGAACGAGTTTATTAGTATAAACGATCAACGGAAGACGACCATATGGAGATCCCATGTAGCATGGCAGACTTCCAATAGAGACTTTCGCCAGCACCCGTGGAATGGCGTGGATGTGCAGATGGCAGTGAGACGTTTGAGACCACCAATCGCTTCAGGTTCGTGAGTAGACGTGCTTTTTCATTTCTTCATGCAAGGCACGGCGAAGATATGACTTGAAGGGACTAGGGTGGATGAATGACGGGCCAGATTGACATCGAGTAGGTAAGCACCGTCCAAGCGGGACTAACGTCATATCATCCACTACTGAAAAACACTGAATGAACTACAAGGACTGCATGCTGGGTATACATATATGACAAAGAATAAGTAAGATTGGTATAAGTGTACTAATAGTATGTCACCGCCGTCCATTTAAACTTGTTGAGTACTTGCCCCCGCCTTTCTTAGTGCCTCCAGTTCGCGCTGTAACTTTGCGATCTCTTCCTCTGCCGCCTGGCGTTCCCGTTGCCTCTCCTCTTCTGCTGCCCGTGCTCTCTCCTCCGCAGCCTGGCGTTGCTCGCGTTCTCTATGTCGTTCCTCCTCCGCAGCCTGGCGTTGCTCGCGTTCCCTTTTCGCGGCTTCCTCTGCGGCCACACGTTGCGCACGTTCCTGTCGCCTCTCTTCTTCTTGCTGTCCAGGCTATTGTAAGTATGAATAGCAAACAGTAAATGAGAGACGCGTTACCTGTTGTTCAGCTTTGCGCTTCTGTTCAATCTCCTCGGCCAAAGTAGCCTGAGCTTCCTTATACCTGTCACACACCGGCTTCACGCTGTCCTTTATGCGCGCGATCCGCATCCGGTAAGTTGTGCCTGCTCGGCGGCTCAAGGTATCTTGTTCGGCACTTTCAAATAGAGATTTGAGAGCCTCAAACACGGTTGCAGCGAACCAATAACATTGCGTTTGGTGGAGGTCGTATTTGGGCTCGAGGGTCGAAGTTACATAAACCAAAATCGCTAAATCACTTGCAGAAGGCTTGGCTTTTTCAGAAAACGTTAGCGTACAGATGTGAGAAGAGTTCTCATAGGCCTTCTCCAGCTGAGTACTACCTGTACTATCCAGGGTTGCACAAAGGACGCGATCATGCGCGTTTCCCAGGTGATCGGGGGAAATGGATGTTGAGATATCGGCCGCACGCTCGGTTGCCTGTTTGAATTTCCCTTTCTTCTTGGTACGCTTGCCTGCAGAAGGACTGCGTTCGTCGGCACTACTCGCAGGGGAAGCATCAACGTCTGGAAAGGCATCAACAGCTACAGCAACCTCTGGCGGTGTGTGGGGGGGCGTCATGGTTTCTAGCGGGGTGTCGGTAACTACTGCAGTGTCTTGCAGAGCAAGGGCATCGATGGGTTGTGCGGCATCTACAAAATTGTCAGTTGGCTATGAGAAAATGAATGGAAGTACCCCTACTAGGACGGCCAGTCCTCTCGACAACGACGATGGATGTGTGTTTTTTGTCAGGGGAGGAGACTTCGAATTGCAGAAACTCATGCTCTGGCCAATTCAACTTCTTGTACCAACCAACTTTAGTGACGAAGCAATCCGAAGCAGCGGGTTGGCTACGCAGCAGGTCGTGCCACGGCCCAACGTCCATGGTATCGTGATCCAGCTCATACCGGGTGAACAGACCTCTGATCCTGGGTGGTTCTGAAGCCATTCCAAAGAAGCGAAGGAATCTTCGGAAAAGTCTGCGTAGTGTTCTGAACATGTCGTTCGTGTGGAGGGCCATCTTTATATCTGTTGGGATCGTGGCAGGTTGGCAGGCAGTACTGCCGCTGGAGTTCTTGTCCTTGGCTATCGCACACAAAGTGCACAGGTCGTGATTACATAATGATACCTTGTCTATTATAGTAACATAGCATACTTCTCTCCGTAAGTGCCCTTGTTGAAGCCTATCGGTCGATCTTCCTCCACGCCCTGGCGATGTGTACGAATGAGTTGCACAGCTGAGCCAAATCGTATCTGTGGCATAATTGTGTTACTCAATGACGAGATATGGTAGGGCCTGAGAATTGTGTCCACAAGGATATCACGGAATATTGGTGTTATCAATTCTCGCAGAGCTATACATTGCACCGGGCCAACTCATATGTCAATTGTAACGCTGCGACAATGGGTAGATGTAAGAACCTAAAATAAGTCACTGATAGAACGCGGATCTACAACCATGGTATCCGCTGGAGGTAATCCGCAAGGGAAGCGAAATTCGCGGGAGGCACGAAAGGCAGCGGACCTCGGAGGCCCGTCTTGTTGCTCCGGAGACATTGTATAAAGTACCGATTGCAACCCAGCGAACGGGAAGCGAGAGCGGTATGCCGTGCGTGCCGTCGCTGGATACTTTTGTTGAATTCAATGTCAACGGTGTGAACAAAAAATGAGAAGCACTGCAGGGGTCCAAACACTAGCGCAGACTGTTGCAGGGTAAAAAGTACAAGGGAGACTGATCGTAGATGATCACACCGGCATAAGCCATGTCTGAGGATGCAAATCGGCAGCTTGAAACTCAAATTATGTGTAGAGTGTTGCTATAATTAATCCACGGGGAACATGACACAACACATTTTTCGAGATTTGGGACCAGTTTTAATGATAAACGGAATGTCAATCTTGTACTTGAAATATAATTTGTCATTTAGGGAATGTGAAAACTTCAAATGTTGTACCAAATTAAATGTGGATTCAAACTTTACATATTGTTTTCACATTTAGATCAACATTTAGATCTAGACAAAATGTCAACAACCCTCCTAAAAGGGGGGTTATCTGTATTTTGACCAGGTTTAAATGTTGACCTAAATGTGAAGCAATATTTAAATTTTGAATTCACATATAATTTGGTACATTATTTGAAGCCTCAATTTTTCCTAAAATGGAAATTTATATTTCAAGTACAAGATTGACATTCTGTTTGTCATTAAAACTGGTCCCAAATCTCAAAAAATGTGTTGTGTGAGGAACGAGCACCGTGCTGCAATACTAATGAAAGAACTTATTGCCATCGAGGTCGCATCATCCCATGACTATCAAAGTCTCTCGTGCACCTAAGCGTCAAAAAAGAACAAGGATATGGTGTGTGCATGCAGGATGGTTGCGATGCAGATGCCATGATGAGAATCTACCCGAACCCGAACCTTCAATATAATTAGGGAACGTGCATGGGGCATGGCCCATCGGGAAATCCGACAAAGACAGTTCGTAATAATACCAGCGATAAAGGATGCGTACGGATTTACATGTGCATGTGTCATATAGGCTGTGGCTGGTGAGTTTCCCAGGGATATCAGTCGATGGCAGTTCGGCATCGAGAATCAAAAACCCACTTACACAACACATTTTTCGAGATTTGGGACCAGTTTTAATGACAAACGGAATGTCAATCTTGTAGTTGAAATATAATTTGTCATTTAGGAAATGTGACAACTTCAAATGATGTACCAAATTAAATGTGGATTCAAACTTTATATGTTGTTTTCACATTTAGGTCAACATTTAGATCCAGACAAAATGTCAACAACCCTCCTAAAAGGGGGGGTATCTGTATTTTGACCAGGTTTAAATGTTGACCTAAATGTGAAGCAATATTTAAAGTTTGAATTCACATATAATTTAGTACATTATTTGAAGTTTCCATATTTCCTAAATGGCAAATTATATTTCAAATACAAGATTGACATTTTGTTTGCCATTAAAACTGGTCCCAAATCTCGAAAAATGTGTTGTGTTACCATATGTGCACCAACCTTGTAAGTCGTCGATAGGCGGGTCGAACCTGTATATGCATGCAAGCGTTTGTTAGTCAATGTTTTCTGGGAACAACATGCTAAGCTGAAATGAAACGTCACCGCCAGACACAAAGCCAGTCAGTCACCAGCGATTTTCTGGGATACGACCCTCAACAACGTTCCAACTTCGAAAGACACGATAATCAAGATGTAGACCGGTTGTAGATGAGCTCCACTCGGATGCCCAGCAACTGTCCCAGCATATTGCCCAGTTTTGCCTGTGGGTGACACTGTGAACTCAACGGATAGCAACAGAATCATGTTGATCATCGGTACTCTTTTCCACACGCGACACAATGACATTCCCCGAGGTTAATGGTGCTCCAGTCAGCGATAGCCGTGCGCTCCCTAAGTAAGGAAGTTGGTGAAATTGCCCAAGCGTGGTACACCCTTTGTTCCGGAACCCGAACACCCATTGGAACAAGTGAGATGGGAGAGGGAATAGCTAATGTCGCCGTAGACAAACAGGTATCGGAATTGATATTGGCGTCACAAGCGCAAGAGGTGATACATCTGTACAAGGACAGGAATACAGAGGGAGAAAACGAGCATGAATTAAACGTGCAGTCGTAGAGTGATTGCAATTATCGAGACTAGTTTGGATGAGGAGTTCGACATAGGTCTGCCCCAGTAAACGCAGGGAGGCGCAAGTCTAATACATTTCGTTTTCCGGTGCTGCCAGTGTTCAATTAATATATGGAGTTCAGAAATTGTCTTACCAGGGGACGTCCCATCCCTACATAACCGTCATCAGCCTTGACGAGTGGCCACAAAACTCGCTTCGTGGATGACTGTACCTTGCGTCGCGAATGCGGCGGGAAATTTGAAGTCTTATTCGGCGCCGGTCTCGACTCACGATAGAACTGGAAGGTGATCCTAAAGAGTAGGCCACAAATACAATGCAGGTCCCAGCTGCGCTACGCTGTGGTCGAGACTCGTCCGGAAGGTTATCGGACATGAAACTCGAAGGCCTGTCGCAAAACTTCAACTGGTACGCGGAAACGCATTTAAGTATGCTTTGTAACTATGAATTATGTAAGCACGCTCTCGCCGTTTCGGAAAAACCATGCATATGCTGACCTCGACAACACGCAGCGTGGTGGTACCGGCTCACTATTGTTTCGCTGACATGCTAGTGATCCGAGCAGAAACTGTTGCCTATTCCCATCGAGGTCACTTGTATTTACGTGGACGAGTCCAAATGGAATGTCGTGTCCCACTCACCAGTCCAAGACATGACGATTATCAATCTGCGGGAATTTCTGTGATTAGCATCATTTCGTGCCAGTTGACTTCTGGTAATTTTTGATCCGGGATTATACGCCGTGTCGACATCCGTTGATGACAGGGGTTCAAAAAAATCTGTACATCGATGGCTCCTGCACACGTCCGAGGCCACTTCCGCGGTGACCGTCCTGTTATACATGCACAGGAAAACGCACAACATGAGTGAAGGAGAGTAGTCGTCGTCAGTTTGGATGGAAAACAGAAATGGGAGGGAAGTTACATACCTCTTGCTTAACTATCCGTTTCCGTTCGGCCTCCTCAGCCAAGGCTGTCCAACCCGACGATACCAGGCGCAAACTTCATCCACAATGTCTCTCGCATTGGATCCGCTTGCCGATCCTCGTGCCTCATTGATCATATGCGATATATTGCACGGCAGCCTTGAAGAGAGACGTGAAGGTCTTGGCCATTCGTAGGTTAGCCTGAGTAACCCTGCTGCCAGGCCCTCGAAAGACCCAATGAAAATCATAAGTTCGAGACAATACCAAGTGTCACGGACAGCAACATCAGCGGGAGTGAACTGCTCCCTTTAACACTTACGCACATTGTGGAATGCACATGCATGCCCTGCGAAGAGCCTCAAAGTACGTGTTGCTAGAACTCTTCATCGGTTCATCAGAGAGCGTCCTCTGTAAAGGCGACCTGCAGGCTAGATCAAGAACTTGTTCAGAATGTTGACGTGGAATAGTGGAGGATGTCTTATATGAAGTCTGAGCTCAGTACACACCGGCACACTTTTCTAATGAGTCTTCTGGAATGCATGTGTCGTCTAATGGAGTCCCCGCTGTATTCAACGGTCTTTCTACATCGTCCATACCGCGAGGGAATAATGGTGGGCACCGCAATCGTAGTGAATAACATGTTGTGTTGTCAGTCTCCCAAGTTCGGGCTTATAAATTCAACGCAGGAACCGCCACAGAGTGCCCGCCGTTCTTTCCTCTTGACCGTCACGACGACCGACATCCATGAACAATATCTTCGTTACTTCGATAAATGTGGATCTCATGTACATCCTGGCCAACGTTCCATTAGCCGGCGGGTAGAACGGGGGAACCCGTGGATGTATGTCTTCAGCGAAATCTGCTCCACACTACTCCTTGTGCATCTTATTGACTGAAGGACCTGATGGGATGCAGACGCAGGGCACCTGTTCACTTCCCGCCAGTATCAACACCACCTTAGTCAGTTGGGATATCTGGTCAGTGTGCTACTGCATCTTGCATTGCAATTTCTCTTGACACGCTCCCTCCAGTGGCGGTACATTGGCAGTTTCTATCTTCCATGGTGAGTATGATAGGAGTATGTCAAGCTCACCCGATCCTACTGGAACCTTGGGAATGATTAGAGCAAGAGGAAAAGCATTATGGGCGAGTGGCGGTAAACTCGCTGATTGCTCAGTAAGTCGGCAGATACTGTTAGCGATCCATGCGGTCTGACATGTTCAGAACCCTTCGATATCCGTGTACTGCATGCACAGGGTCAAAACTCTCACTTGACGGTTATTCGGTACTCAATCAACAGAGGTTCCGGTGACTCGCTCCAGCGCGACACCCCGCATGGTTGGATATTTGAAGAGGTGTGTCTTCCGCTAAATTCCTGGGTGTGTTGGTTGCTTATCTCCCACGTAGATTGACTCTCGAACGATGCGCCTGTAGATGTCACTACCCCCTGGCGCATAGCGGACTCAACTGCATTACCTTCATAGGACCTATTCGACCCTATTACCCATACGCGTCGAAATGTGTGGTCTCATAGCTCAGTGGAACACCCACCACCTCCAAGTGGGTGGTAATTAAGTGGAGCTCAACCTGCCGTGCTGCACACGGTGCCTAGAGACAAGCTATGAGCCGCCCTGTAGTTGTGAGTGGGTTGCGTGTCAAATGTCACAGTGTTATTATTCAGGAATCCCCACAGGACATACGTCGCAGTGAGAAAGTCCCGGCGCCCAGTTGACGGTAACCGTCATCACTCGTAATTCTGAGTTCATTCCATGCAGAGTTCCCGGGAGTACCTAATTCTGTCCGTGGTAGGCGGTAGGACCCTTGACGACGTCAAAGCTAGCTTAGAACTTGTATCCCCTATACCGAGAGGAAATCTATCCCTCTTCGTGAATTATATCCATGTCATGTACAACACTTGATGTTGTGTGTTCGTGTGCTAGGACCTATATATTTTGTACTGCAAAGTGTCTGGAGTTGAGGTAATAGCGCAATCCGACCACCAGACGAGCTCAACCGTCATATGTAGCCCACAGTCTTCACGGTATATCAGGTTTTCCTCCACGCCACAAATCCTTACACATTCATCTGTTTATCCTACCCCAAATACCCTTAACCGCCTCTTCACCACAGAACTCACGAGCCCAATTGAAACGCAGTTATCAGCACCAACTGTGCACTGCTGAAATTATCCGAAAAAATGTCGAACGTCGAATGTGGAGACACGCGTTGGGAAGAGGTCTAGGCTTATGGCGAGAGGTAGATTCCATCCAGGATGGTTCGCTGATGATCTGGCGGACATCGTCAACCGGACATTTCCACTAGTTGAAGTCATATGGAGATCGATGTACATGGCAGGCGTCCGACAGAGGACCTCTTGAAGTTGTCGCACTTCGTCATTATACCACATGCCGAGCATCATACATGACGAGTCCCTCTTCGCCTCAAACATACTTATCTGGTATGATCCACCACTGAGTACTAACGGTCATATAAGGTGGTACGTGATCATGAGCAGTGACCTATGGACGACGATTTGGACGACGACGCTACCTTTTCAGACGGCCGTGTTCAGGGAACCTCGAGAACGGGAACATCCTGGCAGGCGAACAAGGTTTTTAAAAAAATACACGGAAGGACTCATGCCTATGGTTGTTGCAATCCGCGAGCCTTCTATCTGACCTTGGACACGTTTACTGGAGTGGTCCGCACAAGTCCGGAGGTCGACTAAGAAGGTAAGCTACGGTCCATAACTATGTCAGGTTCCCCAGACACAAGAGTTCACGAGGAAAACAGATTCAACTGCCTGCCATTCTTTGTCTTTCGTCCTTGCTTAGTACGCCCCGAAATTCCAGACCACAGTGACCCCTCAAGTCGTTGTAAAGGGAGAAAAATTCCTCTGTTGACATACACCAACATGAAAGGTGCACATTTAATGAGAGTGTATTGGTATCGCAATCGTAAGTGTTGCGAATTAATGTCAATCTTTTAAGGCTTTCGCAGTTGTCTGCTGGGGCCCGAGATACCAGGTCACCAATATCTGCAGTTTCCTTGAAGGAGCTGCATGTATCAACAGTATTCAAGGTTACATGACGCACTCCAAAGAAAGTCTTACAGAGCATATGCACTGCCGAGACAGCAAGACCGTCCTCATCAGAATATGGTGCTCCAAGAGTGAGATTGGCTTCCTATTTTGGACTCTGCTACGTAGTGTTACGTTCTACGATTCATAGCATTGACCTCACCGGGGCGAGTGCACCTCCACAGCGCACGCACGCATGGGTAGGGCTATAGTAAGCTACAAGAGAATGTTATGACCCACAAGTACCAACAACAATTTATCAAGTTCAACGAGTGCTTCTTCACAAGCAGTTTCCGACAAAGATAGCCTTGCATTGCGAAGCCAGCCAAGACTCGTATTTCCAAGGGACAGTTCCTCCCAGTTGTCCAAAAACACGCTGACCACTCTCGCACCACATTTGTTATTATGCACTTCCTGACGAGCATTATTCCCGGCTGCTCATTCACAAAACAAATGTGCCACTTACTACATGTAATAAACTGCCGTCTGTGGACAGACACAAGTAGCCAGACAACCATACACGTGTACATTCCAGAATACAGTGGCCTCGCAAGTCGTTGTAATGGGAGGAGAATTCATCGGCCGATATATACCAGTCTAAAAGCTGTACATGCAATGGTGGCACACCCAACTTCCACCGCTGGGTGAGCCATTCAGAAAGAGGGTCCGTATCCAAATCGTCGCTGTTACAAATTAAGGACAATCTTTCGAGGCTGTCCCAGCTGTCCATTGAAGTCTGTACCACTGGGCCACCAGTTTCCTTGAAAAAGGCGCAGATATCCCTAGTACACAGGGTAGCATGACACACCCCAGAGAAAGCCTGGCAAAGTATATGTGGTGCCGAGACACAGAGAGGTTCACCAGGAGAGCATACAAGTCCCCATACTCTTGGATTAAGAGTAAGATAGCGGACGTGGCTAAATTTTGGTCCAAACGTGCTGAAGGTAGAATCGCTTTGGTGAGTATATTCAAAATGTTCAAGCTCTGGCGCTACAATGGCATCCATGAACATGCAGAGATCCGCAGCATCCATCACAAGCCTCTGGAGAAGGGGGAAGTAGAGACTGTCCCATTTAAGCGTCCAATGTCGATCATGAGCAAAATCAATGATGAACGTGAGTGTGGTCAATGATTGGGTGCGGATACGTGAAAGGAATGATGGATCATCAATCCACCTAACTGCAATGCTGAGTGTTATCAGAGGGTTAGGAGGCCTAGTAAACACCTCGGATGAACAACGCTGCCCTAGAACCAGATGCCTGAGTGCAGGGGAATGCGTTGGTGAAAGGAAGCACGGATTGTCGTGAATGTCATACAGCCTAACGTCTTCAAGGCAGGGAAATGCCAAATAGTCGAACCTGCGAATGATGAGAGACAAGACATCCTGTGAAATGCCGTCGACATGGAGGCTACGCCAACGTTTTGTGTCAGGGATGATTACGTCCAACAATTCGCTTATTTCTGATTGATTGTCCTCATACCGGCCTTTAATTGCAATATCAAGAGGATGTTGACAGCTCCGCTTCAACTGCATCATCACCCAATACCAGTCTGAGCAGAGCTCCAACTTGATATTGCTCCAGTAACTAGGGTTGTTCAAGATTACACCCCACCATTGTTGCGAAACCCTAGCCAAGTTCTGCCTTAGCTTAGAAAGTCGATGCGAACACTCGCTGCTGCGAATGAGGAGGAAGCCCAATATCATCGTCACCAGCTCGATAGGAAGACGACAAGTCAAAGGGGGTTGTTTCTCGACCAATATACTGATTTTCTTTTTACTTCGCCGGGTCTTGATAGCCATGCAGATTGCCACGAGCTATAGGTATGATGCACCGCTGAGTCAGGCGGAGACCCGACCGAAGGAAATAAGTGAACTTACAATTTGTTAGGGTCTGTGAGAGGAGTATGGATGGGCATATAAAAGGGTTATTATTATCAGACCGGTTGAGATTACATGACATAACTATTGGTCGCACGACATGGGCATCTGAGCGAAGGTGCAACGAGAATGATGACGGACCTCATGCTCGTTGCATGCACAAAGACATGTGGTAGATAGCGTTATATTAGTTGTTTTTAAAGACAACCCCCTAATTCACAAATCATTCAGGGCATCGTTGAAACCACTCTCGAAAAATGTCCAAAATTTTCAGGCGCTTCTCACTCTTTCTCAGCCTCTGCATATTTATTATATCGTCAGAAGCCATGCACTCAGATGCTATCTCAAGTGTGTCAAACTTGAGCGGGTGCCACAATATATAGATGCTGCCCTCGTGTCACGGACAGTCCAAGGGCTTATCGAGAACAGAGAAGATGGCACTCGCTTGGAACACCAAACACACGAGAGGGGCTGCGCCAAGATAGAACTGAGACAAGAACTGGGGTTATAGCACGTCATCTATGAAGAAGTATTGAGCCGCACCGAGAATAATGGCCTCGAAATCTGCAAAGTGGATGGTCATGACACACCCCAGGGAAAGCCTGGCAGAGCATATGCATTGTCGAGACAGTGGGATCGTCATCTTGGCGGGATAGTTGAAGCGTAAGCTGGCGAACGTGACTAAATTTTGGTCCAAATGTGCCCAAGGTAGAATCATATCGGTAAGAGTAGTCAAAATGTTCGAGCTTTGGTGCCACAATGGCATCCATAAACTTGCCGACATCCGCAGTGTACAGAACAAGCCTCTGGAGCAGGGGGAAGTGGAGAGAGTCCCGCTCAAGTACCCAACCTCCGTTACCTCGGGGGCCGTAATCACCGAATGTGAACATAGTTAACGATTGGGTGGGAATACGTGAAAGGAATGACTGATCAATGATCCGCCCAGACAAAAGGCGGAGTGTCGCCAGTGGGTTGGTAGCCATCAACAGCTCCTCAGTCCCACAAAGCGCAGCTAGATCCAGATGCCTGAGTGCAGGGGAATGTGAGGGTGAAAGAAACCGCGGATATTGATCGATGTTACACCGATCTATAAAAACGGATTCGAGGCAAGGAAATTCCAAACCGTCAAGCTTGTGTACGATGTGAGACAAGACGTTCTGTTGAACACATTTGACATGGAGGCTACGCCAACGGTTTGTGTTGGGGACGAAAATATCCAACAAGTCGTCCACTTCCGATTGACTGGCTTCGTAATAGTCTATAATTACAAGATCAAGGGGATGTTCACGGGTCCTCTTCAGTTGTGTCATCAAGGAATTCAAGTTTTAACGACGTCCCAACTGAATATAGCTCCGGAAACTTGGGTTGTTCAGGACTATATCCTTCCAGAGCCGTGACACCCCAGCCAAACGCTGCCTCAGCGAAGAGATGTCATCGCTACTGTAGATCAAGGCAAAGTGAAATATCATTGTTAGGAGCTCAACAGGAAGACGACTGATCGGAGGGGGTTGCTCCTCGACCATTTTATTGATTTTACTTTGCTGGGACCCGGTAACGAACTGTTCAATGAGTACCCGCCAGGCGGATTTCAGCTGTGCCGACTCAGCTGGTACATGAACTTCATCCATAACGCGTCCACGCTGTAGATATGAGGTACGTGGGGGGTTCTGACCAATGGAGATATATGAACTTAAAATTGACTTGTTGAGAACCTGCGGGCGGAGTGAGTGGGTGGTTTAAAGAAAGGGTAGTACACACGTTTCAGCCGACAAGCTTTTTCGAGTGAGAGATTCTTAAAAGACTCGTCGCAACTATTGTCACAGGTGAACGAGTAAGAGTGAAGAAAGAGGGGGAAGATAGCAAAAGGGGTGGTCCTGTCGGACCCCGGAAAGCCGACAGGTTGACATTCTGTTTTCCGGCGCAACAAGACCTCATGCATCGTACTGGCTCAGATTTCCAATGAGAAAGGACCCATGACCCGGCCACCATTGGCTCTATTCATGATGGCAATATGATCGATCCATTGAGCAGCCGACCAACATGAAGTACTATGAGTTAAGTTTGAGGTATGCTTCACTTTCCCCCACCGAATCTTTGTGCATCCCACCGACTTTCGTGGCCTGTGGACTTTTGAAAAGGGACGAGCAGTTACGCCTTTTTGCTCGTTCTGGAGTCGAGATTGACACCTCAGCAGTCTTGCACAGGGGTCTATATTCACGGACGCTGTGCTGACTACGACTTGGCTGAGATCGGTGGGGCCACATCTAGGAGCCTGTGGACATTGCGATGTATGTCTTTATTTGTGAACTGTATTCTCTAGTGGCCACAAGCTTCGGCTCCCACCTATTTCCGACCAACGTTCTGAGAGGTTGAATAATATCCAAGAAACATGATTTTACCCTTTCTATTGGGCGTTTCAAAGAGTTCTTCTGCTATAATAGCGCCACTAGAGCATGTTGATGATTGTTTTTCTGCGACGTTGGTCAGTGTTGAACTTCTGCAGTACCGCTAAAGTGCGCCAATGGACAGCGGCTTCCCACCACTATCGATCTATGGCTTCCAGCATTCCTTCAGTTATCAGCAATCAGGCAGAGATCGATGCGGCGGGCTGTTGAAACCGGTGTCTAGAGATGTCATTCCAGATGCGTTTTGGTGGCGGAGGGGTTGGTGCCTAGGTCATCGGGAATTTCAGCTCCAGACAGCTGATCCATACACGGCGTGCAATGCATTACTGTAAGTACTTGGTGACATTATGAGGTTATATGTTCGTTGGTGCCGTTCGTGGTCACCGTACCTTGTTCTCCATGTATTGATAGTTCCATGTACTGGGTGACATTACAGGCACGTCGCGATGATACATAAAATCATTCATATACGGAATTTTGGGGAGTAGTTTGTTCGATTAATCTTCAACATGGCTACTCGGTATTGCGCGTATATACTCACAATCCTAAGGTAGCCTAGGAAATCGAGTCCGTCAAAGCTAATCCCTCTGTACACCGAGAAGAAATCTTCACACTTACAACACTCCGTCCTCAAATATCTATTCAAGCATGAGGACCTATTTATTTTGTACTGCAGAGTTTCCAAAGTCTGGTGCAATCCGACAAAACAGACAGTCTCAAACATCGTGGTGGCCCACAATCACTTGTATGGTATAAATCAGGAACGTTTGCCTCCACGCGACAAATGCCCTTGTAAATGCCTACGACCTAGATGTCTACCTACCCTGAATACCATCGGGGCCCTTATTAACAGCTAGTTTTGCCGTGTTAGAATGTTCCGAACCAACGTCGAGTTCTGATGCGCTGACTGGCAGTGACTTGGTGGACGTTGGCCACCTGTAGCGTTGTTCCATTCACAGCACTCAGTTTAATGGAATAAAACGAGGGATTAATAGAAGCGCAGATGTGTTAGTATGGAACGATTGTTAATTTTTGATCTTGTTACACGGACAGGACATTACAAGTATGCAAGCTATGTAAGAGAGACAGCTATGGCTTGTGAAGTGCCAAGAACAACTCATCGAGTTCAAGAAGTGCTTCTGCACAGACGGTTTCCGACAAAGATAGCTTTGTATTCAGGAACCAGCAAATATTCATATTTTCCAGGGATAGTTCCCGCCAGTCGTTTAAAACGATGCTGTCCACTCTCGGATCATATCTGTTATTATGTAGCCCCTGACAAACATTATTTCCGGTGGTTCATTCGCAAAACAAACTTGCCACTTACTACATGTAAGAAACTGCCATCCGTGGATAGACACAGGTAGGGGGACAACCATATGTCCTTAAGCTCCAGAACACAGTGATCTCTCAAGCTAGTGTGAATGGAGGAAAAGCCTTTTGTCGACGTATCCCAGCGTAAAAACTGCACATGCAGTAATGGCCGGCCTGGCTTCTGGCGCTGCATGAGCCACTTGGGGAGAGTATTGACATTATGATCATGCCCGTTGGGAAATAACGACAATGTTTCAAGGCTTTCCCAGCTGTCTATTGAGGCCCGTACTTCGCCACCAGAACAAGCAGTTTCCTCGAAGAATATGTGTATGTCACGGATATCCAAGGTTGCGTGACGCACCCCAGAGAACGCTTGGCAGAGCATCTGTGATGCTGAAACAGTGATATGGTTTTCGGGATGATATGACAGTACTCGTTCGAGAGTAAAATAGCGGACGTGGCTAAATTTTGATCCAAATGTGCCAAAGACGGAACCGCATGGGTAAGTGCAGTCAATATGTTCGAGCTTTGGCGCTACGATGGCATCCATGAACATGCGGAGATTAGTAGTACGCAGCACAAGCCTCTGGAGAAGGGGGAAGTAGAGAGTGTCCTGTTTAACTGCCCAAACATTGTGACTGCCAGTGAAATCACAGAACGTGAACGTGGTTAATGATTGGGTGGGGATGCGTGAAAGAAATGAATGGTCATGAATGCACTGGAAAGACAAGGAGAGCGTCGTCGGTGGGTTAATAGCTGTCGAAAACTCCTCAGTCACATGAAACTCCCCTAAGTCCAGATGCCTAAGTGCAGGGGAACGTGCGGCTGAAAGAAACCGCGGATAGTAATCAAAGTTCCACGAACCTATGAAAACCTCCTCGAGGCAGGGAAATTCCAAATGGTCGAACTTGTGTATGATGTAGGATACGACACCCGGTGGACCGCCAATGACACAGAAGCTATGCCAACGGTTTGCGTTGGGGATGAGAATGTCCAACAAGTCGTCTACTCTTGATTGATCATGATCAGCACTGGCAATGTCGAACATCTCTATATCAAAGGGATGATCACAGCTCTTCTTCAGTTGTGTCACCAAGGAATTCGAATTGGAACGATGGTCCAACTTGATATAGCTATAGAAGCTGGGAGTGTTCATGATTAGATCCCTCCAGAGCCGCGAAACACCAGCCAAATTTTGCACCAACTTAGACAGCTCATCTGAGTACTGGCGACTGGGGAGCAAGACGAAGTGCACCCTCACCTTTCCCTCTGTTCGTATGCAGTAACGGGGACGTTCCTTGACCAATTTGCTGACTTTTGCTTTCCTGGGTCTTTACAGCCTCGCACACGGCTACAAGTGGTTCGATGGCCATCTGCCGGACAGATTTCAGCCGCGTTAACTCAGCTTGCGCGTGAGCGAGTTCGTCCATATAGTGTCCGAGCTAATAGTTGCGACGTACTGTGTTGAGTTATGTGGGAGACCCAACCAAAGGCGATAAGTGAACTTACAATTCGTTTAGTGACCAAAGTCTGTGGGAGTGGAGTGTGAAAGGGTAGTTACAGTTACGCACGTTGCAGGCGAGGAACTGTTTCGATTGAGAGAATACCTAAGTTCCGCTTTCGCATCAGCTAGCTTCGTCGCGACTACTTTCACAAGTGGAACTCACAACAAGTCAACTCGTCAGAGGCTCAGAGCCAGGAAAGAGGGAGTGTAGGAGGGTGAGGTTAGAGTAGTCAGGTCGTGGGAAGAGTCGTCATAGGGGCCCTGAGGGGGGCCTGTCGGACCCAGTGCAACATCTCATCCTGGTTAGCTGGCAGGTAGAACGGAGATCATGCATGAGGGCCTATTTATTTTATACTGCAGGATTTCCGAGCGATCACCTGTAAGGTATATAAATTAGGAAAGTTGGCATTTCCACGACAAACAGCTACGACTTAAGCATTTATCTACCCCGAGTACCATCTCCCCCTTAACTGCCTCCTCCTCACCGCAGGTCTCACGAGCCCAATTGCAAGCGCAAGTCCCCCAATCGTCAGCACCAACTGTGCCTTGTTGAAATTCTCCGAAAGAACGTCGAACGTCCCCGACGGAGAGACGCGCGTTAGGAAGAGGTCGAGACCTATTGCGAGAACGAGAGACGTCGATTCGAGCCGGGATGGTGCGCTGATGATCTGGCGGACGTTGGCCACCTGCGTTTACAACCAGTACGTGAGGTCGTCGAATGTTAGAAGCGGTAGTACATGAAATGAATAAAGTCGTCATACCTCGTAATTATGTGACAGCGAAAGCCGAGAATCATCTGGAAGTACCGCATCATACGTGATGAGTCCTTCCTCCGCCTCGGATGGTGACACCTTGCCAAGGGGTCTTCGCGCGTCTAAGAGTCTCCGCGGCACGAAATGCACGGCGTGTCTGCGGTTTGCCACTACAACACAACGACAAATTATTGTTAGTCAACCAATGATATTAGAATAAAATCAAGGGCAAAAAAAATTAAGGTGACACCCACAAATCAGATTCTTGATTGTCACACCGAGTCGGGTCGATGTCGCCGAAAGCGCGGTGACCCCGTAAGGGATAAGATATGCCTGCTCGTACGTCGTGATATCGGTCGTCGCGTTCGAATAAGACGACAACTCCGAGCTACGAAAACGATAAACGAGGAATTCAATCAAAACCCCAACGAGAGAAAGTAGGGAGATAGAAAAAAAACCATACCTGCGCGTCACATCGTCCGGCTTCTTCCCCTCGTACATCTCCACAGAAACGATCCTCCAGCCCTTCGTACCGCCGCCTGCCATCCCCACATCAGCCCTATCCTCGAAATACGTATACACCAGCCAATGATCTACCAACGCCGCCCGGACATCGTCACATCTCCCCTCCGGTGCGGGTAGCCTCACTTGGTACAGAACAGTCCCTTTGACGCTGTCCAGAACATACAACCCACACATTGCTCCCAGATTCTCCTCCGGTCCCGTCTGCGCGCCAGTTCCCTTTACTTCGGTCAACACGACCCTCAGATGCCTGTTCAAATACTTATATAACGTCCTCCGGTCTCCCAGAACCTTCCCAACCGAGGCCTCCTCACTCACGCTCTTCCCATTCAGAATTGTCTCCCGGATCGATTCTCCAGGGTCAAGTGTGATCCGCCACGTCGGGTATGCGACGTGTACGACGGAAACGTCGTCGTTGAAGGCAAGGCGATGTCCGACGAGCTGTGTGCGCGTTGATGCGTCGTTATTACTACTCGCTCCAGGACTCGAAGGAGAAGAGGTGCGTGCGGAGAGGACAAGGTGTAGTGATGGAGCGAGACGTGCCAGGGAAGCACGGGTGGCGGGAGTATCAGGGTATAACTGGACCTATATGTTACGTAGTCGATCAATGCAAACCACACACCAAAAGAACCAACGCATGGCTATGAAAAAAAGGAAGTACAGACTTACCTGTAAAAACTCATCCAGCATCGCAACAGTCCCCTGCCCATCGGGGACGACGAAAGACTCGATCATCGGACCCTGTATCACATCCCTCCCTTCCAACGGACCATTCCTCGAGCGAGAGGTACCGCCCTCACCATCTTCGACAGGACGCACATCATCGCCAGTTAACGGGTCCACTTCGAATACCACTGTATCCACAAGGCCCTTTGAAGAAGAAAAAGGAAAGAAATCAGTAAAACCTGCCACCTATGTGATAGGAGCCACATACATTATGTGCTCGTCTCTGCGTCACCAGTACCACAGTCTGCTTCGTCGTCTCCTCATTGGCGAGACGTCCCACCTTCGCAGGTAATACGTACATCTTGACGGGCAACACTCTCCCTCCCACACGACCAGACGCCCATCCCAATCCAAACAAGCGCCTCCAAATCACGCGCCCATTGCTCGAGTCCAGGCCATATAAGACCCCCTCCGTAGTCGCTGCAACAATCACTTGGCGGAACCCAAATTGATCACTGTGGAGGGTGTCAGAACCATGTGCGGGTCCAGCTTCGCGGGTGATGGGGCCCATAGTGTACGTGTATAAGTGCTGTAGTATACTCTCGGAGAGTCGTCGGACGCAGGTTAGCACTGTACCAGACATGCCCTGTCCCGCGGTTGATCCTGAGGACAGGCTGCCAGATGCAGTTGGTGGAGGTAAAGGAATGAAAGCGGCAACACGGATAGTCGAGAGTGCTTCCTCGCGGGACCACTGCAGAGTGTTATGTTTCCATAGTTGAAGCGTGCCTGTCGACGTTGTCAGGAGTAATCGTGTAGTCTCGTGGGTTTCACTGGATCGTCCGTCGAATGTGACCTTTGGAGAAGTGAGAGGCGAAGGAAGGTAAGGGGAGATCGCTTACGTGTCGGATTACACCGTGATCGTGTGTTTGGAATGGGAAGGCGTATCCCGTTACTTGGCCTTTACCCTCTGCCAGATGAGGCGTGAATGTCTGATGGATTGCTTGCTATACCATCGTAGCTTTCAATACTGGCACAAGCGCAGAAACACAAGAGGATACGTACACGATTTGCATGCGACCAATATACTCTAGCGATGCGAGGTTCGCCGTCCTGATCCAAGCTCCCTGCGAAATACGATTCGGTATGCGTCTGTGACGGTGCCTGCTCATCCCTGTCAGACAGGTAGAGTAACAGTCAGCCGACTGGATACATACCACGTCGGTAAATTCCCACATCAGCCGCAAAGAGTCTCCGTCGTACCTCATGACATGGGCAGACCCGTCCTGCGTAAATGCGATAAATTGTCCCGCGCCCCCGAGTCCGATATCTTGGATATGCGTGTAGTTAACCCCGGGTAGTATCTGGACCTGGCCTTTCAGTTCTGGTGTGAGCACTGCTGCTCTAATTGAGGACGATTCCAGCCACGCCAGACAAGGTCCTCGTGCAGGCAGAGGGGAAGCAGGCGCTTCAAGGAGGACGAAACCGGGTGTGTCCGTTGCAAGGTTGGCAGGGATATCGACAGATGCGATGACCGACCCGCTGGCTATGGATAGAGTGGTGACGTGAAGGGTGTATGCTGCCTTAGACCTAACGAGACCGATAGCGTAGACGGCGTCTGGTGTGATACCGATGTGGGAATACACCACGAGAGACCTATCCTGGTGTCAATTGCGTCGCTGCAAAGAAGGATAGTGAGCAAACCCATTGTCCGAAGAGCGCCATGTCCATGCAACGTCGCCAGACTGGCTGTCGATGCGACTGACCGTGTCACCATTAGTGAGCACAAAGAGCGCTGTGCTCCCTTCGACAGACACCCGCCCTGTTATGATCGCCGTGTGTTGTAGTTCGTGTCGTCTAGCGTGCTTAGGGTTATGAAGTCGACGTTCGAGGAGAAGATGACCCGTGGATGTGTCGTACGTGCGCAGGGTGGACCCACCAGGGCCAGAGAGCAATGCGACGTCTGCAACGAGTGTCTAGAATACGAGAAAGCCAGAACGCAAAGAGAACATACTCGAGTCGTCGTACACGTCGAAGGCCATGATGGGGTCGTCATCGTCGTGGATGCTCCTCCAGACTGGCGACGAGTTTCAGTACACTCATGAACAGAGTGTCCTAACCTTACCTATTTCTCCGTCGGTCGCATTGAGTGCAGCAAAGACGTTGCTGGCTGTCGCTGTGAGGACGAGGTCGCCGTAGAACGTGTTTTGGAGTGGAACGCCGACGAGTCTGCTATGCCAGTCGACGACGCCGACGTCGGATTCGTGCAGCGCCCAGCTCGCGGCTGCCAACGACAGCGACGCGACGAGCAGCGAGTGGAACATAATTCAGAAAACGAAGAAGTGGCGTATTGTAACTACACTCAGAACCAACCCACGATGGGCTACGACCCCGACCGATGGATCGCACAGCTGATGGACTGCCAGCATCTCCCAGAACAAGACATGAAGATACTCTGCGACACCGTCCGAGCCATCCTGCTCGAGGAATCCAACATTCAGCCCGTATCGACCCCAGTCACCATCTGCGGTGACATCCACGGCCAGTTCTGGGACCTCCTCGAACTGCTCAGGAAAGGCGGCAGCGTGCCAGAGACCAGCTATATCTTCATGGCACGTAGGTGTTCCTTGTGGACCGCAGCTTCGGCAGCTCATACCCTCTCCCAGGGTGACTTCGTCGACCGGGGCCACTACAGTCTCGAAACCGTATCATTACTCTTGGCACTCAAAGCAAGGCAAGCTGACCCAGTCATTATCCGGCCCATATCGTTCATAGTCGTTCAGATATCCTGACAAGGTCACTTTGTTGCGAGGTAACCATGAAAGTCGACAGATCACCCAAGTCTACGGATTCTATGGTCGGTCCTGTATTCGCTAATGAGCGATACTAAAAGTCATTCCAGACGAATGCCAACAAAAGTACGGAAGCGCCGCAGTATGGAAAGCTTGCTGTAACGTCTTTGACTATCTCAATCTGGCTGCGGTAGGTCACCATGCATACCCAACGTGCATCGAGCTTATCGTCACATCTCAGATCATCGACGGAGAGACGCTGTGCGTGCACGGTGGACTCTCTCCTGATATACGCACCCTCGACCAAATTCGCGTCCTCTCAAGAGCTCAGGAGATCCCCCACGAAGGCGCATTTTGTGGTGCGCTCTCAGCGTCCCCCCTTGGAATCGTTTGACGACGGCTTCTACAGACCTCATGTGGTCGGATCCAGACGACATCGATAACTGGGCTGTGAGTCCCCGCGGTGCAGGTTGGCTATTCGGGGGAAGCGTCACTCGAGAGGTGCGTCATTCATGCCGTTTGCTGGCTAAATCACACTCAACCTTCCTAACTACATGCTACATTGTCGCAGTTCAACCACGTCAACTCCCTCACTCTTATCGCCCGTGCCCACCAACTCGTTCAAGAAGGCTACAAATACATGTTCGACAACGCCCTAGTCACTGTATGGTCCGCACCCAATTACTGCTATCGATGTGGAAACATGGCGTCGGTGTTAACACTGCGAGAAGGTGGGGAGCATGACTTCAAAGTATTTGGACCGGCACCGGAGAACGAGAAGGACAAGGGGATGGGGAGGCGGAATGTGAGTGTTTCTGTTGCTCTTTGGTGTGAACTTTGATTGCGTTTTGAGCACTGACTGTTCTACGACAGCCCGGGATGCAATATTTCGTGTAATTATACTGTATCATATTTATCGCTGTCAGATATACCACCCTCCTTGCTCTCAACGGGACTGAAGACTGCGAATAGAGCATGTGGAACGTGTGGTGTTCTCTTTACCCAGCCTAGTGTCTCCAGGACTGCGGAGTGGGGGTGTAAGGCCCAATCCTACCAAAGCACAGGAGTCCACTCATATTTCATCAAACACGTCTGTGTACATGATTCTAGACTCCCTCCAGCCGTGATCTCCCAACAAACTTAAGTTCGTTTCTATTCCAACCTGACTCTTCCTTTCCCACCGTTGTTCTCGGTACATCCTGTCAGAGGTAACTCGCCATCCTGCCACCGCACCGTTGCATCCATCAATATGAATATGATCGGGTAAGTGCGGAGGAAAGGTCGTACGTTGCTCCACTGACCACCTGCACCACCTTGGGAAATGCTGTCGCGGCTGCGGCTAAGGTCATTGCTCGTGTGTAGTGTCCGTAATCGTGGATATCAGCTCCATACGTTTCATGTGCTACACGGGAGCAGACGCACCTCTAGTGCCCCGTAGCTCGGGCGTTCGCCCAGTCCTTCCATCCCTTGCTTCGGAAAAGTCGTGGCAAGATAACGAAACTTACTCCTTAATGTCAGCTGCCGTAAGCTGTTCGTGTCTTGAAATCTGTCGTCCGCGGAAAAACCCTTGATGGCGTGTGTGGAAGTCATAGACCACCTTCACGTTGCCTTGCCAAGAATGGATGTAGTGGTCTTTGCCGCTCCGCTTTGGATACCAGGCAGGAAACAAATATGTGGGAAGACTAGGAAATTGGAGCAGTGAGTCGGTGCATCCTACAAGGTGATAAGTCCGAGTCGTCTGGGGGCGGGATGACTATTGCGATTGGGCCCGTGTTCTTTTTCGACCGCTGGACAGCATCCAAAGAACTTCTAACCTCAGCAGCCGGCTTGCTACCCCCGCATCGAGATACCGTTTAACGACAGTAACCCGTAGATTGGTCGATCGACCGGTGCCAATCTACCCTGACGAGCGCCGATCGTATGCATGTCATCTTACTTCAGTGGTTGCATGAGGTGTTTCCTATTCCGTACTTTTCGTCCTTCCGTCACGGCGACTTCGTGTAACATTCATGGAATTGTAGGTGTTCGTAATGGCCATGCCTACACCTATGTGCATGGGAAGAACGTCCGGAAATATGACAGATTTTTACCATTGCCATCTGGCAATTTAGTTCTTCACTCTTGGTGGTAATCCCACTCCTCTGGAGGTCGGACCGTTCATTTTACACGTGTTGTCGCACACATATTAATGTGGGTGTACACGCACGTTGCCGCTGTGCATCACCGTGTCGTGGAAGTCCAATTTCCTGATGGGGTCTTCTCAGTGGGGAAGGTGGCTGAGCGACAGATTCGTGTTCATCGACTATCTGACAACACCAGTCAGAATGTGCATTCCTTGAGATCAGAGCTGATGCGGTGATACTAAATCAAACTTAATTACATAGGGGCAAGTTGCCAAGCTGTGAAGTTGATGCTCTGGGTCACTCTTGCTATCCTCCGAATATTCTTATACTATGTAAGGAAATTTGCTAATTTAGCAGTTACTTCGGATGTTGACATCCACACGACGACCCTCAGTGGGAATGCTCGACATTATGTGCATAGTACAACGTAATGCGAAAATGCATCAACGGGAGCACGGGTTATGCCTTATGGGAGAGTTATGAGTTGTGGACCAAACATCCCTGGATACCAACTCGAGGAATCCAACAGTGTATGTGTTACGAGGGAGTTAGCTGCAAAGTGTTCGCACACAACCTACGTAATCTAGCACTTATTTGCCAGTTGCCAGTTGACTCAGCTGCATTTCGGTAAAATGAAAGATCTAGGCCCCACAAACCAGACCAAGTCTTCGGCCACACTTCGACTGACCAAGATGTAACGAACTGAGCTTCGCGAACGAAGTCGCTAAACGTTCCATGATAACAAAGCAAGGCGTCGAGTAGATAGTAAA
Organism: Pisolithus marmoratus; assembly: GCA_024613145.1. Classification (NCBI taxonomy): domain Eukaryota; kingdom Fungi; phylum Basidiomycota; class Agaricomycetes; order Boletales; family Pisolithaceae; genus Pisolithus; species Pisolithus marmoratus. The sequence goes on from JANFAE010000047.1 coordinate 374,674, forward strand.
TAGATAAAGTCACTGATTACGTAGGTGATCAAGTCTCATCCAGGTCCCAATCGTCCCTTTATGGTACTGTATATATGTGCCACTTCGGTTACGGATCAATTCAAACCTTCGTTCTGCTTTGCACCGTCGAACTGTACCCAACTGACAAGGAGTTCGAATCAAAGCGAACTTACTTCGAGTTGAGTTCGGTTCTATGGCAACACTAAGGCCAGGTCAATGGCAACCGCAACCACTTGCCTAGGTCACAGTTATACGTAGCAAGTCTCACAGTTGCATAAGGTTCGTGTGTTTGTCGCGTAACATGACATCGCCGATCATCGATCGTGACATAACCCTCCGGGACTAATGGAGATACAGAACTCAATTAAATGCGCGCTGCTTGAACCAGCCCGATAGGCTACCGCTATCGCTGCCCTAATGACGCGCAAGGCAGAGCATGTACCTCGAATTCCACATAGAATCTCTGATCTGAGCACGGTAGATAGTAAAAATGGATGCTTGGCCTGTGGAGGTGCGGATATATTAGGAGGGTTTCCCAGCAGAACTTTCATTTATCAGTCTCGCGACAGAAGCTCAAGCTGAGGGAGGCGCTCCCCCAATTCACGTATATACATTTGAACACGCTGCTTTAGCGTTGGTATGTTGAATGGACACTGCGCAGGGCAGACCGCGTGTGATGTATGCTCCGTGCAGGCAAACTTGACTCCCAACGGAAGTAGGATATACGTGTACATGCTGTTAAGTTTGAGCTATCGGAATCGGAAGTTTCATTAGTAGAAGTGACCGCCTATTAGTGCAGGCAACACGAAGGATCTTCGAAGTTTCATCCCGGAGGCCACTTCACATTGTACTTACTATGAGCAATATAAATACCCCTGGGGGATACGCCTTTCCGCACTGTGCTGCGAGTCATGCCCGGAAAGGGAGGTTCTGGCAGTTCTCCCCTTACTCTCACTCCCTCTGTGAGTGATGGTGATACATCACAGCCTACACAATTTGTGAACCAGACACTCCATGACATTGGCTCACATGTCGCAGTAACACTACCCATCTATAATCAAGGTGTGTGATCGTTGCTGCAGCACCGAGTTTCAAGAGAGTATATTCTAACCTTCAATAGTCTCACCTGGAAACGATGCAACTGAAAACGAGTTCTATTCAGTCTTGCCGGCCAATAACCCAACGATGACCTACACATGTCAACTGGGGAATGGATGCCCCTTCCCTTTGGAGGGGACGACCTCCTCCATTTATTTACACCTCCGTAGTCATGGTCCAATTCACAAACATCGTGACCGTGCTCCCTGCCCATGGCCTATGTGTTCTAAAGTAATGCGTTGGGGGAACGTCGCTCGACACATCATAGAATGTCACCTGGATATGACGAAGCAATGCATGTACTGCGGGAAGACATACAAAAGGAGTGGAGCTCTCGATGCACACATAATGGTTTGCTTTGGAGTAGGTCCTCTTGCTCATCTGACAGGCAGCGGTCAATTTATTTCCTCCACATAGATGATGCACAGCAGTACAACCTTGGCTGAAACTTGCAACTTTTTGCAACACACCTTGTGAGGCAGTGCCTTGCTTGGTGCCACCTAGATGTATCGGTTAGCAATTGCATTTGGGCTGTATGTAAACCCCTTCATACCACATCTGTCTATGGTTGGTTAAGACGATGCGGCACAAACCGATACCAGAGAATGCCAACTTGCCACCGACGAAATACGACATGCTAAGAATATATTGGCAGTGCCTTGCATAAAATAGACTGACCAACACGCAAGGCAGGAAAAAGAAAGACTTGAATGGAGTGGTGGGTGCTGGAAGAAGTCCCAGCCAAATCCCGCAGTCACCGCAGGCAAGCCTTGGCGTCTAAGACTGACTGCCCGCTAGTCTGAGCTCCAAATTGATTTCTGACGAAAAGTCAGATAGTGGAAATGGGTGGCATATCTACAGAACCAAAGCTATTACTAGTTAGAAGTATCAAAGATGATTCGTGCTGAAGAACCTCAAATTTCTCGATGTATTCATAAAATCTGGGACTTTATCTAAGTAGTCGACTTGACATTGGGCAGCTGTGAGATGACCTGCCCTGACGGGGTAGCAACTTCAAATTCCCTGACCAAAGAACAAAGGGGAAGTCATTTTTTGTGAAAGGAACTTCAAGTTTCTGCCTTGTCTAGACAAGTCATGTCCCAGCCATCCAACGTCACAGTACTAAGCACAGATTAAGACCCCCGTTATCGCGCACAACTCGAGAAGTTAAAGGTCCTTAAGCAGGGATCATCTATGATATTTCTTACTTGTTGCAATTTCGACTATGTAGACATGCCATGACATATATGTTATCGACAAATTTTAACATGTAGTACGAAGCCACCCATTTCTACTGTCAAAATTTTCGTCGAGAGTCAATTCGGAGCTCAGACTAGTGGGCAGTCTTAGAGGCCCTTGCCGCGGTGAGCGGAGAACCATCTTTTACGTGTGTGTATACGACGAGTAACGCATGCTCTACGCTCTACCCCCCCCCCCCCCCGATCGTTCAATGAAAACCATGAAGTGCATCAGTGAAAATGGCGTTTAAAGGAAAATTTACTCTCTGACCCTCATTTCCTCATAAATGCAACACGGACAATCGTCTCATTCCGTGGAGAACGGAGAACATGGCTTCGGTGTTGACGCGAGAGAAGGTGGTCAGCATGACTTCAAAGCTTTTGGACCGGCGCCCGAGAATGAGAAGGATAAGGGGATGGGCAGGCGGAATGTGAGTGTTTTCTGTCGCCCTTCGGCATGAACTCTCATTTCCGTTTCGTCACCAACTGTTCCACGACAACCAGGAATGCAGTATTTTGTGTAATTATGCTGTATCATATTTATAGCTGTCAGATATACCACCCTTCTTGCTCTCGACGGGACTGAAGATTGCGAATAGAGCATGTGGAACCTGTGTTGTTCTCTTTGCCCAGCCTAGGCTCTTCAGATGTTGCCACAACTGCAGAGTAGGGATGTAAGGCCCAATTCTACCAAAGCACGGGAGTACGCCGGACATCATGTTTCATCAAACTTGTCTGCATACGTGATCACGACCCCCTCCAGTCATGTTCTCCCAACAAACTTATATCCGCTTCTGTTCCAACCTCACCTCCTTTCCCCTTGTCCTCTGCCTGTCCATCCAGACGTAATCCGCCGTACCGCTACTACAGCTTTACATCCACGAATATGAAGATGATCGGGTAAGTTGGCCACCTTCATCACCTAAGGAATGCTGTCGTGACTGCAGCTAAGGGCCACTGTTCTTGAGTAGCGACCTGCCCCGTAGTCGTGCATCAGCTCCCCACGTATCATGAACTACACAGGAACAAACGTACCTTTAGTGCCCACACGCTCGGATGCCACGCCTAATCCATCCGTCGAGAAGTTTCATTCGCCCTGGAAGATAGAATTTCTGTATATTAAGAAGCTGTCCCTATCTTGCCAGGCCCATCCGTCATTCGGGAGATTTTGGGGGGATAGAAAGTCATCGATGATCCCACGGTACTCCAGGAGTGGATGCGGTGCTTCTTGCCCGTGCGATTTGAGTGTAAGCCACGCCAGAGACGCGAGAACGCGGCGCAGTAGGATGCTGCCCGCACTTCGATTCCGTCGGCCAAGGGAGGACCCTGACGTGGAAGCCATCGATTACCTTCCCGCCGCCATGCTAGGAATACACTGTACCCGTACCAGTGAGTGCATCATGACAGTAGTAGCCCGAACCTCCGGCATGTTCTGACTCAAGTGGCGGCTCGAACGCCACAGAAATTCTGTCACAGCAACACGTGTGGAAATTTCGGCATCTACATTATGTAATATGTAGTCTCACGGGGACCACTCCATCCGCTCGAATCTATGGCACAACTTGTGATGAACATACAACTCCCTTGTCCTTTTTTCTTTGGCATTTGCCTGCAAGAGCAATTCAAAAGTAACAATGAGGATAAACGACATGAACCTCGGTCCCAGACAAGGACAAGGTTTGTGGCTGGAGGGATGAGTGCGAGAGCGTTCTGATTGATCCATTCCGGATTATCGCAGCGCAGGATCTCCGGGTGAAATGGAAAGGGGTTTGTGTGTTCCAGTCTGGTAATTGGGTTGCCACGCCTGGATCGTATCAAGTGCCAAGTACCCTGCCCGCGTTTCTTAAGGTTATCGTAGCTTCATACCATGCCTGCGATCCCGAAGTTCATCGAAACTTCATACCATGCCCGCATTCCCCAAATTCATCGAAACTTCCCGGAAGCCATTTCACGTTAGATTTACTACGAGCAATATAAATATGCCTTAGAAATGCGGCTTTCCGTTGTGTACTGCGAGTCATGTCCCGGCAGAGAGGTTCGGGCAGTTTCCCCCTCGTCAACAACACCCTCATTTCCCCTGCGGGTAATGGTTACACATCACAGCCTACACAAATTGTGAACCAGACGTTTCATTTCATTGGCTTGCATGATGCAGCAACACTACCGATCTACAACCAAGGTGTGTAATCATTGCTGCAATGCCGAGTCTCAAGAACGTCTGTCTAACCTTCGATAGCTTCACCGGTAAACGATGGAACTGCAAATGGGTTCCATTTAGTCTTGCCTACCAATAACCCGTCGGCGACCTACACATGTCAACTGGCGAATGGGTGCCCGTTTCCTTTGGAGGGGACGACCACTTCCATTTATTTACACCTCCGCAGTCATGGTTTAATTCACAGACACCGTGACCGTGCTCCCTGCCCATGGCCCATGTGTTCTTCAGTAATGCGCTGGGGGAACGTTGCTCGACACATTATAGAGTGTCACCTGTATGTGAGGAAGGAATGTGTGTATTGTGGGAAGACATACAAAAGGAGTGTGGATCTCAATGCACACATGATAGTTTGCTTCGAAGTAGGTTCTCTTGCTTATCTGAGAGGAGGTGGTCAATTTATTTCCTCTACATAGAGGATGTACAGCCTCGCAACCTTGGCTGAAACTTATAACTTTTTGCAACACGCCTTGTGAGGAAGCGCCTTGTTTTGGGCCACCTGGATGTATTTGTTAGCGATTGGATTTGAGCTGCATATAAATTCCTTCATACAGCATCTTTCAATGGTTGGTTCATTACGTAAGACGACCAACAGGCAAGCCGGGAATAAGAAAGGCTTAAATGGGGTGGGGTGGCCTCCTTAGCTGGTGTGTGGAACAAAGGACAAAAGTAGAATGTTCGTAGGAACACGATTAGAGAAGTTATGCTGAGGGTAGCAACCACAATAGATCATGAAGGACTATAAAAATGACCAAAAATGACCAAAAAATCTAGCGGGTGTGGGGGGAAAACTGCGGGTCGCCAGCTATTTCGAAGCTGATAATGCGACACAACCGAGAGCTCGACGGAAATGTGCACTGGAGAGATATCACGTGATGCGAGCGGGAGAGAAGGGGTCACGTGGTCTTTACGCGTCAAAGAGAAGTGAAAGGTGCGCGAAAGTGAAGGGCACGGTACAGCGATTTTCTGAGCATGTGTGAACGCGTGAGTGGAAGGAGAAAGAGGCCACCAGAATGACCCCACACACTAATCAACTGATGTGAAAGGGAGGCGGGTGGGACAGTAAAAGATGAGAGCATGTATGCGCGAACTTGACGAGAGTGACATGAGAAAGAGGCGAAGATCTCACAGTGGCGGCTTCAATGTTTTCACACGCTCTAAAGAGTATTCAAAAGTGAAAACGCAATGTTTATTATGATTCAAATTACCACGCTCTCACAATATTTTATTCCGAGAACATTTAGAATTTTTATTACCAGTCTATATTGGGAGAAACATTAGATATCCATCCAAAGACAATTGAAAATTATATATTGTGTGAATGTCATAAGGTTATTGACAATAATTCTGCCCAATACTCTTTAGAGTGTGAGAAAATATTGAAGCAGCCAATGACGAGCGAGGGTTCAATATTTTCTCACACTCTAAAGTGTATTGGGCAGATATTATTGTCAATAACCTTATGACATTCACACAATATATAATTTTCAATTGTCTTTGGATCAATATCTAATGTTTCTCCCAATATAGACTGGTAATAAAAATTCTAAATGTTCTCGGAATAAAATCTTGTGAGAGCCCGTTAATTTGAATCATAATAAAACATTGCATTTTCACTTTTGAATACTCTTTAGAGTGTGTGAAAACATTGAAACCACCACTGTGTCTCGAAGGTAAGGAAGAGAGAGAAATACAGATAGGGGAATAATCTAAAAGCATACCGTTTAGATTATCTAATAGCCACGTGATCGCTACGCTCTACTCAAGATCGCATGCTCACTAGATTCGAGAAAACGTCCATGGGTGCAACATGCGTGTATACGACGAGTAACGCATATTCTAGGCCCAGATCTCTCAACGGAAAACCATGCCAAAGCACTACAGCAAGAATGGTGTTTGAAAGAAAATATACTCGCTGGCCCTTGTTTCCTCGTAAATGCAACATGGACGATTGTCCCATTGCGTGGACAAGACTCAACGAATATCTAGGTCAGTTCACCGTCATCACGATTGTCTTCCTTTGTATACGCCACATACGGGCCCGCGCACCATGTACTAGAATCCACTGGTTCCCATCCTCGCGTTTACCGTTCATAACGTATGCTATTTCAGCTGAGGACATTTCATAAATGGTGGCTCGATGGCATACAGGAACCGGATAGCTTCATGGGACCTGACGTCAAGCTCTCAAATGGGCAAAGTGTCCCGTGATTCTTACCCTTCGACTACTTTGACACCCGTTTGGATGCACTTCCTGCGAACTCTTCATGTACATCTGGATACCTTGCCTACAGCGGAAGACTGCGTTCTCCCGTATCACTGCGGTCACGAAGCAGTTTCATTTCTCCTAGTACTCAAAGCAAGACAAGCTGATCCGGTCATTCCATGGCTCATATCGTTCGTGGCCATCCAGACATCCAGACAGAGTTACCTTGTTGTGTGGTAACCACGGAAGTCGACAAATTACCCCAGTCCACGGATTCTATGGTCGGTCCTGCATTCGCTCTGCACCATAATGAGCGACTCTGAAGTCCCTCCCCTAGGCGAATGCCAACAAATTACGGAAGAACTGCAGTACTGAAAGCTTGGTATATCGCGTTTGACTATCTGAACTTCGCTGAGTACCTCACCATGCATCCCCGATGAACATGGCTACGGGAGCTTATCGTCACATCTCAGATCATCAATGGAGAGACGTTGTGCGACACGGTGGATTCTCCGGACATACGTACCCTCGACCAAACTCCGGCCCTTTCAAGAGCTCAGGAGATCCCCCACGAAGGCGCAGTTTGTGGTACGCTTTCAGTGTCCCTCAGTTGGAATTGTTTGATGACGGTTTCTACCGATCTCGTGTGGTCAGATCTTTACGACATCGATAAGTGGGCTGCGAGTCCTCCCGGTGCAAGTTGACTATTCGGGGCAAATGTGACTCGAGAGGTACGTCGTTCGCACCATTTACTGGGCAAATCACAGTCAGCCTTTCAAAATATATGCCACATCGTCGCAGTTCAACTACATCAACTCACTCTTATCGCTCGCTCCCACCAACTCGTCCAAGAAGGCTACAAATACATGTTTGGCAACGCCCTAGTCACTGTATGGTTGGCACCCAATTACTGTTATCAATGTGAAAATATGACGCCGGTGTTAACGCTGAGAGAAAGTGGCAAGCATGACTTCAAAGTGTTTTCCCGACAAGGAGATGGCAAGGAGGAATGTGAGTGTTTCTGTGCCTATTCGGTGTGACCTTGATTGCATTTTGGGTACTGATTGTTCTACCACAGGCCGGCATGTCTTGTAATTTGCAGTATCTTCTATATTTCTGTCAAATATACCACCCTCCCTGCTCTCAACAAGACGGAAGGTTGTGAATGGAACGTATAGTGTTCCCTCCACTCGACCTGGGTTTTAGAGGCGCCTCTACGTCTGTAACATACCCTGGGAGTGGGTATGTGAAACCCAATTCTACCAAAGTAAAAGGACTCACGTCACATTTTGTCAAACGTCTGTGAAGCATGGTTCGGTTCGCTGCAGCCAGGTCTCCCAACAAACTTAAACCCATTGCTGCTCCAACCTCACTTCTTCCATTCCTGTCGCTGTTCTCAGCTTGTCCGTTGAGACGTAATTTTCTATCCCACCACCACACCGTTCCATCGACGAATGTGAATATGATTGAGCAAGTACAGCACAGGGAGGCACGTTGAGCGAAGGGCGTATTTTACTGCACTCCCCACCATCCCGATCTAACGAAATGCCGTAGTGAGGGGGTCAATGACTAATGCTTATCACCAGTGGTAATCGTTGGATATCAGCTCCCTACAGTATGGAAAGCCTGCTGTAACGTATTCGACTATCTGAATCTTGCTGCGGTACGTCACTACGCATACCCAACGTGCATGGAGCTTATCATCCCGTCCCAGATCATCGACGGAGAGACACTGCGTGCACGGTGGACTCTCCTGATATACGTACCCTCGACCACATTCGCGTCCTCTCAAGAGCTCTGGAGATCCCACATGAAGGTGCATTCTGCGGTACGCTTTCAGCGTCCCCAAGTTGGAATCGTTTGATGATGTTTCTACAGACCTCATGTGGTCGGATCCAAACGACATCGATAACTGGGCTGTGAGTCCCCGCGGCGCAGGCTGGCTATTCGGGGGAAGCGTCACTCGAGAGGTATGTCATCCGTGCCGTCTGGTCGCAGTTCAACCATGTCAACTCCCTCACTCTCATCGCCCGTGCCCACCAACTCGTTCAAGAAGGCTACAAATACATGTTCGACAACGCCCTAGTCACTGTATGGCCCACACCCAATTACTGCTATCGATGCATGGTTTCAGTGTTGACGCTGAGAGAAGGTGGTGAGCATGACTTCAAAGTTTTTGGACCAGCGCCCGAGCATAAGAAAGATAAGGGGATGAGCAGGCGGAATGTGAGTGTTTTCTATTGGCCGTTGGTGTGAACCATTACTGACTGTTCTACGACAGCCAGGAATGCAATATTTCGTGTAATTGTGCTGTATCATATTTATCGCTGTCAGATATATTGCCCTTCTTGCTCTCGACAGGACTGAAGACTGTGAATCGGGCATGTGGAACCTGTGACCTTCTCTTTGCTCAGAATGGGTCCTTCAGGCGTCTCTACAACTGCAACATACGCTGGAAGTGGCCATGTAAAACCCAACTCTACCAAAGTCAAAAGGTTCACGTCGTACGCCATATTTCATCCAACTTGCCTGTAGCGTGATCCCGACCCCTTCCAGTAGCAAACCTATATCCGCTTCTGTTCCAGCTTCACTTCCTTTCCTCCGGTTGTCCATTGCTTGTCCATCCAGACGAAACTTGCCATCCGCTACTACGTTACATCCATGACTATGAATATGGTCGAGTAAATACGGGGGAATGGGCGCATGTTAGCCACCTTCATCACCTAAGGAAATGTCGTCGAGACCGCGGCTAAGGGCTACTGCTCGTGAGTAGTGGCCTGCCCCGTAATCGTGGATATTAGCTCCCCGTGTATCAAGAACCATACAGGAACGAACGCACCCTCAGTCTCCTACATGCTCGAATGTTCTTGTAATTTATCCATCGTCTGCCTCGCAGAAATTGCGTTTGCACTGGAAGATAGGATTTGCTCCCTATCTAACAACTCGATGATGGAAGCAATAATGGAGATGATGTCACGACGGTCGGTTGCAGTAAGAGGTTGTCCCTGGCTTGACATCCGTCGTTCAGGAATGGGAAGTCATCGATGACCTCGCAGTACCTTTCCAGGAGTGGATGCCGTGTTTTCGCTGCTGCGCTTTTCCGAAGAAACGATCGGAAGGTATCCGTGGAGGTACCTCATCGATCATCCTCACGTTGCCTTGCCAAGTATGGATGCGGTGCTTTTGCCGCCGAGTCAACTTAGTGTCAGCCCCCTCAATGATACCAGGCAGGAAATAAATATCGCGTGTCGACGGGAACGCTCAGGAATTGAAGCAGTGAGTAGTTGCATGCATATCTTATAAGGTGGAAGTTGTCAGGTGAGGGAAAACTAACGTGACTGGCCCTATCCTTTTCGCCCGCTGGACGGCATCCAAAGAACTTCTAACCCCTTCAGTAACTGGCTTGCTACCGCCAGTGCATCGGAATACTGTGCCATGACAGTAGCCCGCATCCAGCGTGCTCTGACTTAGTGGCAACTCGAGCGCCACCCTCTGTCACAGCAGCCCTGATTGTTGACATCTACATTAACATGTAGTCCCACGGGGACCCCTCCATCTACCCGGGACCCACACCATTTCGAATCCATGGCACAGCTACAGCGCCGCGATGAACGCATTCACGACTTCCATGTCCTTTTTACTTTGGAACTTCCTGGAGCAGCAATTCAAAGTGACAGTCTGTATAAACGACGTAATCCTCGGTCCCAGGCAAGGACAAATTTTGCGGCGGGGGGGATGAGTGCAGGAAAGCTCCGAGTGGAAGGGTGTGTGTCCTAATGCGATTGGTTGACCACCCCTAGATCGCACCGACTGCCAAGTACCAACCATAAAACTATATTAATTAGGATGCGCTACCTGTCGACGTGTCTTCCACCGGTTCAGGGTTGGTGCAAATTGGGCGCAAACACCACGCCCGGGCTCCTGCAGCTTTTAAAGTTTCATCCCGGAGGCCAATTCACGTTGGATGTAGTACGAGCAGTATAAATATCCCTGAGGCATATGACTTTTCTGCAGTGTGCTGCCAACCATGTCCAGGCAGGGATGGTCTGGCAGTTTCTGCGTCTCCAACTACACTCTTATTCCCTCCGCGGGTGATAGTTATACATCGCAGCCTGCACAAATTGTAAACCAGACGCTCCATGTTATTGACTCGCATGTCGCAACAACGCTACCAATCTACAACCAAGGTGCGCAGTCATCGTTGCAACGTCGAGGCCGAAGAGAGTGAATCTAATCTTCGATAGCTTCACCAGTAAACGATGCAACTGCAAACGGGTTCCATTCAGTCTTGCCTGCCAATAACCCATCAGCGACCTACGCATGTCAACTGGGAAATGGATGCCCATCCCCATTGGAGGGGACGACTACTTCAATTTATTTACACCTCCGCAATCATGGTTTAATTCACAAACACCGTGAACGAGCGCCTTGCCCATGGCCTAGGTGTTCTAAGCCAATGCGTTGGGGGAACGTCGCTCGACACATTATAGAGTGTCACCTGGATGTGACAAAGGAATGCATGTACTGCGGGAAGACGTACAAAAGGAGTGTGGATCTCAATGCACACATGATACTTTGCTTCGGAGTAGGTTCTCTTGTTTATCTGACGAGCAGTGGTTAATTTACTTCCTCCGCATAGACGGGGTACAGTAGCGCAAACTTGACCGAAACTTACACCTTTTTTCAGCAGACCTTGTGAGGCAGGTTTGGTGCAGACGGCCTTGGGTTCGTACAAGTTGAGGCTGCCTGATTATTACATAATATACGTACGATGTCACGTGACTGTGGCTCGTCACAGTATCTTGGACTGCTGGGGGACATAGTCCTGCCAGTAGGGCATTCGCGCACTGGTGGAGAGCAGCGGGTCACTGGGGACCCCAGTCAGCATGTTCTTAGATAGTTTAGTGTAACATAGGACATCACACAGTGGCGGTTTCAATATTTTCAGATGCTTTAAAGAGTATTCGAAAGTGAAAACAATATTTTTTATTATGATTCAAATTACCATGCTCTTATAAAATTTTATTCCGAGAAGGCTTATAATTTTTATCGCCAGTCTATATTGGGAGAAACATTATGATATCTATCCAAAGACAATTGAAAATTATATATGGCGTGAATGTCACAAGGTTATTGACAGCATTATCTTCCTAAAAAGATAGCAACAATAGGTAAAGTTTAAATTTGGAAATCACTTTGCAGGCGCACTTAATTTAATGTTACACAATAGATTCTGAGATCATCGAAATAATAGCTTTTCCAATGATCAAAATGTAATATGAAAGTAAATAATTAGAAATCAGTTTCCATATGCTCAGAAGTGATCACACAGTGAGGGGGCACAAGGCGCCCAATGCCTGCCCAGTAATCTCCACGTTAGGTATTCATTTCGTCAAACCTTGAATGCGATCGAGCATATTTAGGCGATGGTGTAGACAGAGACAATAGCTTGACACAGCGCTGAGAAAGAGTTAGCATATCGTGAGCATCGTCTTCGAAGGGGAGTACGAACAAAGTAATTTGAGGTGGCCGGCAATTATAGCTGTTATATTTCGTATAGTTCGTGACAATAGGAGGACGGAGCAATGATCTAGGACAACGTAGGCTAAATTGGATCGCGAAATCACCAGAGTTAATGTATGGTTACCTATGTATGACTGTGTAGTGTCTAAATCACATTTACAGGCAGAGAAAGAGGCTCAGTTTGCCACCTTGATGGAGAAATTCGAAGGCGCCTTGTGCCAGGTCGAGGCGTCCAGATCACCAATACAAACGCAGAAAGAGGCTGAGGTTGCGGCCTTGGCACAGAAATTTGAAGACGCCTTGCGCCAGGTCGAGGTGTCTAAATCACAGATACAAACGGAGAAAGAGACTGAGATTGAGGCTTTGGCTCAGAAATTTGAAGGTGCCTTGCGCCAGGTCGAGGTCCTCAACCGAAGCCAGCAGTTGTCCCATTCCACGCAGCCGTAGGTGTCATCATCTACATCATCTGTGCATTACCCAATTGGCAGGTTTAGCGGGTCTGATCTGCAGGACATTGTAGTTACCAAAGAATCCTGCCCAGCACCTTCCACGTCAGGTACCATTCGTATGGAAGCCACAGCTGGCACGGTTGCAGAAGAAGTTGTCCGCATACTAAGGATGGACACACCCTTTTGTAGTACACCACGCCGCAAAGTTAACTCCAGGAAATATCGCCAGTTCGCCGTGGTGAAAAACGAGATCATAAATGATAAAGAGCGGAACGATAATCTGGCAAGTGATTTACTTGCGTTGTGATGTCCATCTCTGATTATACCATAGGAACATGTCAGGGAATTGTTCGGTAATGTTTTTTCGGTCACAAGAGACGAAGACTTCCTCTCTCATGAGTCACCTTCACACGAGGTGGTAATGAGTTTCACCGAAGGCGATGGCCCTGGTCCTGACCCCATCGACTTGCAATGGGATTTCACCGGTCCTGTTTCTTCATTGTGGAATCAAGCTGTTGTCGAAATTTTGCTAGATAAGTTGCATGCGTTATGCACAGAAGAGAAGTGGACCACTAAGCCGAGGAGCGACGAATACTGGAAAGAGGCGATCAAACAAAAGTTCAACTGGATTAAGGTGATATGGACTAAAGGGAGACCCAAGAGGCTCGAGACTGGTATTCTGGAAACACCTGCACAAGTTGCGGCTAGGCTGATGCACACAAAAATGGATGATCTCAAGGATACACGGAAGGATACACGGAGGGTAGCAGTGAGTCGTTTTTCTGTCCTTGCTGGCAGCATCTTACGAGATGTGCAGAAGTTCCTGCCGTCGTTCAACTGTCACAAAGTCATTTTTACGCACAGAAATGGCACGAGGGACCAAGGATGTAGAACTCTGGCAATGGCTCTCCGACGTCGTTGACCACCTGGGGACTGATGGCATGAGTTCAGAAGACAGCGAGGAAGAGGACATGCAAACCGTTTTTCGAGTCCGCGGTATGCCCTGGAGACGTGACATCGACAAAGAATTGCGATTCATAGACTCCAAGCACAAAGACCGGTCTATATCTTCCCCCAAAGGCGCCAAGCCAGTGAAGCGCATCAGGCCCTCTAACCCTTTCCCATCAGCTCGTCAACCTGTATGTGATTTGCCTGCCACCTTCTACAAACCTGAGTGGTTAGAAGGCAATCCTACCTTCAAATCAGACAAAGTATTCCAGTGGTCGCAGTTTATTGTGCAGGGTATATAATGTAACGAAAGCTTTGTGATTGCCAACATTACAATAGACATTCTACTATGACCAACTTGGCATGATTCAATGTTCTGCCTTCAATTTTATCCGCCCTTCCTGGTCCTGCTTCCTGCAATGCAACGCTTTGAGGATCGCCACTGGGGCCTGAATCCCTATATCGACCCCAAGTTCGGGATTTGCCCAAGATCTCATGAGATGACCCGATGAGCAGGATCGCGACATTGACATCACCCTTGAGTCATTGTCAGAAGAGCAGGTTACACACGGACGTCGAACCCAACTGTGCCAACAGAATTCAAGATGAATAATCACCTCTTGCTCTTGAAACTGGGGTTGAATTCATTTTTATTCGTAAACTGTTGCCTACTGCGATACTAACTGCATGTTTTCCATGAACTTACACAAGTACGGAATAGTTGAAATTTCGGTATTCTGTTGGGTGAAGGGATAGAGAATATCCCAGTACATCTAACTACATGTTTTCCATGAACTTACACTAGTACGGAATAGTTGAAATTTCGATATTCTGTTGGGTGAAGGGATGGAAAATATCCCGGTACATCTCAAGAGGGAGGGGTCTACCTGTTGCAATATGTAACATGCGAACATTAGGAAATGCTCGGAGCCAAGGGCCACACTGACTCTGACAAATGGTTAGATGCAACGAAGTGGTGCAGCGGAGGAGTCGGGACTTACAATTACATCCAAGACATCTGGCGTACTACGGACTGGGTGCGTTCCCCTGAAGGTCAGGTGCCGCGCAGGGAGTATGCGTTTGTCATTTGTTGGAAATGCGGCAAATGCGGCCAGCTCGTCGGCGGAAGTAATCATAGGCATGGAAATTTCGAGACTCGGGAGTTGTGGGAGGTATTCTGTACATGACAAAATGCTGGAAAGCGCATTCTCTTCAGGATAGTACGGAGGGAACCTAATGCATAGGCATCGAAAATCGTCGGGAAGCGTAACCAATTTCAGTAGAGAGAGGACAGCGGTAGCAGGTCCAACAAGTTCCTGCAGGGAGTGCAGGATAGGGCGATGAGTGTTGTATTCCGCAGACGTGGTAGGTACACCATAATGGGAGATAGTGAGTTTGGAGACAGTTTGATGCAGCAATCAAACACGTAGTGAGGGAACGGATCGGGCAAGCTCGGTCCACCTCCAACTCGGTGAGACAAGGAAGGATAACCTTACGAAGAAGTGATGCCCACTGCACAGGGCTCAGGCCTGTGTTAACAAGTCGTAAACTTGTCAGTCGTGCAGTTTGCAAGACAGAAAGGGTGAATAGGATAGAATGCGGAAAGAAGAAGATGGGCGAGTCGATGTCCAGGGATGTCAGAGATGTCCAGCTACTTGGAAACAAGTTAGGCTTCCGTGGAATACGGACCGGGCCTGCCAGAGACGTTGTGGGTGCTCGCGTGAAGTTCAGTGCATCCTGAGTTTCGTATGCTGGCTAGGAGAGAGCCGAAGACAGGAGGTATGCATGACGGATTATGATACAGGTGGAAGTAGACTTTACGGACCACTTGCGTATCCTGGAGGGAGTCGAAGAAAGCGCACATTGCACCTAACTGGTGTCGGCTTAACGTTCGCGAAGACGTGAACCACATGACGTCCACTGCTCTAAATGCAACGCGCCTCCACACAGGGAGGGCCACACAACCAGCCTCGTTCACATCCAGCCAACCCGCAATCGGCAGCTTGAAGCCTACTGCGGCCAAATAACGATGACCGGAAACGTCCTGCAGTAGTTTGCATACTTGGGATAACCTTCGAAGTGAACCTGTGTCTAACAAATCCACGATATCAAATAACAATTCATTTGGAAGCCGCCAGAGACAGCACTCCTGAGGCATGACCTAAATACTATGAGTAAAGATCAATTCCGGGCGTTGTCAACCACTCACACGGCAGGTGCTAGGAGATTTTATCGCTCTCTTTTTCGGAGGGGGTCCTGGCGAATCGCCCTCCGCTTTGCGCTTGGGAACCCGCCCAAATGAAACTAGAAGGGGTTTAGACTCTGGAAGCGTATCCTAGATGATATGAGAAAAGTGCAACTCCAGGCACACTGCCACCCACTTACATGGTTGATACTAAAAGATCTCGCCATACTTCTTTTTGCGGGGAGTTCTATGGCATCGTCGTCCGCCTTGCGCTTGGGAACCCGCCCAAACGGCTTCGAAATAGGAATCACAATGGCGTCTGCCATGCGAGTGACCACTTTGGGCCTAGGAACTCGTAACGAGTACTATATAACATTATTTTGTCCCAGATATCAGTATTTTTTTAAAAAAAAAAAAGAGCAGTACACACCAGCATGGCTTCACGCCTGGTGACGCTACGCATTAACCTGTGAATACATCAAATGGCCAATCAGTTAAATACGAAGGGGATAGGAGGCTCTGTCGAATGACATAACGGAGCATCCAGCATTGCATTGATTGTCTGCTGCAACAAAAGCATTGCCAGTGTATTGTCGCAGATCGGCCACTGCGTAGCACCCAATTGTTAGCCCCCAGAATGGCGAAGTAATCTACCTACTCACCGTTGCCATCGCGTCATACACACTGTTGTCTGTTACTTACGGCACTCCATCTAAATTGCGAGATTAGCACAAGGGTGTTATCTAGCCATTTGTTTGACACGTAATATTCTGGAGGGGAAAAATCCAAAAATCCTCAAACAATTGCGTAACCATTATCACCGCTGATGGGAGTATACCAATGATCTAGGACTCCTGCAGGTATTAGAATGACAGCTGAGCCAATAGCATGTATGAACTTACATAACTTAGCGTGCGCTTCACAGTTGCCATTTTCGTTACTATTGTTTGGAATCTACTATCGCCTGGTTCAAAAACTTTGCACTGATTCGACATTATTCATAGGTTGAGCAATGAATTATACTAATGTATCTATGTATATACAGGAGCCCGGCGTCTACAGACAAAACACTAAGAATCAGAACTAGAATTAGCGCAGTAGGCACCCTAATGATGAGCGACTTACTTGTGGGTGGGTGGAAAAGAGAAGAGACATTCGTGGGAAAAGCAAGCGTTGATATACTGAATGCAACTCACGGTCACGTGCACAATTTCTTCGCGGTGAGGGTGGGTATACACGTGACCGTGAGTTGCGTTCTGTATATCAACGTTGACTTTTCTCACGAACATCTTTTCTCTTTTCCACCCACCCACAGGTAAGTCGCGCATCGTTGGGTGCAACGCCAACGTTACTAACTTTCTAACAGTCTCTCAGTATTAACATACCAATTGTATTGGATCAGTTAGTAGTACATAGACATGGACCATAATTACATAGTTGACTCAAAAATTCACTGGAAAAGATCATAAAAATACCGCTGAAGTCATGTTAAAATACAATGAGGTGATCTACGTAGAGGCGCATTCCGAGGACTCTCTTCGATGCTTTTGTCGATGCCTTGATGAAAGGTACTTGAGACGAAGGTGGATTAAGTCTAGAACTGGCCAGCAGTTCTGATAGTCTTCGAGTTGCGAGAAGCGTCGTTTGGCCTAAGATGAGTCAGTTGGTGCTTTCCCTTGATATGGCTGAACATCCTACAAGGTCGGTTACTTTCCGAACAGCCTCCAAGTCTTGGAAGGACCTGCTTTTTGTCATATCAAGGTACTTTTTCACTGCTGCAGTGGATGACTCGCTAGCAAGTATTGCTTAGTTACTGCAAGGGTGAGTACATCACCTAAAACATACCTTCAGTTCACGTATCTCATTGTCAGTCCATTTTAAGTGCTCCTCAAGGTTGTATCCACCCCTTCCCGGCCTACCCACTTCACCAGGCGGCTTCGGAATTTTTTCAAGCTCAAGAGATTCAAGCGAGCTGAGGGAAGATTCTGATGGTGAAGGCGAAGGTAGTCTTTCTTTGTCGGGGACACTAGTAGAAGCGAAGCTGACTGCCTTCGAAGGCCTGCGGTGACGGGGGTACACTTTGTGTGAGATTAAAGTGGGGTGACCTCGCCCTGGGCAACCTTACACCATCCCCTAGAGGGACCTGGGTCTTCGCGGCACTCATTTCTTGTTCTGCCGCTACGGTGACGCGCGAGATCTGTTGGTACACCATTTCCCTCTGTGAGGATAGGAGGGGCAGGAGTTTTAGGGCCTCTGGCCTAAAATAGGGAAGTGGAACGGATTGCAATCTCGCAGGTTGCGACCTAGCAGGCGGCATGGGGTTTCTGTTCATTGTCGACAAAATGAAGCTCTTTATGAGGGGTAGGGGTTGCTTGTCATACTTACTCAAAATACCTGGTTTGTTTTTGTTGTCTTTGGATGACGGCATTTTCCAAGGCAACATCTTTGTTTCTAATATTGTCACCTTCGCCTAACACTAGTTTTGTATGCGTATATTACAAGGAATCAAGGCACTCGTCCGATACTTAGTCCGATTCTTCGCACAGGGAGCAAAACGCGCTACGTATCGTCTGGGAATTTAACGCCGAGAGTCGCACCCCACACCCGCACTACACCATACATATAGCTCACGCAGAGCAACACACAACAAAAACAAAGCACCGGGGATGGGATAAACAAGGCTAGGTCTATAAGGTAGGCCAAGAGAACAAGGGCGCAACACGCCATAAAGCTGGCAGATAACTTGCCAACTCTCGCGTGCCGCGCATTCCTTGGCCCACGTTTGTCGAGAGGTAGACTTTGCCTGGCCCGTCGTGTATGTAGATTTCTTGCACGTACGTCTAGCCTGGCTTCAGATTGGTAGTGGGGGGATCGCAAAGCTTTACTCACAACGACCCGATGGTTTTGTGTGACTCCCAGCACCGAAGTGGTGTTCATCTTGAGCACGAAGCATGCTAAATCTTCTCCAGTCAGTGTGGTGGATGGGGTGGTGGACGGGGTGGACGGGCTATTCACTCACATATAAGAGCGGAGTGTAATCTACCAAGTTCCCCCTTGGCGAGTCACTATATATGGACACTGTATGATATTAGTGATCATTCGCAAGGAGCTATAGATGGGAAAAGTTTGCGTAATTGTCATGGTCATGCGTTGTGTGGTCGCGAAGGGCTGTAATAATAATATAATATAATAGTCGTTACAATTGTAATCGTAGTCAAGTTATGAAAGCAATGCCTTGACGGATTAAACAATAAACGGATACAATTTATAATTGTAACCATAGCCATAATAAAATAACAGTTGTAATTATATGTAATCATAAAACAATAATCATTATAATTGTAATCATGGTCAACTCATGAAATGGACGCACTTTGTTTTCGACTGCTGTTGCCAGAACGGACTAAAAAGAAGGGGGAAGGCATCGATGATAATGGCACAAGCACCAAGCACGCTTTGTTTGCCTTGGCTGCTGGTACGGTGTTAAACAATAACGGAAACGATGTAAAATACATCACACATCATCAACATGCCCGCATCAATATTCACCCTATGGTCTTTAGTTTTTTGTTCAAGTTTCCTGCGAAGTACACGCTCGACTGCCGCTTGCGAGGGCATCAAGACGCCGTCCTCTGTCTGGCAGTATCGAACTCCGAGACGCTGCTGGCAAGTGGAGGTAAGACTATCAATGCTGGTGCTCTGGACAATCATAACGGCTAATAGGTTTCGATGGACTGAGGATGTGGGACTTACGCCAGAAGATACAGCTAGCTCAGCCCCCACAAATCCGAAGCCCCCAAGACCCCATCACGGCCGTTGCTTGGCTCACGCCAAATGACGGAATTCAGGAAACCCTGTGCTGCGGAACAGCACTTGGCAATTTGGCTATCTGGAGGCAGAGCCCAAACACCGCAGTGGAGTTCGAGGAAGTGGTTTCCAGGAGAATTAGTGGGGGTCATGAAGTCATGGCCATCACTTCGGATGCAGGTAACTGGCACAGGAAACCGGATCGTCGTGGCAACACAGGATAGACGCATTCAGGCCTGGACGCTTGATTCCAGGAATCGCTTCCTGAGCACGTTTAGCGTGCAGTTAACGACCTCAATTCCCCGCGCTGTATACATCCGAGGCTGCGATGTCATAGTCTTCGGGATGTATGATGGAGACATGTAAGCCACTGAGACACCGAGAGTAACACACTCACCTGACGAAATGGTCCTTACAAGACATATTCTGAGAAGTGACGATGGAATGGTCGTCGAAACGAGGACCACAGGAATGATGGCGTGAGTCAGTAACATTTGGGAGAACAGACTGACCTGATCCGTGCACAGCAGCAGCGCATGCGTTGACGAGACGGGAAGTATGTTCGTGATAGACAACGGTATCAGCGGATTTAGCCTGCACAGGCTGAACGACGGAAGTTGCATAAGGACGTATGATACCAAACCACTAAAAACATACCCAAAGCAGGTAGCGTTCGCGGAGGATGGCACAACGATCGTCGGAGGATCCGACAATGGCTTAGTCTATATCTTCGAAAAGAATACTGGAGCCCTGCGACAGCTCCTACGCCATTCGAAAACGGCACGGGCGCAGACAATTGTGGTAAGTACCCTTAGAAATTTAAGAGTAAACTCTGCACCCACACAAATACATATCAGACATATGAAGGAACAGACCATCTGGGAATTATCGCAGCATCTTCCAATAACGACTGCGGATAACACGATAACGGTCTGGAAGAAATCCAAGGGGGATTCGGAAGTGCGGCCGAGGGGGAACACATCTTCGGTGTGGACCCTAATTGGAGCCATGCGCAATAAGGCCCTGTTGGATGGGGGTCCTAGTTCGACCCAGGAGGCTAGAGATGCTGGTAGAGTGTCAAAGAGTGGTGAAAACAATGAAACGCGCCCCTAAAAGTCCAAAAGAGTGCTGAGATTCGTCTAACGAACGTCTGATCCTAGAGAAATGTTCTCCTGAGGTTCTGTGTCTTTGTTTCCATCTTCTCGTCTCTGGTAATGCGGCTGTTTTTATTCTAAGTAAGTACAATGTACTGTAAGTAGTTGTTGGCTTACATAAGCCAACGCGTCCAAACACTAAGTAAAAAGACAAGGAAATAAGAACAGAATATATCTGTAAGTAAAAACAGTGAAATAAAATAAAATACCTAGTAGGGAGGCTTCCCTCCCTACAGCGCCGCAGTACAATTCCTAACACAACTACTGACCATGGCCTTTGTGGTGAAACTCGCCTATGATATTGTGGTTAGTCACCCTCATCGGAGAACAACCCATACCGATTGACGAGAGACAGATCATAGGTGATCCGCTCTGGAAAATAGTTCAGTAATCGCTAAAAACATTGAGCATGAACGAAAGACGGAACAATGATTTAGGAGATCTAGGAGTAATTAGTCAGAACTATTGTTCTATTGTCTTATTGTATTTTCAACCCACTGCAAGGTTTCAGCCTGTCTACCGGTATGCGACTTGCAAGGGAGGACAGACTTACAACTTGAATTACAACACAGTGAACAATGGGTACACAGACCGCATGTTTTCGCGCTCATATGGTCGTCGAGACATAATTCGAGGACTATTTAAGAACAATTACATTGTATCTAGTATACATAATATATATTTTTGGGAGGCTAGACACTGGGGCTGGAATTAGCGTAACGGCCATCCTAATGACGAGCGACTTTACCTGTTGGTGGGTGGAAAGGAAAAAGGTGCTTATGGGAAGAGCAAGCGGTGATATACTGAATGTAACTCACGGTCACGTGCACAATTTCTTCGCAGTGAAGGTAGGTATACACGTGACCGTGAGTTGCGTTCTGTATATCAACGTTGACTTTTCTCACGAACACCTTTTCTCTTTTCCACCCACCCACAGGTAAGTTGCTCATTGTTGGGCGCAATGTCAACGTTACTAACTTTCTAACAGTCTCTCAGTAATAACATACCAATTGTATTGGATCAATTAGTAGCACATAGACACATAATGCCAATATATATAGTAGACAATTTTGTGAAGAACAAGTGTTTAGAGAAGTCGTGTTCATGTTTAAATGCAGGCACATAATATGATGTGATAGATAGTCGGCGCAATATTGCAATAGGATTGCAGTCGATTCTCCAAAATTCACCAGAAAGGATTGTAGAGATACCACTGAAGTTAAGCATATTCAATTGAGCACCGTACACATTTTTAACCAACCACGCATTCCTAGGTCATCCTACGCTTTTAGCGGCCACTGCAATTTAGTTACTTGCCAATGTGATCCCCTGTGAGCTGCCTCCGATCCCTTGTAAGTCGCCTCACTCAATCCCCTTGTATTTCAGACTAACACTGCAAGCATTTCACAATTTTTCTTCGGAAAACATGCTGAAAAAATTGAAGAAAGTGATACTCTTTTTGACAGGTGTTTTCAAAGAGCAAAGGCAAAAATAATATTCTCTTTTCTTTGCATGACTTTCCACAAAACATTGATTAATGGTAATACCCATTAGTGTAGAAGCTAATCAGCACTACCATCAATTCATGTTTTTGCAAGGAAAAGGCAAAGAAAACAAAATATTATATTTGCATTTTTTCTGTGAACACAGCCCAAATAAAAGAGTATCTCTTCATTCAATTTTTTAAACATATTTTGGCATGAAAAATTGTGAAATGCTTGCAGTGTAACGAATATCACTAGGGATTAATCCCCTTGTAAGTTGCCTCATTCATGATTCCCTTGTACTCGAAACTAATGAATATCACTGTAGGAATATCCCCCTCGTAAGTTGCCTCATTTAAAATTCCCTTGTGCTGCCCTTGTCTCATGCAAAACTTCAGCCTAATGGATGTCATGGCAATGGTCATTGGTGTTGTTCCGCACCGAGTATGTGGCAATGACTGGGTTGCGAAGACTGTTTCTGTGTGCCATGTTCTGGGGCATATAATCTGGTAAGGGCAGTCACACAATTTATCACCTGATTTCACTCTGCTATTCTCCCTCATGCCCGCTCGTTCTCAATATTTTCACTGTCTCTGTACATTGTGTTGCGAGGTGGATGACTATGGCGTCGCGGCGAATCCCAAAGGCAAACACCTCTCTCTGGCACTTCGTGCCATACACCTTCACTGCAAGCATTTCACAATTTTTCTTCAAAAAACATGCTGAAAAAATTGAAGAAAGTGATACTCTTTTTTGACAGCTGTTTTCAATGTGAAAAGGCAAAAATAATATTTTCATTTTTTTGCATGATTTACCACAAAACATTGATTGATGGTAATACCCATTAGTGGTGAAGCTAACCAGCACTACCATCAATTCATGTTTTTCTACAGAAAAGACAAAGAAAAGAAAAGATTATATTTGCATTTTTTCTGTGAACACAGCCCAAATAAAAGAGTATCTCTTCCTTCAATTTTTTTTCAGCATATTTTGGCATGAAAAATTGTGAAATGCTTGCAGTGCTTGCTGATATCCAACGACGAGATGAATGCCCCAGTCAAACCCTTCCCGATGAACGCGCGCGTGCCACACAGTCTTCACCACAGGCAGTGGATGCACTTACTTCTGCCTTTCCCGGTTTGACTATTTGCGACGATCTTGCCAGCAATATATCCCCTGTAGCACGGTCTTCACAAGAAGCAGATGTGGATATGCTTACTTCGGCCCTCCCCACTTTGACTATCTGTGACGTCCCTGTGACGGCCACTACGAATATTACGAACAGGTAACATCTATAGTTGTTTCTGTGCTTGCGTGGCTGAATGCTATGAAGACGTAGTTCCCCAACATTCAACCGTGAAAGTAACAGTCGTATGGTGAAGGCACATAAGGTACTTGATTCTATTGAGAAACGAATCTGAACTTCGCTGCGATTCTCCTCCACCGTTAGCTCTCGGCGACTCCATACCGATGTTGAGGGCATTAGGAGGGCTTTGTGCGATGTGAACAGACAAGTGGATTCTGTTACGACGCACAAGGAAGAGCTTGCCAGGCTTTGCGATGAGCTAGAAGGGTGCATCGTCCCCAAAGAGGATGACAGGAGTCCAATAGACTATGATTCATGTATGTATGTCTTCCTAAGATCACGACTTTCCACTGATCATGGCTATGTAGCGCACCATTTCAAGTCGTTGATTGATGGTTGCGATGAAATAGCCCAGGTCTCCCTTCTCCTTGCTGCCGTCAACATGTTGGTGCTGGGTGTTGGCCATAGGGCCGGGGAGTTTTTCCTACAAGTGATTTCCCTTGTCATCGGCTTGGTGTTCGACCTAGCCGGTCCACGGGTGGATGCGCTATGTGAGCATACCCTGGCGCAAATCCCCAAAACTATACCAGCTGCACTCTCCCGCTTCAGTCTTGAGCCCCGCACAACAGTGTACGCAGTGTGTCCTACTTGCAGCTGCACATACAAACCTCGAACCGAAAAGGAGAAATGCTCATACCCTATGCTTTGTACAAACGTGCCTCGGCCTGGTGACGACATTTGTAATGCTATGCTTGTCAAGGATCCGGAGGATGGATGCAAACTTCCCATTAAGACTTTTGTTTACCACCATTTTCATGACTACGTTGCAGCCTTACTTGCGAGGCCTGGCCTGGAACAACTCATGGACAAGCCCTGCGATCATTTGGTCGAGAATCTAAATCATCGATCTTCTCTCTTGAGGGACATCTGGGATGGTGACTTCTTATGGACGTTCAAAGGACCTGATGGGGAGAAATTGTTTGCAGATCGTGGGGATGAAGGTTGCCTTGTATTCTCTTTAAATGTAGACTTTTTCAATATCGAGGGTAACCGACAGCGTAACGCGATGACTTCTTGTGGCATCATATCCTGTGTATGCCTGAACCTTCCCCAGGACATGCGGTATAAGTCTGAAAACATGTATCTGGCAGGGATTATCCCCAGTTCAAACGAGCCTTCTGGAGACCAGATCAATCATTTTCTGGACCCGCTGATCGACGATATGGTCGCCAGCTGGGATCGAGGCATGCAGTTTTCTCATACAGGCTCCCGGAGAAATCGAGTCGTTCGTGCAGCCTTGGCTTGTGTCGTATGCAACCTTCCAGCCGCCAGGAAGACTGCACAGTTAGCGGTGGTGACTAGTCACTTTTACTGCACTACATGCAATTGCTCTCGTATCGATACCCTCGGGCGGACAGACGTCACTTCAGACGACTGGCAATTTCACAATCACGCTCTTCTACGATTGCAAGTGGAGACTTACCGGCAGGCTCATTCAGCAGCTAAACGCATGAAGCTTTTCCATACTTATGGGGTGCGATGGTCGCCACTCTGGCGCCTCCCTTATTGGAACCCCCCACGCCAGTTGGTAGTTGACCCGATGCACTGCCTGCTCGAGGGGCTGACCCAGGACGAGTTTCGTGAACACCTGGGACTCACGACAGTGACAGCACGTTTAGCGAGCGAACCACGTCCAGCGTTCAAGTACAACTTTTGCAGCACAGATGAAAGTGAAGTCGCAAGATTAAATCCCAATAGTCGAAAGCAAATTATCACCATTCAGAGGCTTCTCCTGAGTGCTGTGGAGGACTACTGTGACGACGAGTCGATCAACAAGGCTCACTACATCTCCCAACTAGGATGGAAATTACGGGCCAAGAACATTGAAGCTTTACAGTATGTAGCAGCGGGGCTCAATCTTCAACCGGACTGGGGGGAGGGGAAGGTGGGGAAGAAGGTGTGCAAAGCACGCTGGGTAGACACCTTGTTGGCTTGGGTGAGTATCATATCAGGTCTCCAGATACCCTTCAACTTATATCCGTGCAGCATCAGAACCAGCCTATGAAAGCTCCCCCCGTCGTCCAAACTTCGACTCCAGAGGTGATGCACCGAATCCAGCAAGTCATTAAAGATACCCACACCCCGTCATGGGTGAGATCAGTACCGCATAATTTCGGTGACACTAGGGCAGGTACCCTGAAAGCTGATGAGTGGCGTACCATGGTCACGATTTATCTCCCCTTGGCATTAATAAGCCTATGGGGACGAGGTTGCAAGGAGCCCGTTGATGAGTTAGAATCCCAATATCTTCGCTGTTACGCTAAGACCGAAGTCTGTAACGTAGTTCTAGCCCAAGTAGTCGTTCTACGATGCGACGATCGTAACCTTCTGTCTGAAGGATTTGTCGTAGTTCTGAGTGAGAGCTGGGAAGCTCAAGTTCGAAGTTCTGAGGAACTAGCCTGTAGATTGGGCAGCTCTAGTCTGAGGGTCTACTCTAGACTAGAGGCGACTATATATAGTACAGAGGGAGAGGCCTCAAGGCGACCTCATGTAGCTAAGGGATAAAGGCCATTGGCCAGGGTCCCACATGTGTTGTACATGTGTAAAGAGAAGATATCGCTATTGGTCGAACCAAAGCATGAGTCAAAGGAACAAGAAAGAATCGCATAGAACAAGATCAACAGGACCAAGCAGTTATAAAGGGAAAGAAAGTCCCACATCAAGGCGTGAATCGTAACATTACCCCCTTTGTATGGGGGAGACCACTGGTCTTCCACCTTTCAGAGATGGGTTTTGCCATAAGGT